>OX402005.1:5622163-6175144 GCA_947859395.1 Eupithecia insigniata
ACTATAATATCTTGGCCAATAATCATAATCAGATTGGCTATCGCTACTATGTGCTTGTATACGAAGTAAAATAATTACATACTTAATTGTGAACAACGTTTTTACTCTTTTTGTTCTCAGTATTTCTCAGTATTTTGGTGGTGCTTCTCAAGAAGACGACATTCTCGTAAATCTATTCTTCTCACTGGTCTCTCAGACTCTGGGAAAACTCTGCTGTTTGTGAGGCTAGCATATTCACAGTACAGGCAGACTTTCACATCGATGAAGGAAAACTTGGAAGAATATCCAACTTCCAATGTAAGTATGCCACATGCTACTGTGTTTCGATTTTTATTAAATAAGGATATTCTTAAATGAAGAGAGGTGAGTTATTGCCACAACACCCAAGGTCCCATAAGGACACTGTGGTCGAGGTCCGCCATAAATGCATTGGCGAGACAACTCCTTTAATGCTTAAAGCACCAAGTGTAATGATTTTGGGGACGCTGTTTCCCAGCAGTGGGAGAAATCAGGCTAATGAAAAAGAAGCAAAGGTGAGATGCTGAGTTGGTAATTCCAACTACATTCTTTTAAAGTTATGTTTTGAGTTCATGTTCCACCATCTGAGATTTAAGTCTAAACTATACTATCTTCCTTAAAAAATGTGCAGTAACTAGGATTATTGTCAAAATTTTGTATTTGGAATTGCTTAACCCGCCAACGGTGACGTCGATTTGACTTACATCTTCGGTGACCCCGGTTCCACGCACCGGGGTTTTCAATGAAAGATTTTTCAAAATCTTTCATTTACTGACAATATTTTTTTGTTAGTTATACATTATTTGAAATGTATAACTAACAAAAAAATATATTTTAAAACAACAATATTTCATTAATCACGGCTTCTTTAATGACGGCTTTTTCTTATAATTATACAACTTCACATAGAACCCTATAAAAGTAGTTGGTTTTTACACTACGGTTCTATAAAACTTTGAATACATAACAATCAACATATTATCGAAATTCTTTCAGTCTTTTCAGTTTCTAGACTATATGAACTTACATAAAATAAACAAAAAAAGGCATTCTACCAACAAAAAATTATAAAAAAAATCTTTGAAATTAGCTATTCTTCAGTCAAGCAAATCCTGCAATAATGCTCATGCTCAAGACACAAATGTTTTTTTGCACTTGTGGCTAGTGTATTTGGTCTTTCTATTTTTTTTCCATCCACATTCAAAGCAACAGCCATTTCGTGATGGACCAGCCGTTCCAGGAAAATCATCTATCTTCAAAATTTCAGACAGTCTTTGTCTCATCGTCCGTGGCAAGTGCAACTGCATCTGTCATTCTCTTAGGTGAGGTTCAATTAATTTCATAGCCAAATTCTCAATGAATTGACGACGTTTCAGCTTTGAATTTTGGTTGTTTGCAGTATGTATCACCTGACTGTAAAACACTGCCATAGGCCAGCATCTTGTTCCTCGAGCACAATTATAATTCGCACACAAACGATCTACCACGTCAACGCCGCCCTTGGTGTCATTGTACCTCAAAATTATATCGGGCTTTCGAGTTTCGTCATCGACTTTAGCATCATTGTGCATTGTGCTAATCAGGAGAACGTTTTTACTTGCTTTTGGAACATGTGAAACCAAAACCATGTTATCACGAAAACCGAACATATTTGATTTCACAGTTCGACCACGCAATATGTTGAAATCAGGGGGAATCTCTCTCTCTTGTTCTTCCGAATTGTTCCAACTGTGGTGAGACCTTTCTCAAGCAATGCTTCCGCTAAGGGTATACTGGTGTACCAATTGTCTGTTGTGACGTTCCAACCAGTATTGAAAATGGGCTCGCATAACCTTTGAACCACGGCCAAGCCCGAATTGTCTTGAGCGTATGGGCCTGCATCTGGCTGTTTTCCGGGATATATTTCCGTATTGAATGTGTAAAACATTTTAGCGAGCGTCACACAGAGCTTGAATTTTTATACCATATGGATTTGGCTTATTCGGAATGTATTGCCTAAATGAGCACCTTCCACGAAAAGCTTCCAACTTTTCATCGATAGTCACAAAAGCAGATAAAGTGTAAGTAAGTGTTTACACTTTATCTGCACAAATTTCTCGAATATCTCTCGAATGTGGCAAATGTCTAGTTCCTTTCTTTCTACCCTTGTAGTCCCATCATCAAACCTCAAAGTTCGCAGAAGAAATTGAAACCTCTGGGCAGACATAGAAAGTCGAAATATTTCAAAATGTTCAACTCTTCAGCATTCAGGTGATTCGATTTTTTTACTCCGGCTAATAAACCTCTTTGAAATCAGTCTGTTTGGCATACGTTTCTCTAGCATAATTGTTTTTCACGGAAGCAATGTATTGGTTGGTATAATCGACAATTATCAATTATAGTGTCGTCAAAGAAGTGTCTCCAAATTCCGAGAGGGTCCTTTTCACTAGATATAGCTCGTTTAGGTCCTGGTAACTGAGTTACTATATTGAAATTTCTAGTACGGACAGATTGGCGGTAGGGTTCCTTGCTCCATTTCGTACTTTTATCCTTTCCTAAATAAAAGGCGCTGTTCTTACTTGAAGCTTCTCGGTCACTGAGCTCCTCTTCGCTGTCTGAATTATGTATGTCATCTGGTGAAGGATTCGTTGGTTCGATATCACTTCCAGCTTCACTGTCTGAAGACATTGATGGTCTGTCGTCATCAAGCAGTTCGTGAAGAAGCGATTCTAGACGATGCTGTTCCCTTTCGTACGACATGCTGTAACAAAGTTTGTATTTGAAACAAGATAGAACAAATTTGTGATATTTCGATAAAATTTATAAAATCATGCAATAAACTTACTGATTATAGGATAATGCAATAAAACAATAATAAAAGTAAGTAAAAAATGTACACAAACCAGACAAACGAATACTATAATTAAACTCTGCGGAAGGGAAATGAGGCAGCTACTCGAAATGGCGACAAAAACGGCGGTCAGGGAAAAAGTTATTCGAATTTTTCAAGTGACCCGGTCCCACAGACATATAGGTCACCGTTCCCGGGTTAAAAAAATGCCATATTTCTTTTTTCATGTATCAAAATTTCCTTATGAAATCTTACTGCACTTTTCATAAGGAGGGCAGTATATTTATATGTTAGGTAAAGATTTTATTATTATACACTAGCCAAACTAGATGTGAAATGTTTGCAAACCCCAACTAAAAACTAAAACTCACTTCCTTGGCACTGAGTTTCAGATATAATTACAAGCAATATTTATTGAACGAAATTCATTGTCAGTATCTCAAATGGACCAGTAAAGTAAATTTCCTATGAAAAGGGCAACAGTGTAAATATTAGATTAAGTATGGGTGGCTTGTTTACAAACATTGTCCATCTAATTTGGCTAGAATATATCTAATGATTTACATGCTATTTGTTTACAAAACCTATTTTTGCTAACTCCCAAAAGACCTGAGATCTCACAGTCACAGATCTATCGTTTTTATATACCTACTATCTGACCCACCCCCCGAGCAAACAATGTTTTGCCATCTACCACTGAAGGCTGAAGATTACTACAACGTCAAAGTTTCTTTATTTCCGTAAATACAATAAATGTACACTTAGAAAAGATCAAACTCTTAAAATTAAGCACTGATATGGAAATAAATGATTTCGGTCGCTTCGGTATGTAGACTAAAGTAAAGAAGCGACGAAGAAACCTTTGGCCCGTTAGGTGTTATTTTTAGAGTTATTTTATATATATCTATATTTCTATGAGTGTACAATAAGTTTTCATAAATATATTGACATGGTACTGTCATTATATTTATTTCTTTGAATTTATCACGTAGGGATTCTCTAGGACCCATGTTATAGATTGCACGAACAGCCCTCTTCTGCAGCACAAATACGGTGTTAATATCTGCAGCGTTCCCCCACAGAAATATACCATACGACATAATGCTATGGAAGTAGCTGAAATAGACCAGTCTGGAAGTTTCAACGTCTGTAAGATGACGGATTTTTTTTACTGCATACGCTGCAGAACTAAGTCTCTTCGATAGTTTATCTATATGTGGGCCCCATTGAAGATTTACTATCTAAGGTTATTCCTAAGATCCTCCGGTAGTGTCTACAATTTCTAACGTTTACATCAGCCTTAACTTGTTTTACATTTGGTAGAATAAAATCTAAGACATTTCGTTCTAGTTTCGTTAAGCAAAATATTATTAACACCAAACCAGTGGACTACTTTTGATATTGCATTGTTTACCTCGTCAAAATTTGTGTTTTGTCTAATCATCTTAAAAATTAAAGAAGTATCATCAGCAAACAATACAATCTCGTGATTATTTTTAACGAGATGAGGCAAGTCGTTTATATAAACCAAAAATAGGAAAGGACGGAGGATTGATCCCTGCGGTACAGCCATTGTAACTACAGATCCCGAAGACCGTTTCCCATTTACGTCAACTCTTTGTATCCTGTCACTCAAGTAAGAAGATCCAAAGAGGTGTCCTTTATTCCATAGTGATATAGTTTCCTGATTAGTTTTCCATGGTGTACACAATCAAATGCTTTCGACAAGTCACCAAAAACGTCTAAAGCATCTTGCGACTCTCCCAAGCATCGAAAATATGCGATACCAACTCTACACCGGCATCAGTAGTTGACCTGCCGCGAGTAAACCCGAATTGCTTACAATGTAGCAGGTCATTGCCATTGAAATGCCTTAGCAATTGATGTTATATAAGTTTTTCAAAAACTTTGCTGAATGTAGGCAGTACTGATATCTGTCTAAAGTTAGTGGGATCAGACCTGCTACCCGATTTAAACAGTGGGATTATTTCATCAGATCAGGAAAAATGCCACAATCAATAGATTCAATAAATATAAAAGCTAGATCTGGTGCAATAGTATCAATCAATGGTTTAATGATTCGAACGGAAATGCCCCAGAGATCTGCCCTTTTCTTTATATTTAAAAGTTTAAAGGCCATTTTAATATCGTTTTCATCAGCAAAATGTATAGGCTGATAACAAATATATTATCTGCCTATACATTTTGCTGAGGTTATTCTAGTAGGTTCAATAAAAAGTGGCTTTAAATTGTAAGAATTAAATAAAATATACAATAAATATACAGTACTAACTAATATAGGTGAAAATGGGGATTAGTGTTAGGAAGGTGAAAATTGTTATATGTATTTTTTTATGCCAAACCCTTAAAAAAATTAAATTAAAATTTTTGTCCAAAAATAACAAATAAATATTTGGGGTGGGCCACCCTTATTTATCACTTAAGCTGACTTAAGGATAAAAAAATAGTTAACAACCTATTCCCAGACCTACCAAATATACACACAAAATTTGATAAAAATTGATCAACCCTTTCGGAGGAGTTTGCTTACAAACACTGTGACATAAGATTTTTATATATAAAAAGAAAATATAATAAAGTCAAGTTTTAATTTTTTCCAGCATCAACTGAGAATGGTGGACTTACCTGGCCAAGAGAGATTAAGGAACAAGTTCTTCAACCAATACAAGAACAGTGCCAAGGCTATTATCTACACAATTGATTCAGTCACAATTCAGAAGGAAATTAGAGATGTGGCGGAGTAAGTGATTTGATTCCTGATATTGTAGTTTTAATCAATTCAATATTCAAGTCATCTACATAAGTAAAATTAACACTACAGAAACCATCCTTCGTTGATGTAAAGGCCATTGATGATGATAATCAAATCGAATCAAATTTTATTTCAGTTTTTCATCATACATTGTTAGTACACCTACCTCTTATACTAGATCAGTAACCAAATTATTCATATTACATCAAATTATTATTGCAAACTAATAAAAGTAAAATTTAATACACTCAATATTGAAAACTAGATATAGACTAGATAACTAGATAATGACTAGTTATATACAGCCACCGCATTGGGTATCAATATGGAATTATCAGTTGTTCTCAACTAATAAACCACTCAGATGCATAAATAAAAACATCCTCTTACAGAGTTGGAGGTTTTAATTTTACATATTCTACTTTTAAGTACGGATGTTTTAGATCAAGATTGTTAAGGGTGTAGGTACCTAGAGAAGCCGAAACGAAGCTGTCAAACACCAATGGTCCTGCTCCGTACTTCAAGGAGCTGGGCTGGTTAGGGCCTGTTTAGGCAGGGGGATAATGCATAATACACTCCCATGCGAGATGTCAGTACAGATCTCAATTCCCCCACTTAGAATTAGAAGGTACCTATGTTAAAATTGTAATATTATATAATAATTAAGTTTAAACGAGCTAGCTCGAAGTCTAACATAGAAATAAGCATACCTTATATCATTATAAGTGTAATTAAGTGCTCATATACACGAGCGGCAAAGTGCCAACGGCAGAGGTCACTGTAGCCGTCGACACGTCGACGGCTGCTCTACTGTTGGCACTCACCTATGTATGGCTCACCTACGTTGAAATTGTAATACTGGTAGTAATAATTAAGTTTAAACGAGCTAGCTCGAAGTCTAACATAGAAATTTATATAATTATAAGTGAAATTAAGTGCTCATATACACGAGCGGCAAAGTGCCAACAGTAGAGCAACCGTCGACGTGTCGACGGCTACAGTTACCTCTGCTGTTGGCACTTTGCCGCTCGTGTATATGAGCACTTATGTTAGTTTTTTATCACTACATAGTTAAAACAAAGTCGCTTCGCGCTGTCTGTCCCTATATATGCTTAGATCTTTAAAACAATGCAACGGATTTTGATGCCGTTTTTATAATAGATAGAATGATTCAAGAGGAAGGTTTATATAATATGTATAATTTGCACCCGTGCGAAGCCTAGGCGGGTCGCTAGTGAGAAATAAATTATTTAAACGGGATCAACAAACTGTTGGAAGATCTCCCACTCGATGGACCGATGACATTGTAGTGGTCGCAGGGAGTCAATGAATGGAGGCGGCTTAGGATCGCTATTCGTGGCGTCGTCGTTTGGGGGAGGCCTATGTTCAGCAGTGGATGTATGATGATGTTGATGATGGAATTAAAATCTAAGACATAATTTGTTTTGGTTGGTTGATGTTTTGACGGTAAGCCAAATTTTTTACAAAATACAGCACTTTCTTTTGACGACTTTTGTAGCGCAGCTGGCAAAGGTGCGGCTATGACGCAGGTGGTCGTGGGTTTAAATCCCACCTTGGGACAAATGCAAGATTTGAAGACGATTAATCATTTTCATTTTGAAATGAACCTTCCTAAATACAAGTTGTCCTGTAGCCATCTGAAAGTATACCTTCATGATAAATCTACCTAAATCTGCAGCCAATCAAACTTGCTAATTCCTTGCAGGTACCTGTACACGATCCTCGCTGATCCAGTGGTTCAGAGCAACAGCCCTCCAGTCCTGATCCTATGCAACAAACAAGACCAGCCCATTGCCAAGGGAAGTCAGGTCATCAAGGATTTGCTTGAGAAAGAAATGTAAGGGTAACTCGCTATTCACAGCTTTGGGTTCGATGATGCTGTGTGAATTGTCCAGCATTATTTATTTATTTGAACTTGGCTCAAGATATTCTAGTGATAATGGGAATAGCGCCATCATCTGTTGCTACACCAATGACTTTTGCTGTGTGGTAAAAAAAAGTCGTTATTTCCCCGCTTTTTCAATTTTTTTCCCCAAAATGTGGAGACAGTGGTTACTAAATGTAGCTAAGAACCATATAGGAGTCCAGAAGAATATTATGAAACCTCATTTATTAATATAGCTTCACCTGTTTGTTTGTTTGTATCCTTGGAGGTACGGTAATATATGTAGATTATCAGAATAACCATAGAAACTCATAGTCATAACCCACCTCGTCGGGCCGGTCTTATGTAGGTACTATTGTAAATTGCTTGAAACGGGAAACAACAAATATGCAGACACATTTTATAGGATTAATTTCTTTATGCATTTGCCGAGCCTCTGCGGCACGATCCGAAGGGGTGCGCCCGCGCCGCCTCCGCCCGCATAATATTAATTTTGGTGTGGATCTATTGGATTTTTTTCCCAGTCTTTTACTCTCAGAATACTCACGTAGAAAATAATGTATGATACTTTTCTTTTTACAGAAATCTCGTCAGAGTCACGAAATCAAGCCAGCTTCAATCAGTCGATGGCCAAACAACAAACACCTACATCGGCAAACCAGGCAAGGACTTTGAATTCTCTCATCTTTCCTCCAGAGTAGAGTTTGCTGAGGGCTCAGCTAACACTGGTGAAAATGATAGTCCTGCAGAGATCCAAGCAGTTGAGGAGTGGATCAACAAACTGTAGATTGTAGTACTGACTTTATTGATACGATCTTTTTTTTAATATTTTTGTAGTAATTTTGTGGCTTTTGTTGCCCGGCTAAACGCTCGAAACATTTGTACATGCTTGATTGCACAAATGTTTGAGCGTGTAGCCGGGCTATAAGATACCCAGAAAAATATGAGGCCCACAACAGTTACTTGGCATTTAGAGATAAAGATTTTTTTATTTGCCTAAACATGTGTAAATTAAGGTAACAAAGTAAATCAACATGCTTGACCGTATTCATTACGGATAAAAATATTTGATTTATTTAAATTCTCATTAAGTGCCAAGATTATTGTGCCTACGGCGATGGCTGAAATTCGGCACCACGATTTAGGCAAGATTTTAGAAATTATTATTTCCTTATTTCTCTGTGCTTAGCTTGACATTTATTTGGAAGTTAGTATAAAGTCGGCACTAAGCTAATGAATCGACAGAATTACAGGTGTTGAAGTCCAAGTAACTATACTTAAAAAGTAAATGTTATATAAACTTAATACGAAATGCTTTTATATCTTTATGTACTGCTTAAAATACATAATATAATATTGTTCGGCATTCCCTTATTTAAAACCTATCATGGTTAAATTGATATTGCTTATCCTATAACCGCATTTAATTTGATCTTTTAGTTATTATTTTATGTTTTAATCCGTCCCTGAATAAATATCTCATTTATATAATTTGCAACGTTTGAGCTGTAAAATATTTGAGTTAAAAAAACAACAAATCCTAACTTAGCTTACATAATTCATTTGAAAATAAGTTAAGTAGTTTAAAAATAAAAAATAAATATTTTTTTTATAAAAATAAATAACCATGAAATGAAAATCCTAAATTGTGATAGAGTGTTTGTCTTTCTTGTGTAATGTATGTAAGTAAATGACTTGAAGAGTCAAGCTTTTATAATATATATATTATGTATCGAAGTCATACGTATTTTCGAAAATAAAATTGACTGGTTTTCTAAAATGATTTTTCTTTTAACCAAAAAAGATTTAGTAGGTAGGTAGTTCGTTTTGAGGGTTCCGTACCCAAAGGGTAAGAACGGGACCTTATTAGGTACTAAGTCTCCGCTGTTTGACCGTCTGTCCGTACGTCTGTATGCAGTCCGTATGGCATCGGGCTGTATCTCATGAACCGTAAAAGGTAAACAGTTGAAAATTTTACAGAATTTGTATTTCTATTGCCGCTATAACAACAAATACGAAAAACAAAATAAATATTAGTATTAAAAATCCCAAACAAAAACTTGTTTTTTGGCCATTTTTTCTCTACTTGTGTAAAACTATTGTCACTATAACTAAAAATAGTCGTAATTTTTATGAATAATTATATAAATTGTTATTTATTTATTCATAAAAAGTTCAAATAAGAAAAATTACATAAAAAATTCAAGGGGTCCAACGCCCTGTTGAGTACCGATTACCGAAGTTAAGCAACGTCGGGCGCGGTCAGTGCTTGGATGGGTGATTACGTCATGTTGGCTTTTTACTTTAAAAACAAATTAAAATATAAGTTTTTAGGTTACCTTTTGCGAAATAGTTATGTACGATTATGCACGGAACCCTCCGTGTGCGAGTCAACTCGAACTTGCCGGTTTTATTTATGATTATTATCTTGGAACATCAAATGCGTTGTATATTATATCGATCGAATTATATCGATCGTGATAAATGAAGCATAGAGCGTTTCTCAAGCTACCATATTTTCTTCTAATAATGATGACAAACATAATGGCACCGTTAACCCCCTCATCAATATATCGATTAAACTTAACCCCTCAACATTCGATTTGGTGCGTCCGCTTCCATTACGAAGTATCATTTTCGCAGACACAGGTATTGATGATCTTGCAATGACTCATCATGAAATCAAGTTTATAACCAATATTGATTATTGTAATTGTTATTTTTGCATATTCATGGCGTCTAAATAGCATCGGTTCCTTTGTGTATCGCTGGGAGGTGAAGGGTTAAAGAAATGATTTTTCGCATGTAATTTTTCAATCATTAAAAAACGGAATATATCGATTGAAAATTATGGTTGTGCATATTCATGAGTTTGTCATTAATTAATTAAGCCAATGCCTCTCCATTTGTGTGATACATGTAATGTTTAGTCGATTTGAGCTAAAGTGAAGGGATTAACATCACACACATGTGTTAGGTACACAAATTATACCTAGGTACAAGTAGCAGCACCTAAGTCTAGCGCTGAGCTATTCGCGGAGGGGATGGATAGCTGCGCATGGGTAATGTATTGCTAGCCCCGCCCAGGTACCTTATTTTTACTTCTGCGCAATAACGGTCTAAGTATGGCTCTAACGGATATGTATACGTTACCATGGACAAAATGATCCTTCATCTATGACGTTACGTAGATATGGCTTGAGTTGTAAGTTGTAATGCCTAACCTCCCCTTTGAAATAATGGCCACTTACACCTTTTGCTGGGGGAGGCCTATGTCCAGCTGTGGATGTGTATGTGCTGATATGATGATTACACTTTTTGCTGTCTGTTATGCTCTTGAGCTTGTCCAGTCTTAAAAACTTGCTGCTTATGGGTAGAATCAGAATCAATAGGTAACTTTATTTCTTTAAGCTTACAAAATAAGCACTTTGACAAGTCAAATTTTATACTATAAACATAGTTATTATTATCAAATAAGAAATAAGGTGTTATTGATATTCTCTTCACTTCAATTTTTTGTCCACTAGTGGAAGAAGTAAAAAAGAAACCACTAGACAACAAGAAGCACATTTATTTATAATATCACCTAAGTGTCTAAAACGTTTATTTTGCCTATATAAATCTAAATTTAATGCGATTTAGATACATGTCAATCTATACTTATAATAAAACTGTAACAGGTCCAATTCTGAACATTGAAGATATTTTTTTTTTTTTTTTTTTTGAGGGAACTCTAGGTATTATCGATAGGGTTCCCTTGGGAGAGGGGATGAAAGTAAAATTTCTTGGCTGCGCGTAGCGCCGAAACTACTGAACGTATTGAAATGAAACTTGGCAGGATTTGAGTCCATACTACGAAGAAGGACATAGAATACTTTTTATCCCGGATTTCAATAGGGTTCCCTTGCGAGAGGGGATGAAATTAAAATTTCTTGGCTGCGCATAGCGCCGGCACTACTGAATGTATTTAAATGAAACTTGGCAGGATTTGAGATCATACTATGAAGTAGGATATAGGATACTTTTTATCCCAGATTTCAATAGGGTTCCCTTGGGAGAGGGAATGAAAGTAAAATTGTTTGGCTGCACGTAGCGCCGAAACTACTGAATGTATTCAAATGAAACTTGGCAAGTTTTGAGTTCATACTATGAGGAAGGACATAGGATACATTTTATTCCGGATTTCAATAGGGTTTCCTTGGGAGAGGGGATGAAAGAAAAAATTCGTGGCTGCGCATAGCGCCGAAATTACTGAAGGTATTCAAATAAAACTTAGCATGATTTAAGTTCATATTACGAGAAAGGGCATAGGATACTTTACATCCCGGCTTTTAATAGGGTTCCCTTGGGAGAGGGAATGAAAGTAAAATTTTTGACTGCGCGTAGCGCCGAAACTACTATATATATTCAAATGAAACTTAGCAGGATTTGAGTTCATACTATGATGAAGGACATGGATACTTTTTATCCCGGATTTCAATAGCGTTCCTTTGGGAGAGGGGATGAAAGTAAAATTTGTTGGCTGTGCATAGCGCCGAAACTACTGAATGTATTCAAATGAAACTTGGCAGGATTTGAGTTCATACTATGATGAAGGACATGGATACTTTTTATCCCGGATTTCAAAGGGGTTCCCTTGGGAGAGGGGATGAAAGTGACATTTCTCGGCCTAAAATAGCGCAAAAACTACTGAATGGATTCGAATGATACTTAGCATGATTTGAGTTCATACTACGAGGAAGGACATAAAATACGAGTCCATACCCCAAAAGCCAACAAAATGTTTACAAAATTGTTATTAGTGCCGATAAACGACCTACTGGACAGCATCCGGTTGGTACATAGCTCTCGCTACCAATGATGTTGCCGTCGTCCTGGTAGATCAGCACTGTGACAGGCCGGACATTGTACTGCGTACCCGGGATGACCGCTTGCAATGCATTGGCGAAACGCACCAGGCATTTGATGCTCTTCAGTCTCTACTCGCTTATATACCTACTGTCGTGGCGAAGACGGATACAACTTTGATCTTCGACATGTAAATCCGGAAACTGACGAGACTGGACACTAAAAAGTTTCTGCAATACAATTCTACGCCTAGATACATTTTACCAATAAGAGAAGGTTGCTTTGCTCACCTGCAAAGGTTTCGAGGTTTGTTTAACGGTTTTCTGGTGGACACTTATGCCAAAATTAAAATGGCTGGTGGAAACTTACGCCAAAATTAAAACGAAGCGTTTGGTATACATCAGAACAGAACTAATGAGAGAAGACTGCGCGCTGAGAATTATGTAGATCTGCGAGACGCCGTGAATCAAGATAGAAATTGTGAAGATTTAGGACGACTGGTGATCCTTCCTTCCAGTTTTAGAACTGGACAATAGATGTGTAGTGCCCTATTCTCCAGTAGGTACTATCAAAAGCTTTTGAAGCGCCTAATATACCTAGGTAAATGTGGAGCTGTGTGACGTCCAGTCAATAAAATCTAGGTATATTTAAATCTATACTATACTACATTAATAAAAATAAGTAAGGTTTGTGTGGTTGTAGGGGGTAATCTCTGAATCTACTGAGCCAATTTTGCAAATTCTTTTACCTATTGAATTTGTTTAAACACGCATCGTTTAAACCACGCATCGTTTTAACCATGTATTTGCGAGTTTTATAGACTACTAAAAATGTTTACCGCCCAACGAAGTGGGCACGGGTCAGCTAGTATTTCTATAAAGCTAACCAGAACACTGAATTTCTTACATACTACTGACAGGGCGGAACGGAGCGACATCTGGCCAAGCATTGTACAGAAAGCAACTTGACGTTCCTAATTAAATTCAGCGAACGAGTGAAATAAAATGTCGAGCCGTAAAGTAAATGGCAATATTACCAGGTAATGCTAGTGCTTATTCACTTTCCGAAAATAAAGTGATAGAGCCATAAAACTGAATTATGATGATGTCCATCAGAAGGACGAAACAGGCAATAAATGCAACCGCGTAATGAACGTGTTAAAATCGTTATATGTGCCATAAAAGTGCCGTTATGCGTACATGTTGGTAACTTTAAATTATGATGTTGTCCACCTACGTGTTCGAGAGATCCCAATCTTAGTATAGACTCACATAATAATTTTATATAATGTTTAAGTTCATACAGACATCAGCTCAGAAATCCGCTGCATAAAATGGGCGTCCCTCAAAAAGCCCAACCATCCCCTATGGTTGGGCTTTCGGGAATCGTCATAGTCACCACGCTTGACAGTGTAGCGAAATCTTTGATTATTACCTACTTAGATACTAATCAAAGATTTCGCTATGGTTTATTTTCTTCGCCGTTCCCGTTTTTCAGTATTAAATCTTCCAAATTTAGACAACTATGCACTAATGGCAGGCACCGCCTTCGCGGCCTCAAAATTTTTATTTGATGGTCAAGCGTTTGGCCACAAAACTAGTTCTGTGCGTTTAGCCACCATCTCACTTAATTAAGTGAAGATGTGGCTTAAGATGGATATGAAAACTCCTAAGATCCCCAAAGATAGGAACGAAAGTATCTTTAAGATACATAGGTACTTAAAAACTAAATATTTAATTAAAAACTGTTTAATACCATACAAGAGTTCTTGGAGCTGTAGGTACTTAGTGCATTTCCTTGTATAGTATTTAATTTCATAAAATTTTAATTGTTATTTCCCTAAACCTAAACCCTAAATTGTTAATTGTTTTTAAGTCGTGATTTAAGGTTTTAGATGTTTGTTTTATGTATAAGCAACATAATATTGCAGTGCCCTAGCCGGGTCCATGTTTGGAACTGCTTTCTATCATAAGACCAAGAAAGAACATGGTAAATTTTTTTTTATTTTTTTTGAGTTTTGAAGATTTTACTCTAACGGGAAAACAGACGGAGGAAACTCGCATTCCACTCTTTGACCGTGTTTAGTATGACAGTAGGGCAGAATTTTTGGATTCGACACTGTGGTATGTCGATCAGGTACGGGTGGTATTTTTCTTTGCGTCCTCGGTTTCTAAGTTCAAATCATGTGAATCTGCGTACCTATATGTAGATATATGATTGATACATAGTCTGTCATAAATCAGTAACCATTCTGTTCATCTCTGCAATGTCAAATATCATACAACATAATTCGGCGTGTTTTATAAAACGATAAACCTTCTCGACTTCAATTTCCTGAATCTAGGTACCTCTTGTTTACGCCCGTGTTGCCGTGGAAACTGTTTGTTAACAGCCATTGTGATAATCAGATTGTCTTCAAAAACTTAATAATCGATTTTAAATCCCTTACTTTTACACTTTTTTAAGTTTTGCGGATTAAATACCAATTCGAAATCGGTCCATAATTGGCGGAAATATCGCTTAACATACATAAATAAAAAAACAACATACAGACGAACTGAGAACCTCCTCCTTTTTTGAAGCCGGTTAAAAATACAATTCATCCCTATAAAATCCACTTTACAAATTCCCATGCCCACTCCACCCACATTTTTTCATAAAAGATGACCCATACAATTATGACATTAATTTTACACCATTCATGTTTTCCCACGGTTGAATGGTGGGACAAATCCTCGGACTCCATGCTCTGTCATTCAGTGGCACACAAAAGGACCTGCATGGTTCAATTGCAGTTCTCACAATGTGTTTTAAGAGCATGAGAAGAGTTAATCTGTTCTTATGGCGGAGAAGATTTCATTCACACTTTTTTATTTTGATATTTTGTGAAACGCATACAGGTGTTTCACGGACAATCTCATTGTCACCTTGCTAGTTTCTCTTACGTTCCTTATTGTTAACTTCGTTGAAATGATGGGCAGCGTCTTTGAGATGACATTATAAACATAGGTCAAGCAACTATGTATATGTAGCTTTTTGCGTAGCTATTTAATTGTACAAAAACTTGATTGAACCATCACGTAATCTTTTTATGTCCAAAACTAATGAAAGGTCCATTGTAAACATTTTGGGCACAATATCTGAATAGTGTGTGATTTTTTTATTGAAAGTTGATTAATGTCTTCTTCATTATTGAAATGATTCTTTATTAAAACTCCTCCTCATCACCTCACGTCCACTGCTGAGCAAGCCTCCCCCTCCAAACCCACCCAAAAAGGTTTTACTTCCTTTCTTTCTTTTATTGAAACTGCTGTATCTTTATATCTCTGAAAACCTATAAAGACCTAGGTACCTAGTTACCTACTAAGTAGGTATGCATACAGCAAATACCTACTTCAAAAGTTAAAAAAGGGTAGTCATGATATCTACTCCAAATAATCTTAAAAGCGAACGTAAGTAGCTAAATGTTCACTAGAGAACGTTTATCAGAGTGTTTATATCTTAAACGATGCTAATTATTGCAATAGGTCGCTAATGAATATGATCGCGGTTCGTATTTAAACAGTGCAATAATAATTAAAATTATACTTAGGTATATATAGGTTTGTTTATGGTGACTACGCTTTATCTAGACGAGGCATAATTTTGCATTAATTATGGTGAATTCAGGGTTGCACATTTTGTTTCGAAATAATATTCAAGTCCTCCTTAAGTTTTTGCCGAAAGTTTTCGAAAAAGTTTGTAACACCTTTACGAACATTTTTATGCTTGCTTGAGATATTCTAGACTAGATGTGGGTAATAAAGCCTGATTTTTCCTTACAGTGGTTTCCAAATAAGAGTTATATTCTGTTAGATACTCTCATACCCAAGCTATGGTAAGATAGCAATCACATCGTATCACATCATATTCTGGATATTATAGTAACGCAATCAAAGTCATTTCTTCAACAGAATTACGGAACCAATTGTACCCGTATCTCGCAACCACTACCCCGCGCGAGAGCACCGCGCGCGCCAAACAGGTTCCGCCGCTCATGCCTAATTATTTTTAATCAAGGATTAATCGAATTTCTGCACAGCAGCCTTCACCACATGTCATACATTAATACCGGCAATAAGCTGTTAAAATCCTGCTCTTGCAAAACGAGCCTTCTTGTGTGGTCCTAATGGAGCCGCGAGATTTTACATAATTATTGACAGAACTCATTGCCACTATAAATATGCATTTTTGCATTACAGATTCGTGAATTCCTTATACACGTTTGCTTTTAATTTTAATGCGGTACGCAAATAACTGGCCCACGTCTGACTGACGGCTATAAACTTCATAAGTAAATGGGTCTTTAAGTCTACATAATTGAATGGTTTTAGGTAAGGCTTTGATGTAAATAGACGCCGATTGCTGATGCGGTTGCGTTGTATTTAATTGAAAGTCCACGGCTCTAAATAATAATCTTTCCTTCAACATTCCTGGGAAAATATTTCGAATTGATTACATATCGCTAACAATCTGCTGTGCGGTTGATCCGTAAATCTTCGTTAGTCTAATTTATTAAGATGAGCTCGTTATCGCTAACGTAAGGACACGTGCAGGCTATAAACTGACTGAAAGTCTGCGGGTATCACAATGCCCACTTACAGAAAAGTGTAGCAAATTTTGAATATTAAAATGAAACTTCTTAAATAGAGCAGGATATCTAAGACTTGCATTACAGAGCCTAGTGGCGGCGAGCCCCCTGCTGCCTGCTGGTTGCACCGCCGAAGCTAGGCAGTGAATGCGTTAAAGTTGTGTTGCTCATTGGAAGAACGGCACGTCAACTGCACATCATGTTCTCTTCGCTAAGTTCAGATAAAAAATGGTGCGAGATTTTTGACGTGGGAATATAATTGCTGCCGCATAATTGTGTTTCCCTAATTTTACAGACCTATTTTCTGGGACTTCGGGAAAATCTTTAACCTGGACTAAAGTGAATAAAATGACCAAATAATGAGGATTTGCAAAATAAGATTCCTACAACCTATTAAAGGTTGGCTGGAAGAGATCGCTTCTAAGCGACAAGGCCGCCCATTGTAGGTACATGTTTTATGTGATGTCTACTTTTAATGTTTTCTACGTGGTGTACAATAAAGAATTTTGTAATTGTAACTAAAACATGCTAAGATAGTATTATTTTTTCAATATGAATACGGCTCAAGCAAATGCTCCACCTGATTTTATGGGTGCTTTCAGTATTTACTACACTTTTCTCCAAGTACCTGCGCTCGTTAAGGGTGTACAATTAACCGATTACCGTGAAGCCGCAGCGATCCTCAGATGCCCGGTGCCCGGTCCTTGCGCCCATATTCAACTCTTTGTCGGCGCTCATGCCTTGTTGACATTTTGTGGAGTAAGGCAGTTTTATATCCGACTAAAGTGGTGTGGATCCGGCTTAATATTCTCAAAAATCCTTAGGTATCTAACCTATCCTCTGAATTATTACTTCACTAGCTGCTAACCGCGCCTTCGCCCGCGTTTTATCGCGATAAAAAATAGAATGTTGAATATTATGTTATTCCAGGTCCCAAACTATACCCAGCCCAGTCAGTTCATTAGTTTTTGCGTGAAAGAGGAGCAAACATACATACATCCATCCATCCATTCTTATCAACTTTGACATTTATAATATTAGTAGGATTTCTGTGTTCTAACAAAAATTCATTTCTGTGTTTTGTGAAGTAAGTCTCTCTACTTTTCTGTTGTAGGTATATACCTATGTATGTAGAGTTTGTGTGTGTGTGTGTGTTGTAGACCAACATATACACATAGGTAGGTTTTCCTGAAATTGTATGTGTTTATTAGTCATTTCGTCGGTTCATTTCTAGTTTTCGTTTGGATTAAAGCTTGGTTCATTTGTTGTGCGAAAGAAATCTATCATTGTATTAGAATGTACATTTATACTACACCTGCTCGGAAAGTTGCCTATTCCTTTTCCAAATATAAGATAGAAACTAATTCATTGCAGGCGTATAGGAATCCGGGAGGAAAAACTGTATGGAATTTCATTTCTCACGCGTTTTAGCGGGATGGAAAACTGTATCGAAATCCATTTCTAACGTGTTATTTTTTTTATATTGTTTTATTCACAATCGTGCTTCCGTCTTTTTTAATTCATATAAATAATGAAGCTGTTCTTCACTCCACATTTTAATTTTAGTACCTCAAGAAACTTTTGGAGAATTTCACTCTCGTAGGTATTCCGGCTTCTGAATTTTTCTCTCGCAACCTTATGTGGGGCAAATCGTCATTCCGCGGTGCCTTTTGATGCTTCATACTATTTAATTTTGATGTATGTACGCTTCTATAAATATTGTAGTAATTGGCCTATTTTTTACAATGCTGTCTCTTTACAGCAGCAGCGGGCTTTTGTCGAGATTAAATAAGCTTTGTTTCATGAATGCAGTCCTAGGTTTTTGCTTGCATATTAAATAAATTGAATATGCATTTCGACTTTCGAGGCTAATCATAAGCCTCGTTGTTTTGCTGTCCCTAGCATATACTAGCGACAGCAAAACAATCACCCTGCATCTGCCTACTTCCCACCAAGAGAAGAACAGATTTTTTCTGCTAAAGAACATACTCATATACATATTTATTCGCCGTAGGAGCACAAGGCACACTTGGTTACGTCTTTTTACCATACCTTTGTCTTCCTAAAGCCTATTAATCTTCAAAGCTACAATGCTGCCTCCTTCGTCGAGTCCTCCGCCCCTTTATAAAACACCTAACCTAGGTATATCTAATTTATGTAATTTTGAACCCTACCTCTATCTATACATCTTCAGAAATTAATATTACAGACGTGTGTGTGGTTATTGATGCTCGTTACATATTTTTCGTGAAAAATCTACTTTTTGTTGAGATAAAACCCGAAATATATGTAGTATTTCTAGGACCGCCTCTTTTCCACTGACCTCAAAAATGACTTGCCATTGGTTACCTATCTCTTTATTCTTTGTATTATAATTACTGCATTTTTGCGGCGATGATGGTAACTAATGAGCTGGTTGATTGACATGGCTGCATATTGATAGGAATGTTGTTAACTTGCATCTTAAAGAAGTCAACTTACAACCTAACAAGGTTTCTTGTTAGCTTCTTTACTTTATCTTAAAAAGATTGAAGTGAACCAAAAATCTAAGTGATCACTTTATTTCCCAGTTTTACTTAAGTTATTTTAATTTTGTGACGTTTCCAAGAGTCCTGTAGGGACTTCACAGAGATGTCTATCTATATAGAAATCATTGATTTGTCAAAAGGTCTAGTGTTCTAAGTTTTTGAGTTTTATTCCTGAGTTTTATTATGATAATAGCGCATGTGTGCCTCCCTGCCTGCTGGTGCAAAATTTAAACTACGTATGTTACGTACGTACTATTTGCAAACCTTCTGATGAAAAACATATAGGTGCGAATAACAATGATTGTTTAGGTCAGTATTTGCTTGTTCCTGCTAGGATAATAGATACTTTACCTCAGTCATATGAGTAGACAAGAACATACGTAGAGGGAAAACTTCGGCCTCGGACCGGCTCAAGGTCGCGACAAAATACTCAGTCTATCTCAGTCGGGCTCGCGGGCGTCGACGGTAGCCCGACTGTGAGACTGAGAAGCCCGTTTAACGTGTAGGCGCGACCTTCCTTTCGAAGTTTCCCCTCTACGTATGTTCTACTCGTATGCCTCAGTATACCCTACCCATCAGTATACTTTACCTCAATATACTTTACCCTAGTATTCTTTACTCAGTATTTATTTTTACAATAGTCAAATCATTTCCTTGGACGACTTTTTGCCTCCTTCGTATGCATATTAAACATTTACTGTCGATAATTAGCCAGCATTACAACGTCAAGCGCTTTCTTGTCGGCAGGACAATTACAAGATCGGCATACCGATCCTCTTATGTTTATTCAAGGAAGCAGGAGTCGGACCGGAATCCTTGGCAGGCCGCACCCGGTCGCGCAAAAACCACCGAGCACGGCTATTTGTCAAAAATAAAATAATGTTCTGATTATTATTTCAAGAATACGTGGCATCCGCCGAGAGACTGAGATCCAAGCGATAATGCGACAATAAAATATATAAATAATTCATTACGGAGCGCAAGTATTGATTCGCAAGAACGTGTTTCAAATGTTTTATTGCGGTGTATTAATAAATGGAGCAGATGTACGGGCAGAGTACCGTTGTCTGTCTCTCTCGCAGGGTGCACCAATTGCCAGGTTTAAGGCGGTTCCCTGACTCACACTAGCGCCGCCATCTACATATATTATCGCATTATTACGTTATACAAAGGAATTTTCAAAAATGGTAGGTTTTATTTTGACGATTGTTGTGGCGTGGCAGGAAAATGTCCACCTGCGACGCAGGAGGGTGCGGGTTCGATTCCCGCTTTGGGACAAATGTTTGTAGGATCTGCAAATATATGTTACGGGTGTTCTGGGTATTTTCTATATTTAATAAAAAAAACTATATATGTATTCTATTAAGTATATTTTGTATATCAGTCATCTACCAGGTACCATAACACAAGCTCTGCTTAGCTTGGGCTTGGGGCAAGATGATGCTGTGCGGATTGTCCAGCATTATTTATTTATTCTGGTTTATTTATGCAATCTTTATACAAGTTAAATATTTTTCGCAGTTTATATTTCCTGACTGTGAAACTCAGAAGGAAATAAAAACTCATATAAAAACAATCTAATCCCAAACAACGGCGTTGAATGGGGGAGGTCTTTGTCCAGCTGTGGACGTGTATGATATGATAAAAACAATATACGTTTGCAAAATTATTTTTAAATGTAGTGTCGATTAGATACGGACTAGGTACATTAATAAAATACAGAAACCAACCAAACAACAACGCTTTCAATAAGGTTAAAATACAAGAAGATAAAAAAATCATGAAATCGATCTTTAAGATGCAAGTTAACAACATTCCTATCAATATGCAGCCATGTCAATCAGCCAGCTCATTAGTTACCATCATCGCCGCAAAAATGCAGTAATTATAATACAAAGAATAAAGAGATAGGTAACCAATGGCAAGTCATTTTTGAGGTCAGTGGAAAAGAGGCGGTCCTAGAAATACTACATATATTTCGGGTTTTATCTCAACAAAAAGTAGATTTTTCACGAAAAATATGTAACGAGCATCAATAACCACACACACGTCTGTAATATTAATTTCTGAAGATGTATAGATAGAGGTAGGGTTCAAAATTACATAAATTAGATATACCTAGGTTAGGTGTTTTATAAAGGGGCGGAGGACTCGACGAAGGAGGCAGCATTGTAGCTTTGAAGATTAATAGGCTTTAGGAAGACAAAGGTATGGTAAAAAGACGTAACCAAGTGTGCCTTGTGCTCCTACGGCGAATAAATATGTATATGAGTATGTTCTTTAGCAGAAAAAATCTGTTCTTCTCTTGGTGGGAAGTAGGCAGATGCAGGGTGATTGTTTTGCTGTCGCTAGTATATGCTAGGGACAGCAAAACAACGAGGCTTATGATTAGCCTCGAAAGTCGAAATGCATATTCAATTTATTTAATATGCAAGCAAAAACCTAGGACTGCATTCATGAAACAAAGCTTATTTAATCTCGACAAAAGCCCGCTGCTGCTGTAAAGAGACAGCATTGTAAAAAATAGGCCAATTACTACAATATTTATAGAAGCGTACATACATCAAAATTAAATAGTATGAAGCATCAAAAGGCACCGCGGAATGACGATTTGCCCCACATAAGGTTGCGAGAGGACATATATTTGCAGATCCTACAAACATTTGTCCCAAAGCGGGAATCGAACCCGCACCCTCCTGCGTCGCAGGTGGACATTTTCCTGCCACGCCACAACAATCGTCAAAATAAAACCTACCATTTTTGAAAATTCCTTTGTATAACGTAATAATGCGATAATATATGTAGATGGCGGCGCTAGTGTGAGTCAGGGAACCGCCTTAAACCTGGCAATTGGTGCACCCTGCGAGAGAGACAGACAACGGTACTCTGCCCGTACATCTGCTCCATTTATTAATACACCGCAATAAAACATTTGAAACACGTTCTTGCGAATCAATACTTGCGCTCCGTAATGAATTATTTATATATTTTATTGTCGCATTATCGCTTGGATCTCAGTCTCTCGGCGGATGCCACGTATTCTTGAAATAATAATCAGAACATTATTTTATTTTTGACAAATAGCCGTGCTCGGTGGTTTTTGCGCGACCGGGTGCGGCCTGCCAAGGATTCCGGTCCGACTCCTGCTTCCTTGAATAAACATAAGAGGATCGGTATGCCGATCTTGTAATTGTCCTGCCGACAAGAAAGCGCTTGACGTTGTAATGCTGGCTAATTATCGACAGTAAATGTTTAATATGCATACGAAGGAGGCAAAAAGTCGTCCAAGGAAATGATTTGACTATTGTAAAAATAAATACTGAGTAAAGAATACTAGGGTAAAGTATATTGAGGTAAAGTATACTGATGGGTAGGGTATACTGAGGCATACGAGTAGAACATACGTAGAGGGGAAACTTCGAAAGGAAGGTCGCGCCTACACGTTAAACGGGCTTCTCAGTCTCACAGTCGGGCTACCGTCGACGCCCGCGAGCCCGACTGAGATAGACTGAGTATTTTGTCGCGACCTTGAGCCGGTCCGAGGCCGAAGTTTTCCCTCTACGTATGTTCTTGTCTACTCATATGACTGAGGTAAAGTATCTATTATCCTAGCAGGAACAAGCAAATACTGACCTAAACAATCATTGTTATTCGCACCTATATGTTTTTCATCAGAAGGTTTGCAAATAGTACGTACGTAACATACGTAGTTTAAATTTTGCACCAGCAGGCAGGGAGGCACACATGCGCTATTATCATAATAAAACTCAGGAATAAAACTCAAAAACTTAGAACACTAGACCTTTTGACAAATCAATGATTTCTATATAGATAGACATCTCTGTGAAGTCCCTACAGGACTCTTGGAAACGTCACAAAATTAAAATAACTTAAGTAAAACTGGGAAATAAAGTGATCACTTAGATTTTTGGTTCACTTCAATCTTTTTAAGATAAAGTAAAGAAGCTAACAAGAAACCTTGTTAGGTTGTAAGTTTTGGAGTTGGGGCAAAACTCGTCCCAAGCCTTTTTAATAACTGTCACATTATAAGTTCTTGAAACAAATATTGTATCCAAGATTACAATGAATAAAGCTCTAAGGCAGAGTCATCGGCTTATCTTCAAAGCCATCGCCAATGTAAGTCAAAGTCGGTCTTGAAGAGTCAACACTGATGCCACAAGAATCTTCACAAAAAGCACATCCTGTGCAAGTGTCTCATTGCTCATTCCTGTATTTATCGCTTTCCCCTGCAATTTCGAAACGTTCATGATTCATGATATTTTCATTAAACATGAAACAAATCAATTTGCCGTCAATGCTACTGCGGCATGCACCGGCGTCAGCGAGCTGCTGGCTTTCCTGGGATCGGGTGGTTAGACTAACAGCCCCCCACCCTACACGCAAAAAGGGCCCACCTGTGGCTCAGTTGCGGAAACCAGTCCAGAAACAAGTAACAAGTAATGCTACTGCGGTAGTAGAGATTATAGCGATGGTGGTATTGCAATAGAGCTTTTAGTAAAAGTGACTGTGTGTGTGTGAAAAGTGAGCTATTTTCATGCAAAAGCTTCTTACCTATAAAAATTGTAACTAGGCATGTAATAATGGGATGGCACTCACAACACAGAAGAGGAGACTTTGTAAGAGAGTTAATTGTAGCGTGAACTACATAGTTATCTAAGCCATATCATATCATTTTAAAGATTTTTCCAGTTTGAAGGAAAGCAAAGTTATAGCGAAACCCAGCCTACGATTAAATAATACAAATATATTCAGTGTTAAGTCGTGAACAAATAACACAACTAGGACAGGGCTGAAATTTGGTATGGATACACCTGGAATAACATAAAGGCTATTTTTTATCCCGATAAAACGAGGGCGAAGGCGCGGGCAGCAGTTAGTAAACTATACATGTATGGTTACAGCAGAATACTAACCTATTGAAATAAAGCTATAGCGTAGCGTAGCGGCGCCAAAGATAGTTATTAATGTTGTGGTCGATGGATGTGCGTCAGCTCGTTACACTTTAGATGTACCTAGAAAGGTACGCCCATGCTAGGGCACCTGACCTCTCGACAAAGGGTTTGTAAGTATATACGAAAGTTGCCAGTACGCAGATTTTTCATTTGGAAGTAATGGTTAGATAGCTTTCTCATCAGATTTTTCAACAGTAGGTAACATAATGTAATAATGAGACAAACTAGTATGTATCTTAGCGAATAAAGATTTTCTTATTCTTATAATATAAGAAGAAGCCAATATTTGTTATCTCTGCACCTAATGGTTCAAATCGTAGAGACCAAGACAACTAAGCTCCTGTTCTTCTGGCGTTCTCAGTTAGATTCTTGAAGTCTTTCCAAACGGTGTTGGCATATCAGAATCAAGTATTTAAAATTTTTGTTGGTACAGTTTGGTTTTCATATATTACATAATGTATCTAATACAGTACAAGTGTTCGCAGTTTTGTTCAGCTGAACGTACAATCAAAATCTGAATTCGGCACACCTTTTTATTCAAACTACATCAAAATTAGGCTAGCGTTAAGAAAAACTCGCAGCAAGCTTAGACATTATTAAACACTTATTAGAAACCGCCTAAACGGACGGCCGTTTCCAATTTTCTATTCTAAATAGGTATTGTACCTATAAGGCTAGCGCTTTACTCTTTCGCTTTTGAATTTAAGTTTTCTATCCTTCAATCTACGGGGAGTAAGCAAGGTCCAAGCGGGCGGTACCACGACAATGTATAAATCATTGTCAAATCACTCCAGAGGCGCTGCCAGTAACGATTGCGCTCATTTGGTCACTCTAAATGGTCTTGTATGAGAAACTTGAACGGGTTCTCTGATGGATTGTACCACTCGATTTGTATCTTTGATGCTATAGGTAAAATGCATTTGTCTGTTAGCAAATGAGTAATGAAAATGATGGTGCAAAGTGATGACGTTTTAACGCTAAGAATTTTAATGTAATACTGGAAATTGGTGTGAAATTTACTCTACCTTATACAGGACACAACCTTGGTCACTTCAAGACAAGGGTGAATAAATGTCTTCTAGGTCTTCGTGGTACACCGTCGGCCACATCGTCACTTTCCATCAGGTGAGATTGTGGTCACAAACGACAAACGAAGGTCTATTGAGTATAAAAAAAATTCTAATCAAGGTTGTCTGGGAGAGATCGCTCTTGAGCGATAAGACCGCCCATTGTAGCTTATTCGTTAATTAATATTTTGTAAATTCTTTCTGAGTTAAGTGTGCAATAAAGTATTATCTATCTATCTAATCAGTAGTAGTGTGTTCACAAGGTTCTCAATTAGTTTCCAATTAAAAACAAAATATTGAACCGCAGCACGGCATTAATAAGCTTAGTAATTATGGACTTTATATCAGAGTCCATAACTACTAAAGATTCGCAAAAAAGTCACCGTCCTTCAAGACCGGAGAAAACATTTATTGTTCTTATTTTAATGCACTCGTATGTTTAAACGAGCTGAAATTGGAGCCATCCTTACAGCCGAGACTTGACTTAATGAGAGCTTATTGTCAATCGGCTGTCGATGGTTGTGCCGGCGGCATGCAAACCAGTCATCCATTATGTAGACATGCCTTTATTTAAGCTTTCATTTCAACGTGTAATTATAATTTGTATGGCAGTTATTAGCAACAAATTGTTGGGATATGTGGCAATAAGGTACTTGGGTACTTAGGCACAAATAAAATACTTTAAGCTGCTTTAGGTTAGAAACTTAAATATTAAAGGAAACAAATCATACCCACAGCGCAGCTAGTATCACTTCTGTGATCATACCTAACATCTACGAATTTGATAAACATTCCCACTATTATGAAAAAACTTGGCAGCAAACTATAGTGTGCTTTCTGCTGCATAGATATTTCACTCAAAAATTAATCATACCCGATGAAAACACACCGAGAATATTCTGGCCAACAATTGGAATGATAAATTGTTTTTATCAAAAATTGCTATGCAACGAATGGCTGCACCAAAGCCGCACAATGCCAGCCAAGTATTTTAATTAATACCACACCCGACATATGAATTTTATGTACATTTAAGCGATTAAATTTTCTTTAGATGCCGCCGTCCACGGATGAATTATTTTGGTTTGCTTAACCTATGCGGAGAATTGATCGCTACATTTTGATTGCATGATAATGGCCAATAATAAATTAATACGCGAATCGGTCATTATGCTTGTGCTGATAATTTAAAACTTCAGTACTTTAAATAAATTCATCCATCAATACTTAACAAGGCCGGGCCAGGTTTGGACAGTACATTAAGTAGGAGCACCGGTTGACTGCGGAAACCAAAAAATCTCATTGACTTGCAACTCGTTTCGTTGCCGATTAATTTGGCAAAAACTGAAGCGTCATCAATATGTGCCGGGGTTGAAGTGCTGGAGAAATATTGGCGCTGCTGTTGAGTCATGAAGTTGGTGATATTTTCTTGTATTTAATCGGCAGATTTTAAATCCGTGCTACCATTATCTTCAAGCATCACCGAACAAAAAGTATTTATTAACATATAAATAATCCAGGTTACAGTTTACCATCGGCCTCCACACTAGGCAAAGCCTGTATCGCGGAGACCAAAAAACGGAGACGGAACTGTTTCTAGCATTTGAGCTTCGTCATATTTTTTGTTGATGTTCTATATCTTGTTTTTCCTGCTGTAGAGATTCCATGTAGTGATATGTGAGTAGCTGCATGCTGCATTAACTAGACTAGCCATTGCTAGGTCCAATTAACCACACTTATCATGAGATGTCGGTATAGGCACAGCCTATTCATCTCACCAATATACCTGAAAAGAAAACACCTATTGCCTGAAGTTTAAAGGTGGATACTCGGCGTTACGGGGCGTAACGTAACGTGTCACACAGCGAGCATTCGTGTCACACAGTGCAGTCAGTATGGGGAAAGAAGGCGCTTGCAAATGGCAACAAGACGGATTTTAGCATACGGCGTAACGTATCATGCTCCCTCGCAATGGCACATTACGCCCCGTAACACCGGTCATTAGGTTAGGTACCCGGTTTTATAAAGCTTCTTCAAAGTATTAAATCCCCCATTGTCTCCCATGCTCAGAGACAGGAAGCTCGCGCGTGCTACCTCGAATATTCCATCATGCCGGCTTTCGCTGAAGCTTTACTTATCGATAAATTGATGCTCACATTCGAATGCCACCACCCATACTAATGGCGACACGCGGCGCATCACTTTTTGCCCATTGTCGATGCCATTCAGCCTTACATTGATCCAGAGCTGGAAAAACCGGTCAGCACTGTCTCTTCAAGAGAAACTAACTGCATGGGTATGTAGACAGTGTAGATACTGTACTGTGTTCAGTTTTTATCACTTATTGGTCGCTACACTTAATTACGGCTTAGAAAGCGTCGGAAAAGTTTAGAGATAAAGCAATGACTATCAGAAAAATATCGCTTTTATATGGCCTTGACTCTACACCACATGGCACACATATTGTACGCCACGCCATCCGAAGTTTCCTACATTTAATACACATACACACTCAATCCTGTACCTGCTGTAGAAAGAAACCTATTCTAAAGCTTTTTAAAAATAATTGTTACTCGTAGTGAAAATACCTAACTGTCTCATAATTTTGGTAGATTTTTACCCTTCTGTACACAACATCCACTTTGTCTACTTTTACAAGACTTTTACTATCTAATATAATTAATTAGCAAAAGTAAAGATAATAAAAATACAAAATTATGACCATAAAAATTGCACTAAGAATACCTAGTGGGTACCTACCACAAACTTGCTTTTGTCTCCTCGTTAGCCAGCTTTTTCACGATCACGACGACACTGTTTTGATGAGATTGCTTTTGGATGATTATTGTCACTCAATAATGATATTCCGAGTGGGCAGAGGCGAGCGTGTAGGTACGGCAGTTTGGGCGTCTCATTAACTCACGGTATCATCGGAGGCCGTCCTTAAGGCGCAATATAATGTGACACTAGCGCCACTCTTTATTTTTTCTTATATTGTCGTTATGGAAAGAATGCGTGTGGCAATAAACCATTTTCTGCTAATTCTTAAACAAAACTATTACAGAGGTAGGTATCGAAAAATAGTTTATACTGGGTATTATTAATTGGCGGCGAGAACTTTTGGTAATTCTTTTCCATACCGATAATACAAGAAAAAATAAAGAGTGGCGCTAGTGTCACATCATATTGCGCCTTAATGTCAATTTACCGAGAGCATGGCACACGGCCTGCACGCTTTTGGCTTAATGGCCTGATCATCAGCACAGAATTGTCATTACGCTTACTTATTTCGCATAATGGAAGCTAAAATATTAACAACCTAAAAATAAAGGAAACTTTTGAAAGGTTGTTAAGTAGTAGTGAGTAAAACGAGTAAGTCTCACTTCGGACCACAAACAGTTGCCCAAGTGAAAATCCTACCTATATTTATACTGAAACTTTGTGTGAATGTTTGTTATCTCCGCCACTTAACTACTTAACTTATTTCAATGAAATTTGGTATGTAGATAGTTTAAGTTCTCGAATAGCACATGGGCTAATCTAATTTTGAAAAATTTACCTTTGAAAGTTTGTATGCAAAATTATTATTCCTTGGTTCGATTCACTCAAAACTCGGTATAAATAAACAACAAAGTAAATAATTTCTCAGATATTTTTTATTTTTTCGAAAATCACCACTTAAGAGGGTTAAACAGGATCCTAAAGTTATTATCAAAGATTTTATTCCTTGGTTCGATTCGCTCAATACTCGATACAAATCCTACCTCCTATTTATTAATACTAGCTGGTGCTCGCGACTAAGTCTGCGCAGGATGAGTACTTGATATTCTTCTTGGGCCACGCGGGCGTAGCCGCGGGCGGGTCAGCTATTTCTAAATAAATCAATATTTCTAGTGGCACTTCGGCCCATTCGTCAAAAACAGCTTGATTTTGTACAGTCGCCTACCAAATATTATTTAGAGTAAATGAAAAATATTTTACTCAATTTAGTAAATAATACAAATATTTCAGAACTCCATACAAAAGACATAAACGCGCTCGCTCTGTTCTGTTATTGTTTTTAGCACAATATTTTCCCATTTGGTAAAATTCTCTATTATTGGATAAATTACTTTATTTCACATTCCAACTAGGGATTACTCATGTCTGGGGGTTATTATGTTGATGTTTGTAACTGTCTCACTAATCATGGTGTTAGATTTTTTAAGCCTATTTACTAAGTTAAATTTAGTAACTGACTATTGGGTATAGGCACCCTCTAATAAGCAATTTGTCAGTAAATGATGAAGGCTCTACTTAGTACACAGATTGTAATGTCGGTTACACATCGATGTGGCAAAGTAAATTTTCATATCCTAGCTTTTATTGCCGACTTGAGAAATAACTGGCAAAGTACTATACGTATGGTGCAGTTAATGACAAAATTACTGAATATTTTTATTTTACAAACATGTATTACGCCTCGTATCGAAGGTAAACATACAGACACCTAAAATAATTATACGTATACATTGCTAGCTGACCCAGCAAACGTTGTTTTGCCATCGACCACGGTGTTAAAGATTAATAAATAACTAACTAATATCGCTATTAAAAAATGCGGTTTGGTGTTAGAAAGGTTAAGGATTATATGTATTTTCGATGCCAAATTATAAAAAAATTACCTAAAAAAATCTGAGTTAGGCCACACTTATCATTTAGGGGTATAAAAATTATTAAAGAGATATTCTCATACCTACCGTATGCATAAAAATTTCATTAAAATCGGTCAAGCAGTTTCGGAGGACTTTGTTTACAAACACTGTGACACGAGCTTTTTATAATGGTAAATAGGTACCTATTTATAAAGATTATAATATGTAGTGAAAATTACCTTTAGCTTTTGGAGAATTGGCCCTGTTCTCCAATTTGGCTGTTACCTAACCTACCATCTTAACTGTATTTCAAAAATTTTGGAAACAATTACCTATTGTCACTATTGTAAATGAATGCTGTAGGTAGAATAGAATATTTATTTATTTATAGGGAATACATGTGTTTGTAAATGTTGCACCATTAAACCACACTAGGTTTGTGTTGGAACTCACACTCGTCTTATACATAATTTTTAATATAATTAAATAGTACAATGCATTTGAATGCATTTGCCCTGCCCCTTACGTACATAGGTACCATTGCTGGGACCTATGTACGTAGGTAGTACGTACGTTAGTAAGGGAAACAACGTTACAGCAGCTAACAAGCCAACTCGAATTATTTCAATAAGAAAGGATAGACGGCGGCGCCGCAGCAAATTGCCCTTGCCCAGGCCGTTTTCCTTTTGTAACTTGGAACTTCCAACGCGGCCTTACGCCTATTGGTCGGTTTTAATGAGCACCGATCAATGGGCGTAATTATTTCTTGTATCATTCTTTGTTGGAGACGCGAGTGCGCTGTCATCTCATAAGGCATGCTCGGCCTGCATAGCCATTCAGACAAGCGAGTTTTTGCAAGCGTTTTTGGCGAATATCCTTTTAGGGTAACCTGAGAGGCTGTTTTATATCTGTTCTCAGTTTCAATACGAATTGACAGCTAATTTGGTTGATTGGATCGGATGCATTCGGCCGATTACAAAGGCTGGATAAGGGCTCAGGAGTATTGTTGACTGGGAGCTTGTATTCGAGTGAGGTCGCGTCAAATTTGTGCTTGGTAAGGACTAGGATGAACGCTATTAAGAGTCTTTCGCCAGTTTTATCTACTTTCCACCTCTACAAACCGTTTCAAGTTTTTGCATTGCGTAGGCAACGTCTCATAATATAAAACAATGGTTTGCTTGTTTTGCTTACAATCCTTATAAAGGACTATAGCATCACTAATGAGATAGTCAAACGCTAAACTACGCTGAATATGATAATAGGTTGTGTTCTAAAAGCCGATCTAATGAGCCGTATGAGATATTCAGTACTTTATAATATAAGTGCGTAAGTAGGTAGATACTTTTCATAATGCTTGTCTGTAGAAAATAACTGCGGGTGGTCTACATGGGCGGTCGCGTAATAATTTCAGTAGATAATTAATATAAAATTAACTGAAATTACAGATGTCTACAGAAAACAGAAAGCCGACCGCCGCCGTGCTAGCCGTAACGAATAGAGGACATTAAAATATAAGGTTATGGGAAATAAATTTAATTATTAATTAGCTTACTCCGACCAGTTGCTTTGATCGCGCTTTTCCTGGATAAATAGTAACCTACATATGTCCTTACCTGAGATACAACAAATTTCATGAATCCTTTCAGCCGTTTAAGCGTTAGGGTTACATATGTTAAGGTTACGTACTTACAGGCAGACAATATTTACTCTTCACATTTAAAATAGAAGCATGGACCATAAATAGATAATTTAATTTACCCAATATCAAATGGTTATTTTAAGAAATAGCGTCGAGTTCATCAAAAATTCCTAATGTGTTTACGACAAAAACGTTGGCGCGCTTAATTTCTCTATGTTCGCACGTTTATTTATAAAAGGTACGAGTAGGTAGAAGGTACTCTAATTGCACAGTATAAAAACACCGCTATCATCTGCGCAATGACAGTACTCAATTTTACGATCCCTGAACGTATGTTCCCGATCTAAATACTGCCAATTACGCCACTCGCGGCATCGTAAATCGAGTGCTATAATCAGCACCTTGGGTTGACCACTCATTACGTTTAATTTCTTAATCGCGGGTTAATTGAAATGTTGGAAGCTGCCCATGGTATAGCCTATGTGGAATCACCTGGATCACTTAATGTTAGGCACTAAACTGTTCTGTTTGTAACTTGTTCTAAGGTTCTATGGTGCCCTAAGTATATTACTTATTTTAGGCGACTGTGAATTCATAATGATATACAGCCCGCTGACCGAAGGACGGACGGAGGCTTAGTAATAGTGTCCCGTTTTTACCCTTCGGGTACGGAACTCTAAGAACTTACTCACGTCCTAGGACCCTCAGTGTACAATAATCTATCGGAGCACATAGTCACCACAAGGAGTCTTTCTAGCTTTAAGGTTAGACTGAAATCTTGGCTTGTTCAGAAGGCGTTCTATAAAGTGGATGAATATATGAGTAATATGAGTTAATATGAGTTAATAATGTTTTATCAATATGATATTCAATTAATATGATAATTATAAAATAAAAAAATTTTTTTTTATATAAATTATATTTTTTGTTGTTTGACCTATTTATTTTGACCTGAACTGTAAACTAACATTTACAAATAAAATTGTTTATTCTGTTTATTCTGAACATGGGACACACGGCCCCACTTTAGAGTCTAAAGTAAACTACACCAACTTCTTCATTCTTCAGTCTCATTTCCCTGTATCCACCGCACAGATAAGCGACACACAAGTTAATGTTTCTGTCAGATTACTCTCTGTTTATCAGCCTGTCTGGCAGAGGCATTAATGCATGTCAACCAGAAGGCGGTGACTTTGTTGATGTCCTGTGATTAACCGACGCGAATACAGAGAGAGATGGCCTTAATTTACCGCTAAATCGGACTGTCTAAGAAGAACTGATTAAAATTTAATCTTGAGTATGGCTTCTACTTCTTCAGTGTTTTCAAGCTACAGACAAACCACTAGACTGAAGATTGGTGTATCGGAGAAGCATTGTCAGAATCAGAATCAATAACTTTATTTCTTTAGGCTTACAAAAAAAGCACTTAGACAAGTCAAATTGTATACTATAAACATAGTTATTATTATCAAATAAGAAATAGGGTGTTATTGATATTCTCTTCACTTCAATTTTTTGTCCACTAGTGGAAGAAGTGAAAAAGAAACCACTAGCACATTATAATATCACTTATGTGTCTAATACATGCTTATTTTGCCTATCTAAATCTAAATTTAATGCGATTTAGATACATGTCAATATTTCTTTAAAGCTAAACAGAACATTGAATTATTCGGAACGAAGCGACATCTGGCCAAGCATTAACATCATTGATGTAATCATCTATGGAGTAAAAGGCCTTCCTGATAAGATTTTGTTTAATGTACTGTTGTCAATGCTTTAAGAGATAATAGCTGCTGCCCGCGGCTTCGGACGGGGTTTTCAAGTAGCCTATTTCCGTTCGCGGGTATCGTTTCAGCCGTTTAGTCCTGAAAAAGTAACAGACAGAGTTACTTTCGAATTTACAATACAAGTTTCTGCCTGCGGTTTCACACGCGTTGTTTATATGGAAACGTTTGTGGATTTTTATCCCATAACTGATTAATGAAATAAAAAAAAACATTTATTCCAGGCTTAGAATACCTGAATGCAAAAATTCAGCCCAATCCCTTCAGCAGTTTTGGTTTGAAGAGGTAACAAATATCCATCCATCTATCCAAACATTCGCAAATATGATATTGGTGTGATTTGTATGGATGACGAATTAAATGAAATGAAATAAATGAAATGAAATTGAAATGAAATGCAATTTAATTTATTGCATGGAAAACACAGACAAAACAATTCCAAAAACAATCAATTTTCTAAATTTAACTTATAGTTAGGTAATTTAAATCTATGTATGCGTTGATTGAATTGGTTAGCCTTAGATATCTGCGCTAGGCTTGTAAAGCCTGTGTTATAGATATCTATGCCATCCCTCATTACAATGACCCTGGTTTTATAAGGAAATAATTAAAAATTTAGAATTCTAGTATATGTATGTACATAGTTACATAGTTTCTTATTATTAAATACATTTGCAATTACTATTTAAAATCATATTTAATTACACATTATTATTTTATATATGTCAAGTTCTGAATATTAGTATATTAAATAATAAATAAAGGTCCGTTTATATCTACAGACACTGAGCGGGCCAGGCACGTGCCGCTGCCGTGGCAGAAACCGACAGACACCATTTATTTACATCTAACGTGACAGAAGTGTACCGTGTCAGACAAATAGTAAATAAATGTCGTCTGTCACTGTTCCGTTGCTCTATTCACACTGCCCGGCAGGTAGCCACAGACATGTAGAGACATGAACCGCGCAGACAAAATATTATTTCCGCGAATACTGGCCAGGCATGACCCGTGTCTTTCGGCGTCTGCGTCTGCGTTTAATTTAGATCAGTTAACTCACCCTTAACACCTTCATCTTTAAAGATAAATGTAAAAGATCGAAGATAATCAATCAAGCGTGTAGCTCCAGTAATAATTACAGTTTTGTTCTTATAAGCAAGCGATTAATCAAATTACGTCACACTTAATCAAGTCTTCAACTCGAGAGGACGTTCGACAACTTCGATTAAGATAAATAAGACAGACAATAAGGCAGACTTAATACGGTTTTAAAAATACAAAAGGCCCTTACAAATCTATTTTCTATAGATATACATATTTGGAGTAGGTACATATTTGCGGTATGAAAAATTTTACTTTTATGGCCCAAGACACAGATGTCCTTCTCAAGGCACCGTGATACAGCGGGGCGGGGCGGCGGCGGGCGCGTAAAACTGGCCCGTGAATGCTTTAAGGAAGTTCAAATCGAAGTTTGTTTTTACGCACTGTAGTAACTACACTACAATGTTGTCTGTTATTTTTAAATAGGTAATAAAATAATTCATAAAAATATTCTACGTTTAGCGACAAGTTACGTTTCCTCTAATTTCATTTGTAGAACAGTGAACCCAAAACCGCAAAAAAAACCTGCGGGCAACGTAGGTAATTCGAGGCATATTAAAAGTTTTACCAAATTTGGACAGAGTGACCATTACCGCTACATATTTCATAAATTATCGCTTTCATATTGCCTGTAGCAGCTTTAACAAAAGCTAATGTAAGCTTTAGGTCCCACGCGCTTCCCACAGCGTGTTAAGCATTTTATTCGGTCCTTGCCTGGAGGCAATAAATTCAAGTAGTTATTGATGACTTTGCTATCAATACTCCGTTTTATGGTTACGATCTACGGACCTTACTTAGGGCTTATTTCTGCAATAAAAATATCTAGATCATTCTAGAGTGAAGTAGAGACTAGATCGAATATCTATAGCATTCCTATAGTAAAGTCACACGGGATAATATCCTAAAAGTTAGACTTGAACTCTGCGCTAACTATCTGCGCCACAAAATTTTAATGCGCAGTGGGTAAAGTAAAAAAAAAATTGCTAATGCGCTGCGTCCGATACTCACTAACTCTCGGTTTACACGCGTCGCTTCGATCAGATTCGATCAGATTCATTCTACTATTGAGATGCCCAGATATTTTTCTAAAAACCTGCCTGAGCGCCTCGGCACATCACGGACTCCAAAGGAAGCAAATGTGTAGGCTCTGGCGAGACCTGCATACCTATTTGCGCCTCTTGAGATTCTCGGCTAAATCTGCCGGCGAACCACCCCTCGCGAATGTCCTCGGAAGATGGGAAGGCTCAATTGTGTCGACGCATGTAGCGTTCCACACAATGGGCCTATGTCACATTGGGCCTCTTACCATCTTCATGCAACAGTCCATTCGGTTCGAGAACAGCTGGTAAGTTAGCAGTAGACCCGCCGGATGATGTCCGCCGCAGGACATATAGCTCGTAGAACCGATAACCGTTGGGGAGTAAAGGTTATCGAGTGGCGACCGCGATGCAATGCGAAACGGAGTGTGAGAAGACCTCACACTCGATGGACCGACGACACTGTAGTGGTCGCAGGGAGTCGATGGATGGAGGCGGCTCAGGACCGATATTCATGGCGTCATTTGGGGGAGGCCTATGTTCAGTAGTGGATGTATACGGGCTGATGATGAAAGTGTTAATTCATTAATGTTTTCATTGGTGATTGCAGTTGTGGTGTTTAAAATATATAGAAAGAAGTTTCTGCCCTAACTCTGGTGCTCTTAGACGACTCTTACGACATCCACGGGCTCAGTTCGAGAGCTCGCTACGCGGCGGTAACCACGGCTAATACGTTGGTTTGGTTTCAGTGTAATCAATTTTAAAATATTCAAATTGAAACAGCTAAACAACAAAAAGAGTAACATTTTGTTGTAGTTTAGTAGCCGAAGCGAAGCGTCGTCGTGTCCAGCCGACCGCCGCCGCCGGTCTATTGTTCAAGCGCTAATTGAATCGATGCCACTAATAGATTGTGCCTTACTACAAAGTCAGCTCTACCAATTTCTAAATCAATGGTTAACGTAGGTGGACCACGGGTAATGGACGTACTTGAGATACGTCCATTACCCGTGGTCCACCTGCGTGTTTCAGCGGTAGCACGTAAGAAAATAATCTGCTGTGGTTAAGTTTTGATAGGTGTAAGGAATTTCTAGGTAGATTGATCGACATAAATTTCAATTAAAAGAGACAAGAGTTCAAACGAATAAGCGAATGGCATCTTCATTGTAAATTTTCCTAACGATTAAGATTTTTAATGCAAAATATGTATTTATTATATACAGGCACAACAAACAACTATATTTTAAACTTAGGTATAAAGAGTTACATATTAAATTTGGTAAAAATATAGCCCACAACGTTGTACTCATATACATATTATTTGACGACCTCTGTGGCGCGGTGGGCGAAGGTCCGCCTGCGACGCAGGAGGTTGCGGGTTCGATTCCCGCCTCGGAACAAATATTTATACGATTTGCAGATATTTGTTCAGGGTGTTCTGGTCGTTTTATCGTCGTTCATGTAATATATTGTATTATGTATATCAGTTATCTAGTACCCATAACACAAGCTCTGCTTAGCTTGGGACTAGATAATGCTGTGTGAATTGTCCAGCATTATTTATTTATTTATCTATTTATATTATAACAAGCTTATCAATAGGTACAGGTTGATGACTCTACAATACAATTAATTTTATATGTTTATTATTAATATGTAGGTAAACACTTTACCTATGTTTAAGATAGACCTATAACACATATCTGTATTAGGTACAGTCGAGCTCGTTTAAAATCGACATTATGCAATCAAAAAACAATCGGTAACTTATTGCTTAATTATCAAAAATGTCTCCGTGAATCTACATGAAATTTAAGGAAGGATGTGTTTCGGAGTATAACGAGAGAGTTTATGAGTTGAGTTAATTCTCTGGTTAAAATATGGTGAAACTGAGCTTTTTCGTGCCGAATCGTTAGCGCTACCGGACAATGAACAAATTGAATCTGTCTCGGCCGCCCGCGCAGCCATTCTGTCGGATATTATTGTCTAATTTACATCATTGTAGTCAGGTCACTACCAACATGCTGTCACTACTAAGGTCCAATTTCACCATTTGCTGCCAAAACTAAGTTCTGCTTGTTCGGATTCAATTTCGTAATACTTACCTATTGTGTGACATGCCAGCTCTTGAACTCTGTTTATCGCTTGAACTGGATCAACTTTATATCTGAAAAATGCGCTGAACTCGTTTAAAGCGCTAAACTTACGAAGTAACATTATTATTCTTATTTATTTTTTTATTTGATTTATTTGGAAGACAGACAGTACATAGATATATAAGATAATACAGTAAGGATTTTCTTAGACCAGTAAAGTCTCCACTGTAAACATTTTTACACATAAATACTAGTCAACAGACTTTCCATGACCATGATCCATGTTGAAATTAAGGAATGTGTTTTAGCAAAATAATATTATAACATTACCTAATATGATAGATTAAACAGAGATTATTTCAAATTGAATAACGGTGAAATTGGACCTGTATGTAAATCATCACTTATCAATCACCGTTATAAATACATGTTTTGTTATGGCTGTTAGCAGTAAAATTTTGATAGAATTAGGTAAGGAGGTACCAAAAAATAATGTATGTGTCAATATAGCCAAAACACTGGATAGGTTTTTTAAGAAAATTACTCTTAGATGGGAACAATATAGGCTCTGGTAGTACCAACCAAATACAAAAAAACCATTGCTTATCCATTGGTATACTATGTTATTAACTAATTATATACCTTACCTAGGCCCTAGCTATAGGTAATTATTTTTCTTTGACTCGCACACTTTAATAAAGACTTAATTATTATAGTTAATAAAGAATCCGCTTTTGAATGGACCATTATTAAGCCTCCTCCATTAATAATGATGACTATTTCTAGTTTACAACACCGCATAGATCACGAGTGCTAATTAAACATAATAACTTAGTACTGAGTAGGCTTGAGGCGTATTTATCGTCACAGGTATAGAAAATTGGCGGTATTTTACAGTGACAGAAACTTAATATATCTATGACTGTTTCACAGGCAGTGCCAGTGTCACGAGTGCACGATATTATATCGTTGTTTTTTTATTAGGTACTACCTACGCAATTAATCGCTTCAGCTAGATAATATCGCTTCTATATTCTCTCTTTGATAGTATAACAAAGTCAGAATGAGACACACCTCGTATTTTAAACTTGGAAATTTGAAATGTATACCGCAATGTAACAAAGTTATTACATTGCGTTATACACATACAATTCAAGAGGAATTTTCGTTATGTAGCGGTACTAATTGCTGCAATAAATATATTATTCAATCAGTAAAACAATGAATTTGTACGTGATTGGTAGAAATACTAGCTAGTATTTTGTCACTGGTATTGGTCACAGATACTTTGAAGTCACAGTAACGTAAGTCACAGTTATCGGATTTTGCCTCGTATAACCCAAGACTAGTACTGAGTGTAATTATGGATAGTAATGAGTAATTTGAGCATAGAATAAAGTGTTCATTGCTATTGATTTATAGGGCGCGATTTATTGGATCGAGAGGAAATTGCTGCAAGCGTTGATTACACTGCGTTACAAATGAAAAAACTTTAGTTCCCGCTTTGAAATGTCATGTTTTCTTAATTATACCCATCGTTTATTATACATGCCTACATACAAATTACTACTATTTGTGTGAACATAATACAAGCCCTTATGGGGCTTGAAGGAGTTGCCGACCTAGCTAGGACAAGCATTTTTTTTTAATCTTAATTAAGTGCTTTGTCGTACTTGCGATTAAGGCGCGTGAGTTAAACAGAACAAAACAAAATCAAAACCTAACATCTAAAACAAAATCAACCTATTTACCTAACATTACAAGTTTGTACAGCATTCTAGCTGCGTCCGAAGTAGGCTCAGCTAGAACGCTGTTGCAGTGACCTACATCCTTAAAACTAAATGACATAATAGATACTATCTGATCTCTAAACGATTCAAGGACAAGTATTGAAAAACCAAGAATGATACCGGCGAGCGAAACAAGCCGCATTTTTTTTTGTGTTTTTGTCGGAGCTCACAGACTCCTTGGGGAAGAGTAAGCACTGGATAGCAGGCACCGGCTAGAAGACACGAATGTTATCGGCTAGCGTAGCAAGTCGCCATTTTTTGTTTTTATTGGATTTTAGGAACTCCGTAGTGGAGTCGTTGAGCTCTGGACATAACCAATAAAAAGGCATGATTATTATCTTTTTTTTCAGCACATTTTAATGTTTTATGGCTCAAAATAGTGTATTTTCACCCTATTTTAGAATGCGTAAAATAATTACAATGACTGGTTAAATAGTACCTATGTAAAACTTTTGTAACAATATCTCCTTAATAACAGCATGCAGCTTGAGATTTTAGCACTTGGCCGAGGTTGTTAATTAAAGTTAGAAAATACAGGAATAGAAGAGTAATGGCGAGTGCAGCGAGCCCCAAAAACATAATTCTGAGGGATGTATGCAGTTGATTTTTAGATTAGCGATTTTGATGTTTTGACCATTTTGAAGCCGCAAAATTATAGTAGTTTCACCTTCTAAATTCACTTTTATCATTTACACATGGGAATTATACGCGGGCGAAGCAGCAGGCAAGCAAAAGCTAGTAGCACAGTAGTAACTAAAGTTCAGGGAAGAGTTAGATTAGAAAAGCCTTAAAGGGGAATCTTATAAAACTTTTGTTACATATCTTCTGAAGGGAAATCGAAAGGGAATCGTGTGCACGTTTACGCTTAGATCGCATGATGCCATAATATTACAATCACACATAATCATTATACATGCGAGAGTTTGGATGTTTAGATGGATGTTTGATTACATCTTCGCGCCAAAACTACTGAACGGATCGGGCTGAAAATTTGCTTACAGTTAGTTATAGGCCTGGAAAAAACCTAACAACATAGGCAACTTTTTATCCCATAAATCAGTTCCCATGAAACAATGCATGCGAAGCCGCGAGCAGAAACTAGTATTAAATAGTTCTCAGCGTAGGAAAGAGGTTTGCTTTCTTATACATATATTGATTTTGAAGCCTTTTTATTTGGGTTTTTAGGCGTGCGTCAGTAAAACTGTATAAAATTCAATTTATTTATACACATGGGTGACCACTATCCATAATAATTCAACGTAAATTAACAGATAAAAGCTTATTTATTTTCTTTTATAAATTTGCGAAAAGTTGCGCCATAATTTAAGGGTACCACCCAGCCTCAGCCAATCCTCAGTTATTATTAGAGATCTACCAAAGAGTTTTATTGCCGAGACCACCGTAGCAGGCGTCCGTGTGATTTATACGGGACTAGCTTCGTTCTGTGGCTTCACACGGTAGTTTCTAGATAGAAAGTAGCTTTTAGGCTTCGTATTAGTAACACATAAGATAGGTACTAGGTAGGTATATGTTATTTCTCGACCAAAATATGAAAGTAAAGAAAGGTAAGGTACTATTGTATATATGGGTAAGTACATATATTATTATATAATCTATGATACTTATGGTTATTCTGAGTGTAAGAGAAGATACGAAAATGTTTGTTGCTTACCTAAAATCTCTAAAACTATAGATAACTCATATTATAGTATAGATAACATAGGTATGTACTCTATGAACATTGTACATGGTGGCTTTTTGATATGATATTCAATGACCAAATCAGAAACCATGAGAGTTAAAGAAAAATCATGAATGATGATGAATTAAGTCATGGGCTCAATTTATGAGAAATTAAAAACTGCATACAGATTTTAACTGCATTTTTGTTTTAACTTCAAACCGCCTGTTTTATTTCCGCTAAAGAAAAGATTCAAAAAAGTACAGTTTTGGTTTCTTATAAATCGAGGGACTCCTTTCACGAATTTTTTCGTTGTTATGGTTCGGATTTGGCTCCCATCTCAAAAAGCCACCCTGTATAGGTGGTAAATAGGCTATCGTGAAACCGGGTACAGCACGTGAGAATACACAGACAGAAGCTAGTTTTAGCTATAAAGGTCTAAGTCGATTTGATATATCTTCCTTCGCGAAAAAATATAAAATTCAATTAAAAGATAACTTTAAAGCAGTTATTCAATTACAAAGATGTACATCAACGGCGAAAAGGCCTAGATTACTACCTAGACCGAGATCATTATCGACTGCTATCAACCATAGCTAATGTTATGGTTCTTAATCGATAACACGCCATATTAATTATCGATTTAAATAACACTAAAAATATTACATGCAAGGCATAGGAGCAATTTTTTTATTTTTACGCGAGCTGCGACTTTTTCTATGGGCTGGAGGGAAATTCTGGCAATATATCTACTCGATAAATATGGCAAGAACTGTCAAAATATCGAGTCATAAATATCGAATTGCAGATTTTGAGAATACGCTTGTTTATAAACGTATTCTCAAAATCTGCAATTCTGGTTCAATGGTTTTTCTTTGATGAGGTGCTCGATAAGTCGCACGAGAATGCAGTTTTTGGCGGTACTCGATATTTATCACATGATATTTTTATCCCGTGATAATGAATATCACTCGATAAAATATCATGTGATAAGCAGAGTTGCCCCCCTAGAGTTATTATGGAATCTTCTCTACACACCAAAGTCGCAGTTCGCTGACAATAGACAAAAAAACCTGCTTACTATATTCATACTTTTGAAAAACGAAGGCAGTTGACCCACAAGATGAAGGAAGGCAAATCCGTTGGTTCAATAAATAATAAATAAATAATTAATGCTGGACAATTCACACAGCATTATCTAGCCCCAAGCTAAGCAGAGCTTGTGTTATGGGTATTGCGTACTAGATAACTGATATACTTAATATAATAGACTACATAGATGGATATTTTTTATTATACATAGAAAACATCCAGAACACCCTGAACAAATATTTGCAGATCGTACAAACATTTGTCCCGAGGCGGGAATCGAACCCGCAAACCTCCTGCGTTGCAGGCGGACCTTCGCCGCCGCGCCACAGAGGTCGTCAATGATCTTATGGTTTATAAAAATTATTCTGACATTTCTACTTTACACATCTAAAGCCCATCACAGACGTAGCTATAATATACTGAATCATATAATGTTATTTTTTTTCTTTTTTGTAAATACTGCTATAAAAGTATAATAAATGCAATCCATCATCCAATAAAAAGCTTGCGATGCTATCATGAGACAGACACTGGCAGAATTGTGTCAATCCAGACCATTAACCAAAAAGTTGAAGTTGAAGTTGAATCATATAAAGGCATAGCGCGATATATTTTCTATAATTTTCGCGATAATTTTCGAGTGACGCATCTATAATTTATATTTCAATGACGTCACCAAGCTATACTGTAATACAAGAATGTATTGCTTGCATAGCACCGTTACTTGTTTCTGGACTGGTTTCCGCAACTAGGCCACAGGTGGGCCCTTTTTGCGTGTCGGGTGGGGGGCTGCTAGTCTAACCACCCGATGTCTTCCAGGAAAGCCAGCAGCTCGCTGACGCCGGTGCATGCCTCCCTGGGCGTTCTTGGTGTCCCGAGGGACTGTAGTCGTTGAGTAGCTACGCTATTGGACTCTACAAGCACATGCGCGGCCGTCTCCTCTGCGTTCATGCACCCTCTGCATAGGGGGCTGTCCGTGATACCCAAATTAAAAAGGTCTTTGTTAAGCATGCCGTGTCCTGTGACTATACCGACGATTAGGTGGAGTTTATCACGTTTCAGATTGCGGAGTTTTCGGGAGAATCTCGGATTTAGGTCCGCGAAAGCGTCCTTCAAAAAAGCTTCCTCCTGATGCACTGGCAAGGAAAGGTTCACCGTATATTACTATATACTATAGCTACGTCTGTGATGGGCTTTAGTGCCTGCACGTGAAAAGGCACTAAGAAGTATCGAAACTAAATCTGTTTCTATCAAAATCTTGTGAGATTAAAAGATTAAGCTGACTGATGCGATTTTAATGATCACCGCAACAAGCAATGACGGTTTTTTTATAAATGTTCATACAGTCTGACTGTAAACATAATGTAGGAAGCAATTGTAGGAAGTGAGCCTAAATGATTGATTATAGTAAATTACTAAATGGCCTTTAGCAGTTACTACTTGTCGTCCAATCAAACCGGATTTTATTTATTTACTAGCTGTGCCCGCGGCTTCGCCCCCGTTGAATAAATTTTTTTGCGCGGAACCCAAATTTTTTTAGTTATTTCCTATTCCGGATGGAGAAAAATCGAAGGTATCAAATATCATTAAAATCGGTTCAGCCGTTCTCTAGTTATAAGTAGTGTAACTAATACGACTTTGTTTTATATATGTACATAGATTATGTACGTGTATCACAATTTTTTATTAACAAGGTAGGAAAGTTACTATCAAATAATACAAAACAAATTAGAAGTAGTATATAAAATTGAAACAATTGAGCTAACTGTAGACTGTTGTGAACAATCTACAGGTTGTTGCACTGAGCCATATCAATACTTACCAGTCGGAAGCTTCCCCAAGATAGCCAGCATCCAGGTCACGCGTCGTTCAACTAGACGCTCAGTTTTTTTTTAAAGGTTTTTATAAGCAGATGGAATGTTCTTTTTTTTATTTAAGTACTCCGGGTATTAAAGGCAAGAACTCTATTTTTTTATATTTTTATCTTTTCAAATTATGAGTTTCTTTTTACCCTTCCCAAGATATCTAGCTAAGCATGCGATATGAAAAAATTTTAAAAATATATTTAATTTTTATTCTTTTAGTCAATGTATCATGTATATTTTAAAGAGGAAAGATTTGATTGTTTGTTTGCATCGAATAGGCTCCGAAACTACTGATTTGACCTATTTGAAAAGTTCTTGTTGGGAAGCTATACTATCCCCAGGTGAGATAGGCTATATTATATTTCCAAATATTCCACGTAGACAACCAGTTACCTCTACGAAATATTATTTCCATCTACACAACTGTTTGGGTCTCGTTTTGCTCTACAATAATGATTTATTATATTGAACGCAACCCATGCACGCAAATCGATAGCGTTAGCGTCGTATCAATACAATCAATTAACAGAAGGCATCGATTATTGATTCCGTAATTAAATCGCGCTGGTAGGCGTTACTCTGGTTATTTTAATGGACAATTTCACTGATTTGTTGACTTTTCGTATTAAGTTATTAACGCAAGGAATGCGGCATTCACTGTGTACCTATAATCGATTTTTTTGTTATAGAGACTTCCTTGACACGATTGTAGTTTTACATGTTACCTATAGAATACCTATATATATAGAGCCGTCCATACATAATTTGACAGCGCAAAGCTACTGAAGCAAATAATGCATACTTTTGTATATTTCATAGTTAAGAGGTGGAAAGTTATCCGACTACCAACAATAACGCTAACCAGTAGTAATATTTTACTTCTATGGACGTCGCATTACAGTAGGTAATCCGTTTGTAATGTCGCCTGCCTCGGCCGCTGGCCAACATGAGAGTTATGGCGTTACACGCAGCACAAAAAGCAGCGCGATAACATAATTATTTACCCGCAATTACTTTACTGCCACGTATGCAAACATCTTAACCTTAATCCCCCAGTCGTCGCAGAAACGAACACAAAACCTCGCTCCTTAATCACGCCCCTCTTAATCGATTTTTGAAAACCTGACTCTTATTTTTCACCATCGGATCGGCGGCGGCCGCATTAAATAACCTCGATGACCAATAAGACTAAATTGCACACAATTTTATCTTAGTGTTACGGGTGAGCTTTAAAATGCAATTAACGATTAATTAAGGTCGCTGTTTATAGTTTTTGCTGCCACAACAACGATGTTTTTCGATATAATAGGTGCGAGTATAAATGCGGCCGGTTCGTCGAAACCGCTCCCGATTTAGTCACGTCTACAGATACGGAGTACAAAAGAAATTCTCGTATTCGTTACGCCGAAAAAGGTTGCAACGTCACAATAGACAGGAGAGGACAGAAATAATTGGGACCCCCTGTCTTAGAGATGCAGGCGGCTGAGAGAAGCAAACTCATCAGTATGCGTGGCCTCATGCCACCGCGCGGCTAGCATTCATCCACACCGCCGCGCCGCTCGTCAGGCGCGGCGCTACAAATTGCCCAACCAGGGCCCGTACTCTTAAAAACGAAATCGAAGTTTATGATTCTTTTTCGTACAAACGCTAATCTTATGCAATGGACATAAGAGTTGGTTTTGCACGAACACGAAAAAGAAACTTCGATTTTCCTTTTCCGAGTAGGCCCCCAGGTTTTTTTCTGAAAAACAAACATCGGTCCTTTTCCTGAGCGTATGGGCACAGATTAGGTAATGTTACTTATAGGCCTTCTTAGCTTGCATGTCTACTAAAGATGCGCGACTATGAATGATTTCATTCGAATTATTCGACTTGACAAGTAATTCGAACGATTCGAATGACTAGAGCAAATTAGTAACTAATTTGGTTGGTAATCGCGAGTCATTCGTTCGACTGCCTGAGTCGGTTTCGATTCAATCCCCGCAGGAGCGACGAATAATTCATTCATCACTCAAAACCATCGGTCGACTAACAAAGTCGAATCGGAGCCATGAATGATCCATTCGTAGAGACATTAGTAATTACTAATTAGTAGTTTCATTCGACTTTGAAGATTCAAGTCGAATAAGGAAATTAGTAGTTGTTCATCATTCGACTAGACAGATAATTCGCAGTCGCGCATCTTTAATGTCTACCCTTTTATATTATTTCTAAAGGAGCAATCCGAGAGACGTCCGCTCCGTGACTCGCAAACCCACGTCTTATCTGCAGAGACGATTCGGGTGTTTATACCCATTTATAAGTCAATCATTGTCATCAAGCCTGCTTGAAAAGTTGGATATACATCTCCTTTTATAGGAAAAGCGCAATTCCTGACCACTTAAGATATCGTTTAAGGTAATCCAAGTAAACAAGGGACGAACGATTGTCCCATTGGTGGCGATGAGAAAAGACACCATATTTGTATTTGATTGGGAGAGGAACGTTTTATGTCGATACCTTAAAATACCGTGTCAGGTGATGAATGTTCTAGCAAACGCCATTTCAAAGACAAATTGAATTACCATTTGTTTTGCATAAACGCTTGGTGGCTGTGGGCGGCGCGGCTCGCACCGCAAGCGACGGGCAGAGTACCAACCATCAATTAAAATTTAATTTCCGATCGGGAACGAATAAGTCTGCAACGCTATAATTGGCCTGACCGCCGCGATGATTGCTTTATTGGTAACATGCTCTCGCGTTGTCGCATCGGGAATTCGCGTGATAATCGGTGGCATTTTAATTTCAATATGCCGCGCTGCAATCGTCCTGCATATCTTCAAAAACAAACGTAAAAGTCGACACCCGAGGCAGTCGTAGGCGTAGCGGTCCCGAGTCGTACACTGAATTTAAATAACTTGTTTCGGCTACCGCTGACAAAGGCTTCGGCCCAAGCCTTCCTTTTCTTCGAGAGCAGGTAGGTACGGCGGCGGCTCAATTTCGGAGACGGGTCGAGTCGGTGTCCTTATGAACTCTCAAAGTGACGCTGACGTGAAGCAGGTAGCATGTTTTTGCAGGATCTCACCTAATAAAAGTCTCGGCTGTATGCGATGAGTTTTTATTTTGTTTATAATCGTGAGTGACCTTGCACGAGTCTGGCACGTGACTCCGCAGCCATAAAGAGGAGCAAGAACGGCTTTCATGTTTTATTTTTCTTCAATAGCTTTTGCAAGTAATAGGTAAGTACTATGTACTTTTTATGCATTCACACTACTGGCATTATGCATTAAATAAACATAAAGTTTTGAAGACTTGAAGTCTGCATAAAGCGATGCAAATATAGATGCTTTTAATATGAATTTCTTCTTAGAGCGACAGCAGTTTTTTCGTGGCTACCTAAGAAAGATAGTTTACGTGCCTGGTTTTGTTTTATCTTGCTATTCTTCAAGTTATTTTACTTAACTCGGTGCCAGGATCGCTGTTTATGTAAATATTGCCTTGACATAAATGTTCCTTTACTGAGTTATGGAAGCTGAGTTACAGGTAATAAACGCCGGGGCTACAGATCTCGAAATGAAATGATGATATCTTGTGGGAAGGAGACGACAGATGGGAATACTAGAAGTCTTTTTGAAGGATAAAAAAGCATGGGACGACTTTTGCTCCAACTCGAAAACTAACAACCTAACAAGGTAATGGTTTCTTGTTCGCTTCTTTACTTTACCCTAATAAGATTAAAGTGAACAAAAAATCAAAGTATCACTTTATTTCCATGTTTTACTTATGTAATTTAAATTTTGTGACGTATGCAAGAGTCCTGTAAGGTCTAAATGAAATAAAACACTTTGATATTTATATAATATATTAAAGAATTATTTTGATATCACATGCACACAAAATTTAATTATTTTGATATCACATGCACACAAAGTTTAATTATTTTGACATCACATCTGCAAGCGATTCAGAAAATATTAAAATTTAAAATACAACGAGAAAGAATCATTGGTGCGTCAACTAGCAGTCATCACTGATGTGTAAGTGTATGTTCCAGCGAAACTTTGATGATCATCATTATTGTGTTCAAATTAGAATCATTCATTATGAACTTAGCTTAGGTAGACATTGGCCTTTATCGTTCAAACTCAAGCAAGAATATCTTTCTATCTTCACAGGCCTAAAATGTTATTGCAGTTTCAACATTGTGTGATTTAAATCAATGGAAGGGCAATAAATTATACGTATAACATCACCTTTGACCATTGCTTGATTGTAACATGTAACATGAGTCGGAAAATCGCGAAATATTTGCGGAAAATCATTAACCAAACATCGCAAAGATATAACTATGAAAAAATTACGTTAGTCGGTATTAGTTCTCAAAAGTATAAAAGGTTCAAAGACCAAACGTTTTCAAAAAATAAAATTTATTAAAAAAAAAATTGTGTCATGAGCTTCCTTTTGAGAACGAATAAAATGCCGACTGACAATAAAAGAAAAATGCCATGACGAACCTAAAATCCATTTTCTTCTAGGTAGAGTGGAGCCAAAGACTAGTAATCGATTGTTATTTTCTTTGTCAATAAAGTTATCAAAAAAAACTAGTAATTGTATAAAGGTGTTTTATAATATAATCAGGGAGTATAAAGCTTGCCGACGCACCCGCCATAAAGCAAACAGATTACATCTAAGCTACGTGCCTGCTTGTGAGCGGAATGAGATGCGCAAACGCAACCTACTTCGAGTGCGATACGTGGAACATAGTTATGGCGCAATTAACGCATTCACAGCATATACAGGTGAAGTCGAAGACGGACATGTGCGTGGCCATGAAAGTGTTAACTAAATGTGAGGTTTTCGTAGAGCATGTTGTAAGTATTTTATCTAGAGTTGGTGTGATTTTTGAAGGAAATGGGAGGAAATTGACCCAGCTGTGGTATATATGTGAATATCTCACTAAACCCTAAGCTTTAAGAAATTGAGTTTACGAAATTGAGTAGCGTTGTTTTTTTGCGCATGTTGTGATTACCTGTAATTTAGAGTACACTGGTTTTTAAGTTCTATATATAGGTATATGTGTTCTAAGCCGTGGGGTGGCGGCGTACGAATATCGACCCCTCCAATTCAACCCGTGGATGTCGTAAAAGCCGACTAAGGGAACCTACCAGAGGAAGGGCAGCAGCTTCCTTCTGAGTATTTTTAAACACCAACACTGCGATCACCAATCCGCCTGCCAAGCGTGGTGATAATGGCAAATCCCCCCCTACATGGGAGACCATCCACTCGATGGACCGACGACATCGTAGCGGTGGCAGGGAGTTGATGGATGGAGGCGGCTCAGGACCGCTATTTGTGGCGTCGTACGGGGGAGGCCTATGTCCAGCAGTGGACGTGTATGGGCTGATGATGATGATGATGATGTGTTCTATAATTTTGTTATCTCTAGTTGGTTGCCCTCATTAAATGAAATAAAAATAAATTATGTTATAGATTTTTTGTTTGGTTATGTAATTTCTATCCAAATACATACATATATGTATGTATATATGTACCTTATTTTCATTCCGCGCGGCGAATTTGATTAAAAAAAAAAACAAACAAATTTTTTTATTTGTTTATGTGTCTTTTATCTATACTAATATTATAAAGATTGTTTGTTTGCATTGAATTTACTTTCTATATCTTCTATACCTTATGAATTTTCTTTTATGGCTTCGAAATTACTACGAAACATTATTTTGCTGTTTCGAAGCTAAACTATCCCCGGGTGACAAATAAAGTTATATTTTCAAAAAAATTAGGGTCTTGAACTTTTTGTTAAATACCCATGCGAAGCCAGGGCCGCCCGCTAGTCCAAAAATATAACTTTCATTGTGCACCGCGATCTTGAAAAGAACCTTTGTTTTTGTGAATAATAAAATAAATAACCGATGTTAGAGCAAAAATGTTCAAACCCTTTTATAAATTGGCTGTGGTTGCATTTTAGCCGGGTTGTCTCCATTTCGTACACATGAACCTTAAAAAAATAATTTCGAGATTTCATACATTAATCGTCAGTTTGTACACTCCTTCTTTAAGATTGAAATTTGCACTGAAAAATATACAGTTCTTGGCAAAAGTGTTACGTGTTTTGAATACAGACAACTAACTGATCCACCAGTAGGTAATACAATCCAGGAAGCAAGAGCTCTAGAGAAGAGAACATTTACTTAAGGCATCTTATCTTCAGTGTATGTAACTACCTAGAGTTTAATGGATTTGGATACTGTTGAATTCACACAAAAAGACCATGCATTTCACCCTCCCGAGGCTTGTAGCTATTACGTCAATAACACCATAGTAACTCATAAATAACCCATGTAATACGGAGTTTCGTGAGAACCTTGCATTCTTTCTGCAAGCAGTGAGTGTTCGTAACGACGAACATTTTCTTGAAAAAAGTTATAATAACAACATGGCCACTGTGCCCTTGATAGCGGTAGAATATGAGAAACTTCTTATGTGAAACCATTTAGGTAATGGCTTCATAATGGCTTGGATAAAAGCCCGAGAATAGTTAACTCCACGTTTAATGCACGAATGCAAAATGATCAAATTCGATCAAAAAACTTAATAGGTCTTTTAGCTTATTGGCATAGGTCCTCTCCTGATAAACGCCTTAATGGCTTTTATATTGGGTCTTTAATTGAAATAATATAAACATTAACTCTTATACTGGGGGTAACGCAATAATCCCCACGCTGAGCATGGGGGTTGGGGAACGCGGTATGGTGGTGGATTTGGTCTGCTAGGCTCCACACCCCTGGCTAGATAGCAGCACCCCTATTGCTACCCCTATGATCATGGCATTACCCCCATAAGATATAGCCGTTTAAGGCTTTTATCCAGGAGGCCTCCAGCTTTTGAACTAGCATAGGCTGATGGCTAGGTAGATGATTACCACCTACTAATGTCATCAATAGAAACCCAACTATCAAATCATCCGACTAATATCTTATACAGAAACTTCACTAAGTACCAGCTTCGTATGTTTTGCATGTCTTAGTTGATGATAAAGTACCATACACCTACACATAAGTAGGTACGGTAGATGGCACGACCTACGAATCAAAACCTACCTACCACAAAACAACTCTCAAACAGAAACCTCAATACCTACCAGCTAGCCTGCTAGTTATGCATGCCTCAGTTGAATAGAAACCCAGCTATTAGGTGGGTAGCGGAGATGAGAGGCGGTAAGGCGCGCGTCGTGGCACGACCGCGGGGAGGGGGTGGGGGGAGGTCAGCGAGGCCGTGAGAACGCGCGCGCCGCGTCGGTTCCCAGGCACGCGCCGCCCGCGCCCAGCGCGAGACCACTGGCCGCTGGTGATACTGGAACTTGTATGACTGAGATTTACTTTTTCGGCGTTAGGTAAAGTCAACTGGGTTTGCTGAATGGTAACACAGCCAATAAAGTTTATTATGCTAATAGAAAGTTGAGTACATACCGAGTGATGCTCTTATTTGGCTTCAGGTTTTAGGTTCACTGGTCTCGGAACCGCACTAATGATGTATCGGGACATCAGGCTCGCTATGACTCGGCGAACATTACAGAGTAGACGGACCATAAGTTAACTGCTGTAGGCCATTTTTGTGGAAGACCAGTGGGAGACTTAAGGTTTTATGAAAATTTGGTGAATCTCTTTGATCAGAAAGACTTTGGTACCATATTTCAGACAAACTTTGTGGCCTTTCGTGAAAAATAAATATAATAAATGGTCTATCGGTGGATCACTTGACAGCTGCATTATCTACTCATATGGTAGGTATCGCAAATTTTCTTGGGGAAAACGAAACCTTATAAGTTTGTATTCACCTCAAAGTTGGGTACAATAAAATCTGTCCACAGCTAGTTTCACCAGCGCACGTGCGAAACATAGCCCGAGGTCGGCGCGGTCGCCGCGTCTGCCGCCGACCGTGGGAGGGATGGTGTCTTGTAGCACTGGAGCCAGACACCTCATAGTTTATTCAATCAGCTTCATACCTCGGGTGCAGTTCCGAAAAGCCCATATGCCGGAACGACTTGACATTTGGTATACGTACGTTTTTTGACCACCTAGATTTTGAGTACAAATATGAAACCCATTTCTGAAACCTCGTAATTATTATATGTAATTATTATAGTATATAACCTACCTTCCTAATTTTGGACCGCGACGTACCTACTCGAAGTAGGTAGGTAAGGTACTACAAGAATTCGAGAACTTCGCACTAGCTCAGCTGGCGTTAGCCATGATAGCCTTACTTATTGGTGCCACGTAACAGTTAATAAACATACATATAAGCAGCACTTAAGCTGAATGGGGTGATTCTGGATTCTGAGGAGTCAACTTCTGAATAACGATTTTTGAATATCAATTATATTTTTATCAAGATTTTTTTTGGTCTTTTACTCGCATTCATGCATTGTTTAACTTTATACAATATTTCAAATATGTATGTTTTTTGCTTATTTTTTCAGCAAACCAGTTTTGTCATGGAAATAATTTATTACAAAATATTACGTAAATCCTTCGAAATATCAGAACAATAATAAACGGAACGAAAACACGGAAAAGCACACGAAAATGAAAAATAATAGTATCTAATTAAAAAAATAATGCATAGAAATGTACGAAATAGGAAAAAAATCGTAGGACGAAAGTTGATTTGATATTTGAACATGTTTCGTGGCACCCATGTGGCACCTAAAGAAATATTTATTTTTTCGAAAATTTCTCTATGGTTTCATCATGATTTTACGTACTTTGAGGATTTTTGCTTACCCAGTCTACGTGTTTTTATAGTTTTTTTTTTTAAACTTATGCAATTGTAGGGGTTCCTTCCTACCATAGATTTTTTTTTCGAGACAAGATTTCCTATACGTTAATGAATAGTTAAATAGAGAGAAGGATAAAGTACGAATCAAACCCCTGAGTGCTAGTTTGACACTGATTTAATATTCGTAAGTAATTGTATAATAATACGTAAGCAAGCAAATTGGTGCAAGAACATGTGTTTGAGTAGGTATATCGTCTTAGGTATATAAAATTAATGACCTACTTCATTGACTCTACCTATCGTGCGGGAACACGCAACAATCATTTTTTTTTAGGATAAAGAAATACCTAAGACACATGTATATTCAAGATTTTTATTTGGATCATGTTGTACATTGGAGGACATAAAATTTGGTAAAAGTTTCAACATGAGCCCGGGTTTGCACTGCAATTTTGCAACTTGAAACACAGTTTCCACGTACACACTGCAATTTGGAATACAGTTTCCAATTAACAGAATAATATTTTGTCCTGTACTTAATCAAATAATATTATATAAGATAAACAACACCAACGGTAAAATAAATTTAATCTGGATCTGATTGAATTCTCTCAGCTCCCTCACTATTTGGGCTATTCTAGACTTCGAGAGATACTAGCATAGCACGCTCACCACATTTGTTATTACGTAGTACCATGGACAAAATATTGATCCTTTATCTATGGTAGTACCTATTCCAGTTAAACGCTCCACTGAGATTTACGACTATACCTACATGAAGATAAACATATAGTTTATTTGTACCGTGTTAAGGTAACATAACTGACATGGTCCTATGGTCCTGCTGATAGTATTTCAACGAACACATTCACAAATACCACGTTCGTCTTCTTCGTAACACCTAAACCATAGGAGTAGAACATAGGTAGAGCGGAAACTTCGCGTTTGACGTTAAACAGAATACTCAGTCCAAAGAGGTAGTATATCGTAGGCTGCTTAATCTTAGTTAGACTCAGTCTATCTCAGTCGGGCTGACGGCGAAGCCCGCGTTTCCGCTCTACCTATATTCTTGTCTACTCATATGCCTAAACACTCTTGTCAGAGCGGTCATGACATACATTCTTGTTAGCTGGCTGTTGTGATTCGCCTCACGATGTCTCGCCATCTTTCTCTATTTTTTGTCTGCACTCATGTAAAGACCAGATTAATTTGGTCGGTATGAACCGCGCGGAAGTACACTCATGCGATGGCGCATGGGTGTACTTCCGCGCGGTCTAGTGCCCTCCACTCTGCCCTGCGCGACAAGACGCTCAATAGAGTCATCTTCAATAGGTAAACAATTTGTATACGTACATATTAAATGCTTGGGTACTTAGATATACTATTGGCCAAGGGTTAGTACTCTGTGAAAAATGTAAGGAACTTGAAACGGATATGCGATATCTTATGCGTATATACATATTATTTCCCTACAAACTTAAAGCACAATATCGGTAGGAAACAAGTTCTCCTTGCACAATACCACAAGCATTGTAAATAATATAGCACGTGCAGTATCTCAATCCTGCAACAGCGTTTATGCATTCACACTGGCACTGACGGGCGTCATTTCTAATTTATGCGCGATCGTGCGCAGCGCGCCTTCTGCGCACGCGCCGCGTGATCCGCTGATCCCACAGAGAATTAGATCCTACCACTCACACCAGCATACCACGACCCCCACCTGTACCAATAGCTCAGCTAAAGCCTCAGCCTTAATAGCTCATGTTAAATTGGTCTTGGTACAAAGAACTTTGCAACGCGTGAGCATCCTTCAGTCACGGTTCACATTCAAGACGCTCTATTCTGAACGTCAGCTTCTGATTGATATGTTTGTTTGGTAGTAAGTTACATTGTAGATTAAATCTCGAGATGTTACAAAGGCAAGACCCTTTCGGAAATCCGGCGCAAAAAATTGAGATAATGATGAATGATGTTCCTTACCTATTTTCCTCGTGTAGTGCTGACAAGCATGTTCTGCCTGGTTCAATGAAACGGATTTGTCGTAAAAAAAGCACTGGCATCTTGTTGTACGCTTTCGAGCACTTTTTAATTCAGGTGTTCTAAAATATCTCTAACGATACGATATTGTTTTTGCAATAAAATTGTGAATAAAATAAGCGAAGTGCATCGTGACTTCCTTTCCTCAGTCGACAAATCTCATAAACATTTGACGCACCGTGAAAAGACAAGTCGCAAGCGTGACCGAAATGTCTGTCCGTCTGTCCGCATCAGTCACGCCTTTCCGACCAAAGAAAAAGGATAAAAACCAGTAATGACAGCAATGTTTTCATGGCTACAAGGTGCAGTGCAAAAAATATTGCTTAGTCATTGGAAATAATACATTTTATTCAATGGGCTTCTGAGTGATTCTCATAATTTCTTATGAAGAGAGAACTTCTGTTAGCAAGATACTCATTGCACCGAACGAATACTTACTGTGCTTAAGATTCTGTTTAATACCTACATACATAGCTCAAACTTACCTACAGTGTCAAGCTATATTTGAGGTAGAGGTAGAGCTTTTAATTGGGGTAGAGACAAAAAAATCTTATTATTATTATCTGAGTGCCTGGTCGAAGCGATGCGTGACCCGAGAGCTGGTATCTGGCGCAGCGCATTAGCATTGCCATACAGCGGGGCAATGCAGCCAGCGCAGCGCAGCGTCTTGGGGGCTTCCGACTTGTATTGATATAGACCAGTTGAGCTACCTGTAGATTGTTTGCAACAGTCTGCAGTTAGCTCAATTGTTTCTATTGTAAATACTAGTTTAATTTGTTTATACTATTACTTGTTATTTTCTTTGTCAATAAACTTATTATTTGACCGACAATAAAAGCTCAGATGGTTTGTTTTATTTCATTATTATTATGGACCACCAACATAGGTAGGTATAAACATGGGTACGTACTAGGTAGGTATAGGTGTGCATCTTAAAACTAAAACCCTTAGAATTAAGCAGGAGTTTGGGAAAAGACAAATAACGATAAAATTGCTAAAATTAAATAATAAAGATATTAAATAATAAAGTTATTTAAAAAAATATGTATATCATCATCATCATCATCATCAGCCCATACACGTCCACTGCTGGACATAGGCCTCCCCCGTACGACGCCACAAATAGCGGTCCTGACCCGCCTCCATCCATCGACTCCCTGCGATATATGTATATATCCTATACAAATTAAACTAAAGCAAGATTATTCAGTGAAGGACCTACATGTCATACAAATAATAATAATAAATAAACTCTTCGAAAATACAAAAAAATACGTACCTACTCGTACCTATACATCATTATTAGAAAAATTTAGAACATATCGAAACAACTTCTCTTATATTTAGACAAGGGTTCTCCTAAGTCGAGCTCACTTCATTCTACTACTTTAGACTACAGTAAAAAGTAAAATTCACACTTTGCAGAGTACTTCCAATGCCTATTATTACCTTATTCCAAAGGAATCGACAAAAGGATCGGCAAATGTCGCTAATTACTTGGTAGAGTTCAAAATGCATTGTGGTCTAAAATATAATGGACCTCATACAAATGTAATAACATTAAAATTGGAATTAAAATAATGTTGTGCAATGCACGCACAATAATTTAGTGGGAATATAATGACTGGATGCAAAGTTAGTTATTTGATTTGATTGTTTCGTTTTTTAGACGTGCAGGCTACCGGTATTACTGCGCCAGCGCATCATTCGGATAAACCGGGCCACTGTTCACTAAAGCTGGAGATTAATTAAGAAAATTTGCTAATGTTGACAATTTTGACAAGAAATCGTTTTAAAAATATAGAGTCAGAGATAACAAGGAAAACTAGAGAATAAGGATGGGAGTTATTGGATATTTTGGCTACCGGTTATTAGTTGGGTATTTTGTTTCGATACCGCTAGTACCAACTGGTACCCAATAACGTTACAATACTCTATACCTGTTCTGATTTCTACCCAATATATTTCTAACCGATTTGGTTAGAAATACCATCTAACCGATTTGGTTAGAAATACCATCTAACCGATTTGGTTAGAAATACCATCTAACCGTTTTGGTTAGCAATACCAAATACTTGTTGCAGCTACATAACTTTACGGGTGAACGGTCCGCTAGTACCTATGCGTAGATGATAGTTAGGTAAGTATAGGTATTGAAGCGTTGGGTAGTTATGGCTCACGGCCGGTTAGGCGCGATGCTCGCTTTGCACAGTTATTCCCTAGCGGTATGCGGATTTTACAATAGCGTTAGATATTTTAGGACCATGCTAACAGGTACTGAGTTAGTTATTGAATACCGGACTCATCTCTACTAGAGAAGATTATCTCGTATACTCAGAACAATAGGAGAGGAACTGAACGGTACCTAAGAAGTTATTAATTTAACAAACAGACTTAGATAGATCATGAGGAATTTAACTTGGAAAAAACAGCAAATGATTATTATAGCTAATGATTATAGGAAAAAATAGCAAATGATTATTATAATTTTGTGAAAATATGTTAGAAAATAGAAACAGCGAACGTACTTAGGTTCATTTATTAATTTTGCTTTTTCTATGAGCGCTTTAGTGGAGTGCAGGTCGTAAATCCACTCGTGCACCGGCAAATAAAGCCTTTGAATCTAGAAAAGGTTTTGATTACATCTTCGCATTCATCCTATGCATCTGCTCTTTATTATTAGCGCTTTCTATTTGTGGCTTTGTGCATAGGCATCTTTGTAGGGCTTAAGTTTTCGATTTAACTAACAATGCATATAGTATTATGTAGATTGTAGACTATCTTGACTCTAGACTATCTTCAACCATTATCCAAGTAAAGAATTTAATAAAAAGCCTTTTTAGCCGACTTCACTTAATACACGAAACCTTGTGTATTAATATACGAAACCTTATTAATTATCTCTCTAAAAACCAATTTATTTGACTCTTTTGATAGGGTTTGTGTACAATATAACGTGTCATAGATTACACATCAGTCTTAGAATAGGGTTTGTGTATGTCAGACACGACAATACACAAACCCTATTCTATCGGCTTTTAGAGGGTGCCAAACTCATAACCATCCTCCGTTGGTAGTCGGGTAAAATATAACGTGCCATAGAATTATTAATGTATCTTTCACAACTTAGATAGGTACTATCAATTAGTTATCAATCGTTAGGTACAGCTGTAAAAAGTACATAGTTGAAAAATATAAGGTAGGTACCGCTTTTTCATGAAGAGTAAAAGTAATTGATTTCATTACATATTTTTTAGATTACTTAATGAAAAAGTATCGGGAGTCAAGGTATGGGCACAAAGTAGATTTTTTTTAGTTTATTGTCAGAAAGGACAATAACTCGTTTATAAACTAACCTCGTTAATTGTTCTTATGAAAGAACTTCTATTCAAAGAATATCTCTTTAATCCTAACTTTACGAAGGTAAATTCTAGTATAACTTTGTTTTTCTTGCTAAGTTGTACGAATGTTTGTGGATTTCGTTCATGAACGGGACATAAAACAGTTGGGGCAAAGATTCAAAGAACTTCGCCCAGTCTTCTTTCAGACTAATCGGTTCAGTAGTTTTTGCGTGAAAGAGTAACAAATATCCATACCTATATCCATACATCTATACATCCATCCATACAAACTTTCACATTTATATTAATAGGAGTAGATAGTAGGATTATGTATGGATAGGATCCGAGAGAAAATCTGTAGAAACTAAATAGAAGTTTACAGTTAATATTAAACATTTGCTAAGTGCTTGTAATTAAATGTTATTCACTTAAGAAACTGCGGTAGGCATATTATTGCGGAATAACTTGGTAATTATTGCGTCGCGTATCTAATAAATTATTTACTACCATTGCAATTGCTTTAACGATGGCACATAGATATATTTTATGTGGGTTAGGTAAGTTAACCACTTAGCTAGTGAGAGGACTTTAGTTGAGTAAATATGTATAACTACGTCCGTTTCGCGGCATATCGACTTTACTACGATCACCAATCTGCCTGCCAAGCGTGGTGATTATGGCACTGCTCATTGCGAGTAGGTATAGTGAGTGAAACTGGCATAGCATCATGTCACGATTCTCATCGACCCTCGACACTCCCACAGTACTAGTCACGAACTTATACTTCACTTAAAATATAAATTAAATATAATAAGGTAGGTACCAAGAGATAAAATGGATTTATTATACACAACTCCAAAAATTTATTTCATCCCATCTATTCGAAAAGAGGCAAATGGTTCCTCGATATGTGCGAACAAAGTACCTACGTCATTCCAGCGCACATAATAACAGTGACGAAATGACTTGAATTTAGAACAATATTTAATGAAAAAGGTTGAACGGAATTCGCTACAATAAAGTCCTGGCCGGTAATAAAAAAACGAGTGTATCGAGGCGGCATTGGCTATCCAAATTTAAAAAAAAGAATACGCGTGAATATTTTTTTTATTATTACTTATTATCAAAATATTACACACAATTTTAATTTCATAAAAGATAAAATTGAATAAAACATGTGTTCTAGCAGTGAAAGTGAAATATTAACACCACAAAATATAAAGTTAAACGCGGCAACTGTGATAAACAATTTACTTCCAAATAAATCGAGAGAAAAGTATCTAAAAGTCTATGAAAATTTTGGAAATGGAAAAATTAAAAGGAAGCTATGTCATTTTCAGAAACTGAGTTACATAATGTACCTTAATATAAATATTCGTCACTACTAAAAGCATTTCTAATTTATTTTTCTCGTATGTTGAATTTTTCTCATAGTTTGGGATGAAATGCAGAATTACACACGGTACCAAAATTATTTAACTTCGTGTGACGTACTTTGAATCCCTCGCTACGCTTTGGATAAATAAATGGATAAAATACTAAGGAATTGTTCGCTTCGCTTTGGATTAAAAAAATCGCTCTCGATTATACATATGTACATTATTTTGTTCCCTTGTGAAGTTGTTGACACAATCTACTATATTAGTCGTCCTGACTGACCCATGATTGCATCTTTTTATTCTATTTACTTCATACCAATAATTTACTTATTTTAACCTTGACACTTATTTTAAAACAACTTCTACAATATGGCCGAGTAAAAGTGCTAAAGAATTTAAATTGTTTCATAAAATGATGCTTATCGTGAAATTATGGGGCATTATGGCAACATAATAAAAGGTACAAAATGACATTGTAACTTGAAGCTGGTTCGCCTTAACTAGTTTATTACAATAGAGCGATAAATATATGTACTGCAGTAAATTGAATATATCGCAGTGAAATAAAGTTTCCCTCAGGGTAGTGCAGTGTGGGCTGCAAATCGTTTCGTCTTTCGTACCATTCTGGCCTCTTGAGAGCCCCGAGCAGTTAATAACTGTAATAAGAGAAACGAGAGAGTCATAAATCACGTGATCTCGTTGAAAAACGTCGAATCGTAAAATGGGTTTTATATGGCACAAAATCTCGTGTTTCGGGTAATTTTATGGATAAAGACAAAATCCACTGTCAAAATATGCTTGACATTGTAAAGCACACTCTTTGATTTTGAGTGGTTCTCTATTGTAAGCGACTTCAAAAGAAGGAGGTTATCAATTAGCCTGTTTTTTGTATGTAAGTTACATGAAATCTCCGCCAATTATGGACCGATTTTAAAGATTCTTTCACTTTTATAGTGTAGAAAACGATCCCGAAGGGGTCTTATAAAACTTTTATCCCCAGGGGATTAGTATTTATCCCGCAAAACTTAAAATAAGTGTAAAAGTAAGGGTATCTTAAGTCGGTTTATCGTTTTTTAAAACCGTCTTATTACAGTATTCAACTAATACTTTAGCCTGAATGAAAATTTGCTTGCCATTTCTCAATCCGACCTTATTGTCAGATTGGCATCCAAATGATTTTTTTTTATTTTCAGCTTACACTTGTCCACTGCTGCATATAGGCCTTCCCTATACGACGTTACAAATAGCAGTCCTGAGCCGCCTCCATTCATCGACTCCCTGCTACCGCTACAATGTCGCAAGTCTATCGAGTTGGTCTGCCAAAACTCAATGTCAACTCGCCAGAATAATATTCTCTTTATGCAGCAGCCTATGGCAAATTTCACAGCGAGTACCTACTAGGTATAGGAAGTGAAATTGGTATAGCATCATATCACGATGGAAAATAAGCATACCTCTCGCTAGATTGCCGAGAACCCTCTACGACTTCAAAGGGACCAGAAGATCTACCTATGTATCGGTGTATCGATCAAGTGTTCTGTATTCGATGGCGAGTTTACATCATCGAAAGTTCAGTTTAAAGTTTATTTTAAGGATTCGGGGCCCTCTGAGCTTGACGCCCTTGTGCACCGCACCACCTTGCCCTTAGGTGCTACGCCACTGCTCATTGCGAGTAGGTATAGTGAGTGAAACTGGCATAGCATCATGTCACGATTCTCATCGACCCTCGACACTCCCACAGTACTAGTCACGAACTTATACTTCACTTAATTAGCGTAAATAAGACAGGCGAAAAACAAGCGGTTTTTGTAAAAAGGTCGATGTTTTGCTCAAACCGGATTGGGATAAGGAACGCCCATCGCACGCCGCGAAAGACCCACACTTTATGTCACATTTTATTTTTAATGAGACTTTATGGTGACACTAATAATCTGGAAATTAGTTGGGCCAGCCGGAATAAGTCCCCGAATCTTTCCAATCGAAGATTAGCGAATTTAGATTATACTACGCCGATGATCGCGTAATTTACATTTTATTGCGCCACTTCAGTATAGGCCGGAACTTCACACTATCATATTAAAATTATAAATGTGAATATTTGGATGTTTAGATGGATGGATGGATGTTTGTAACATCTTCACTCCCAAAAATACTAATTGGAACGCGCTCAAAATGGATACAGGTCTGGACTAAGGGAGAGAGATAATTTAGCCTTTTTTCCTCTTCGTCCTATAATGTGACAATATAAGAATATATAAGAATTTACACAAAACTTATAAATATCGTATTAACTAGGCAGTACTTAAATAAACACAGTAGGAAACGTTAAAAAAAAATAATGATTATGGTTAAAATGGGTCCCTGCCTCCGCATGTTTCAGTATTAGAGCAGTTGCTCAATACTGCGCTGGTTTTTGGCCGGGAGGCCCGTAGGCACACTTAGGCAAAGGCTCCTTTTTAATCCCAAATATATGTTCCTATGTGCTAGGAATAACCTTAAAACTTTTCCATAGAAACAACGGGTGCGAAGCCGAGGGCAGAAACTAATTTATAACATTTATTGCTAGAAGGTTGCTATAAAAAGATTCAAGTTATTAAAAAGAGCTCCAGCTGCAAAATGTCAGCTAAATATAAGCAATAATCAAGACTCCTCTAAACCATAACTTTATAGTTAAGAAATCGTCTTTTACGACTCTGTTACTTTATTGATGAATGCTTTGATATAACTATTAATCTTGAGACGCCTAACCCTTGCTGCGATTTAAAAGGCTTTTTATAAGTTGCAAGTCATGGATCGCACACATATTACAGGCTCCCGCCAACCGTGAGACCATAGCGTTGAAAGACAACCAACTCAAACTCATGTGTAAGGAATACGCTATAGAATAAATTCAAAGCGCAAATCTGAATAGCAGCACGGGAACGAAATTATTACCCTGTTCATAAGCATAGGCGTACAGCGTATAAACGCTTAGGACATCTACGTAGCCATAACTTGAATACCTAACCCTGTTCTGGGTTACGTATTCAACTGCTGCTGCTTACGAGTACTTAGAGAGACTAGATGATGTTGTGTGGATTGTCCAGCAACAGATATTGATATTTTTGGGAATGCCAAAATTAGCAAAAACGGCGGGTATAAATAAACTATGCATCATCATCGTCATCACAGGAGCTCATGAGATCACCCGCTGTTCTCTTGAGGTTTTGTTCACTACATACATTTTACACTGTACCCTTGCAGGGTGCTGTTGGGTTTATGTTGGGTTTCCCTAGTCCAGAATTTTAGAAACACTTGTGCCACTAGTTCGTAATAAAATATAGTTAATATTGTAGAAAGGTTTAAAAAACTTCAACGAAAGTTCTTTTACTACATACCTTTGAATTTATTTTAACTATAGGTAAACTAATTTTCGTACGGGGGAGGCCTATGTCCAGCTGTGGGCGTGTATGGGCTGATGATGATGATGAAACTAAACCACCATTTTCGTACAACACGTTCATCAGATAGGAATAAAACGGGACACCGTTAATTATAATGAAAATATTTAAAAGACAAATCACTATCAGGTTGCTTTCTCTCAGGTTGCCGTGCGTTATTGTTGGACCGGTCGTGCGCACCTGCCGCCGGCACACGCCACTCTTGCGCACGCCACACTCCATGATGCGCTATACATTATTAACAAGAGATAGTTTCCTTCTAAGACTTATTTCTTTTGCAGAAAAGGCGTGGTAGCAGCAATAAATGTGAAAAAAAGGTAATGGCAGAAAAAAAGTAGGCTTTGTTTTTTTTAATGTCTGATCAATGATGCCTTAGATTCAGCAATAATAACCTACCGGGAAGAGTTTTCAACAATCGCTTTTTGACGATAAATATGGAAGATATTATACAAGCCATTTTGCAATCATATTCGGCACAAATCTATTACAAGAACTCTACTACATGGTATAAGAAAACAAGGTATGATTTTCGGGGACTAGATGGTCACGTGAGTGTCTCTTGCTTAAGTCATCATCGCCATCGAATGTGAAGACGAATCCTGTTTCCTGGTGTTACCAGTAGCGTAAAATTGTAACTCCCGAACTCCTGTATAAATCTGATAAAACGATATGGTTTTGTATTTACCAATTATTTATCACATTGAATCGTTTTTAACTATATGTAGCTATTTTGACTGCTCCAACAAACATAATTGACGATTCACATTTTGTATTGATTTTTCAATTGACCCTTATCACATGTTTCCCAACTTCTACGATTTGTATAAATAAAGTGGCAACTGACAGTGACGTAAGCAAGACACTCCCGGAGGAGCAGACCTTGTTTTCTTGGATCATGCTCTACTAGTTACCTACTTACATAACACCAGTACAGCTCCCATTGGAAAACTAATAATAAAGATCATCATCATCCTATGGAAAGGCCTCCCCTTATAAGTGCAATCATAATCCCCACGCGCTGGTCATGCGGATTGAGGATTGCAATAATTAAGACTCAAGTTTTATTCAATTATTGTAATCCTCCAAAATGGCACCTAGAAACAATGCAGTACAATCAAACCCTAATCAGGAATCTAACAAAAAATCACGAAATAGCAGTCCAGTACACGACCGCCCTTTGCTGTCCTCGCTGCGCCGGCGCAGATAAGCGGGGACGTGTGCATTTTATTTATTTTAACCACAGAATAGTGTATTTATGTATCCGCAAATACAGAATAATCACTGGTCGAAAAAATAAAGTTGCAGTGCTTTTTATAAAGTTTGAAATAGGTTACTAATTAATGAAATCTTATGAGCTACCTCGACTCGTGCGTCGTGACAACCAAGAGCGTTCTGCCAAGAACGCTTTGAATGAGAAGAATTAGGTACCCTTTCTGTTATTTTGGATGAAGAACGCTGATGGACAACAATAACCCCAAGTAATACGTAGTAATGTTCTGAGTATTAAAAGATAGCGCGCGAGCATTCGGCTCGGGGTGTCGGACTGAGTGGACGTGAAATAAAATAAATAAATAATCATTTATTTCAGGCATCACAAGCAAGTACATAGTAACTTAACTAGGGTCCATATAATAAATACCTTAGAGACTAACATACATAATTATAAAAACATATAAGAATCGTGTCATTGGCACTGGGTCAATGACGTGAGCGCGGTGTCGCGTATCAGCCTTCCACAGAATTTCCTGAACACGACACCCTTTGGCCAAAATCCGCTATCCATAAAATTAAACACGTATAAACGAAATCTGTGTTTTATTGGCATTTGACAGCAACCCTAACCTGCTTCAGACCTCTTTTTTGTCCATGTTGTCTTGGCAACTACGCAGACGATGGGGATATTGACGACCGATATATTTGACGATCGACGATGTGACGCGGCGGGTGAAGGTCCGCCTGCGACGCAAGAGGTTTCGGGTTCGATTTCCGCCTTCGGACAAATGTTTGTAGGATCTGCAAATTTTTGCCTACTGATGTTCTGGGTATTTTCTATGTATAATAAAATATATATATATATGTAATATATTGTAATTAGTATATCAGTCATATAGTAGTACCCATAACACAAGCTCTGCTTAGCTTGGGGCTAGATGATGCTGTGTGAATTGTCCAGCATTAATTATTTATTTATGTATTTATATTACTAGAAATACAGGTGAGAGTCCTGCTGCAGCGATATTCTTTGCTGCGATGATTTGAAGCCTTTCGCTTGCTAAGGTACACGTCTCGTCACGGTAGATAGAACAGAGTTATTTTGGACCTAAAAGTAGCCTACAACAAAGCACATTTCGCAGAATATGCTACCGCAAACTGACAAAGCCTTTTTTCTTGTAAGATTTTAAAGCGGTCGTGTGGGTGTTTATTTTTTATCTTTTCCTCCTTGCGCGCGCGGCGGTAAGTCACGAAGTGCCCGCACCACCTTGAGGGCTAAATAGCACCTACATACACTTGGCCTCCATTTCTTATTCACTTCGCAATGAAAATAGACCCCTTCAAACTGTACCATCAATTTAAATGCCCCGCAATCGAAAAGATACCTACGTTTCGGTAGGTACCTAAACTCCGATTCAAAAAACTTGATATTATTGTATACAAAAGGGTTACAATACCCAAGGAAAAAATAAAACTATTATTAACGACATTGGTATAGTCGAAGCAAAGCACGAAAAAAAATTTGTTTTCGAAAGCTTTTCTTCATCATTCAATTGATGTCTCGATCGTTTATGAATTCCATTATGCATTGTTGAAGTTTGTGCTTTAGTTTTTAGTGATAAGTTTGCTGTTACCTTGTTGTTTGGTTGATAAATATCTTTGTTGACATAAAATGTATTCTTTATTGACAAAGAAAATAACAATCAAATAATATAAACAAATTAAACTAGTATTATACTAGTAAGCCGCGGGGCCGCGGCGTACGAATATCGAAACCTCCAACTCAACCCGTGGATGTCGTAAGAGCCGACTGAGGGAACCTACCAGAGGAAGGGCAGCAGCTTCCTTCTGAGCATTTTTCAACACCAACACTGCGATCACCAATACGCCTGCCAAGCATGGTGATTATGGCAAATCCCCCCCTACATGGGAGACCATCCACTCGATGGACCGACGACATCATAGCGGTTGCAGGGAGTCGATGGATGGACGCGGCTCAGGACCGCTATTTGTGGCGTCGTACGAGGGAGTATGGGCTGATGATGATGGTGATGATGAAACTAGTATTTATAATTGAAACAATTGAGCTAACTGCAGACTGTTGCAAACAATCTTAAGATAGCTCAACTGGTCCATATCAATACCTGTCGGAAGCGTCCCCAAGACGCGCTGGCTGCATTGCCTCGCTGTATGGCAATGCTAATGCGCTGCGCCAGATACTCACCAGCTCTCGGGTCACGCGTCGCTTCGATCAGGCGCTCAGATAATTTTTTGAAAACCATAAAATATATTGGATTTAAAAACGGAGTATATGTATTGTATTCTATTAAGTATATCAGTCATCTAGTACCCATAACACAAGCTCTGGTTAGCTTGGGGCTAGATGATGCTGTGTGGATTGTCCAGCATTATTTATATTAATTATTATACTGCCCTGCGTCCATCAATAAGAAGATAACTTTAAACGTTTCTAGGATCAATAAATTACACAATTTACGGATTAAAATATTTATTTTAAGGAATTAACTCCACGTTATAACATTCCTAAAAATAATTGAAATAGCTCGTAAAGACCCTACCTGTATGAAGGAGAGCCCGTGAATGGGACAATTAGCATTAAAAAAGTCGTAATTTCGGTTTTATAGTGTAGTTATACGTAAATCAAGTTTTATTGTTTGTAAAAACTGTAAATTATTGTTACAATGTTTGGGTTGATATTCTTATAAATAAATAAAAATATGTTTTTTAAATGTCAAGCAGATAAAAATTATATTAATTACTCGACCGCGGCTGCGAACGCATTGAAACCTTTTAGGCGCATAGTGATGCGACACTAGCGCCATTCTTTATTTTTTTCTTATGTTATCGTTATGGAAAAGAATTACCAAAAGTTCTAACCGCCAATTGATAATACCCAGTATAAACTATTTTTCGATAACTCTGTAACAGTTTTGTTTCATTTAGTATTAGCAGAAAATAGTTTATATCTTTTGATGGCCACCAAACGCAATAAACCATTTTCTGCTAAAAGCTCTTGCACGCAGTATCTGCTGCAGTTATTGAAAAATTGTTTATACTGGGTATTATCAATTGGCGGTGAGAACTTTAATTATTGATATTGGTAATTCTTTTCCATAACGATAAATATAAGTAAAAAAACAAAGAGTGGCGCTAGTGTCGCATCAATATGCACCTTAAAGGTTTTTCTATCCCATATGAACATATTAATGGGATAAAAAGTTTCTTATGTTTTATTCCAGGCTTAAAACTATCTGTACTGATTTCATTACGATCTGCTCAGTAGTTTTGGTTTAAAGAGGTAATAAACATACATACATACAAACTTTGGCATTTATAATAATAGTGTGATGTTTGTTTATAGGTGCAACAAAAACCATAAATAGATTTTGCTCTACCAAGCTGCCTCATGAAAAATTGTTTTGTTTTAAACGCACATTATCAAGGTAAGTAATTAAGGACAATGTCGCAGCTATTTTGTACCAAGGTGTTGCCTTAAGTAATGGGCATCGTCATCAAGATAGATGCTTGTTTTTATAATTAGCTCTAACAAGTTGAGGTTTGAGGCACAAAGCAGCTTTAGCTAATGAGCCTGTCTAGATATTTATTTATTCAAGACATGCACTAACAGTAGCCCGGAAAAGTAAAGTATTATTGTTCACACAAATTGCTGGTCATATCTCTGGTATCTGCTTTAAAACTTTTTTACAAAATAATTTATTCAGAATAAGGTACTAGGTACTTACTTGTTTCTGGACTGGTTTCCGCAACTAGGCCACAGGTGGGCCCTTTTGGTGGGGGGCTGCTAGTCTAACCACCCGATGTCTTCCGGGAAAGCCAGCATCTCGCTGACGCCGGTGAATGCCTTCCTGGGCGTTCTTGGTGTCCCGAGGTAATATAGTCGTTGAGTAGCTACGCTATTGCACTCTACAAGCTCAAGCGCGGCCGTCTCTTCTGCGTTCATACACCCTTAATAAGGTACTATTAAATGCATAAGTTATAAATTAATGATGATGCAGCAAAAGTTAAAAACTGTGCAGCAAACTGACTGACTGCCACCGACGATCTGGCACTGCGCGTAGGTATCCCAGCGACGACGCGACGACATCGTGCTCCTCCTGCTTCTATCGCCGAAGCTGGGTGTAAATAAATATACTATATACTAATATATAAGTTTGTATGGATATTTGTTACTCTTTCACGCAAAAACTACTGAACTGATTGGGCTGAAATTTGGTATGGGTATAGTTTGGGACCTGGAATAACATATAGGCTATTTTTATCGCGATAAAACGTGGGTGAAGGCGCGAGCAGCAGCTAGTAAATAATAAATAAATGAAAAATGCTGGATAATCCACACAGTATCATCTAGCCCCAAGCTAAGCAGAGCTTGTGTTATGTGTACTAGATGACGATAGATAAAATATACGAGACGTATAAAAAGAAATTAACCCTTTTAGATTTTTTATAGTTATCGACTGCAAGTACAGCAAGTGATAATATTTAATGTTTAAAACTAAAATTTGACTTAGCTTATTTTTAAGCCTAAAGGAATGAAGGAAACAAGTTATTGATTTTGAGTTTATTAGTAGGTAGATACTCTATTCAAAAAGACCTTTTCATTCAGTTTCAGTTTTATTGAATTTAGATAATATTTATTTTTATTGTATTAATCCAGATTTTATTGTGACTTTTATGCGATATTTGTACCAATTTTTACTATATTAATTAATTGTAATTGTGTACGTGGTTGTATGACCGTTCTAATTAAATAAATAAAATTGTATTGAATTGAAATTAAAGGTTCAATAAATAATTCAAAGTGCTCAATAAAAATTAAAATAATTGACAAGATTTAGCTCTGTAATCGGTCGCCGCGAAAGCCGTGCAAGAACAAAATTGCGCTAAATTCAATTGGTTAATCAATTCAATTAATTCGAGCTGAGTTTCGATCGGCGAGCGCCACAGTAATTGGAACTAGGGAAGAGACAAGTGAGAAAATTTTCGGCCTTCGAAATTTTACCGAAAATTTTGATCGGATATTTTGCTTACCTACTAATCAATTCTTTTAATTCGAAGCTGCGTTTTTTTGATTCCTGAGGGCCATAGTAATTTGAACTAGGGCCGAGATAAGTAAGATACTTTTCGAAGTTCGAATTTTAGCCGAAAATTTTAATCAGATACCTACGTACACATACAGTGCTTTTATATATCTTCTCATATAGTGGTCGCGGCGTAAAAATCAACCCCTCCAACTCGGCCCATGGATGTCGTAAGAGCCGACTAAAGGAACCTACTAGAGGAAAGGCAGCAGCTTCCTAGTATGTATTTTTAACAACTCCACTGCGATTACCAATCCTCTTGCCAAGCATGGTGATTATGCCGAAAACCCCTAAATGGAGGTGGCACGTTCAGCAGTAGACATACATTAATCAATTAATAGGTATGGATTGTGTTTGCTTAACTAATAATAATAATGGCTTGTTAGGCACTGCCGTCACTCCGCAAGGGCCATAACTGAAAACCAGCGCAGTAAGTATTGGACAATTGCCTAATACTGCATAATGCTGATATAGGGATCCATATGTTTAATAGTTGTTAAATTTCAGTACCTACTTCATCATGTTATCCTTTGATAACTTTAAATTTATTTATTAATGTACATATGTACATGGACTTTGTTCTTGTTTACTTTTTTATTGTTCTGGTTTTTTTGGTTAAATAAATTAATTTATCTTATCTTATATTTTAAAGATGTGCTGATAAGACAAGATTTGTGTTTGTATAAATGGAGTGACTGTATAAATGTTCTCACTTACAATCACTCCATTATTACGAGTTATAAAAACCCCCTTAAAAACTATATACTTTTAGGTTTTGTAATTTGACAACATCAAGTCCTATCAAACGTTGGAGTGTTGGCAAACATATAGCCTGCCATGTTTATTTTAAAGTTAGAGTGTAGTTTTAAAAACTTTACTCTTAAAATATTTACTTATTTACTTACCTACTTATTCCAGTGGCTCAGCGGATCCACCCAAAGTCGATCTTGACCTCCAGGCATCTCGATTTTGAGCTGACTCACGAAATTTTTTTTTTTTACGATAAACACATTGAGAGCTAATCAATCACGTTCTTCTGATTCGGTTTCGGCCAAATATTCGGCTAAAACCCAACGTCCAGAGTAACACTCTGAACATGCGCCCCATTCCAATTCTTTCTCTATCGGATCAACACATCGTTATTTCGAGGCAAGCCGGCTGAAAACTTACTGCCTACGCTGTACAGATAACATCTACAGTGAAACTTCAAGTAACCAAGCAATTAAGCACCGTTATCGAGATTTTCAACTGTGTAAATCTACAATAGGTATCGATGATACTACCTATAGTACTACCTATAGATATATACTCCTTATAGACACTAAGGTATATAGACATAACCTATACCGCAATGACAGTGAATTATAAAAAATCCTACCTATCTAGGTAGATATATTTAGGTTGGTATATGTAGGTAGGTTTTGATAATTCACTGTCTCTGCGTAACTGCACGTTCTGCTCATCAACACGAAGACGCCAGGTCTAATTATATAGGTTGACTTTGTTCATGAGTGTGCGTTATTGTTACTCTGAACACCTGCGAGAAGGTAGTACATCATATCAGCCCATACACATCCACTGCTACACATTGGACCACATATAGCGGTTCTTAGTCTCCTCCATCCATCGACTACCTGCAACCGCTCCGATGTCGTCAGTCCATCGAGTGTATTTAATAGGTGTACGCACGCATTGATTTAGGAAATAAAATGTAGCCTATGTTTTCCAGACCTAAAAGTACCTGTATGAAAAATTTCAACAGATCCGTTCTTCCGTTCGATCAGTAACTTTGGCGTGAAGAAGTAACAAACATCCATGCAAACATAACTAAACACCCAAACTTTCGCATTTATAATATTAGTGTGATGTGATTTATACAAATGCAGACAACCATACTCTACCTACTAGTACATAAAAATAACGTTCGGTACATGAAGCCAAATTGAGCCTCTTTGGCACCTAAACTATTATTTTCTGCAAACCCCTGTCAAAAACGTGAATAAATATTTTAGGGACGTCACCATAAAACACATGGCTAAGGGTTTGCGCCGCACGTGGCGACTTGGGCGGCATTGGTAGAGCCGGTGGGCAAAGCGTGTTTTTGTCTAATCTGCCTGTGGCAGACCACCAAGGCGATGTGGTCATGCAATGTTTAGGCACTTGTAGCAGACATAAATTGCAATATATTAAATTAATTAAACAAATAAAAACATAAATTATTGTCCTAGGTTCTGTTGATTTATATTTTACACTGAATAAACATCAACAACGTGGCTTTTGAATAAAATCTCATTTGGAGCAGATTATTTTCTCTACAAACGGGTGGAGTGATGGGACAGAAGAATATAATTAAAATAAACCTACTTATAACAACCATATTTTGGTAATTTACCACTAAGTCTAGGGTGTTTTGGGTATTTTCTATGTATAGTAAAAAAAACCTATCTATGTAGTTATTGCATTAAGTATATCAGTCATCTAGTACCCATAACACAAGCTCTGCTTAGCTTGGGGCTCGACGATGCTGTGTGGATTGTCCAGCATTATTTATTTATTATTTCTACATTGTTATTTTGGCTCAATCTGTCAATCACTGCTTTGTCACATAACACACAATTATTTATCCCAAAATGAATGGCCCAGGTTTTTAAATTCAAGCAAAAAAGTATCTCTACCAAATTGGGAAGCTGCTTCTTAAAGTAACTATCGTTTTGTTTACATCCAAATTATAAGTTCGTACCGGAGGTCCTCAATTTGGTCTCCCAACTGCCATTATTAAATGCTTCCAATTTTGGACCACCAAAGATCTCTAAGCTTCATGAATTTTGAACACTCAAACTTTGAAATGAAATGACTTCATACAGCCCATATTGGCAGCTGCACAGCGCAAACGAAAAAAATATTTGAAAACCATTGAAGCCTAAATCGCTTCTTTCATTAATTACTGCGAATTGGTCAAGATTTGTAAGAAACGTTAGCAAAAATTCCGGGTTTCAAAGAAATGTTGCATTGTCAAAATACCTACAGATGCAGGAAAGCTTACAAAATACCTCAATCAAGGAAGGCCTCCAAGTTTTGCTCAGAATTCGTTACAAAATGCCCCCCATACTGGCCACCTAAAACGTTTGCTTTGAGGAGGTCTGCCTGCAAAAAGGTTGGATATTCGGACCACCAAAAATTTGCCACATGGATACGGCGTTTATCGATATAAAGTTGTAAAGTACATTATGTGTACTTTATTCACTCAGTAAGCCATGTCACATATCATAATACTGATTAATTGACTGACATCGGAGGATTACAAAGAGTAAAAGAAAGCAACGACCTTTTGATAACGAGAATCCAGCACTCACTATGCACAGGACAGACCACTTGACAACTAAAATTGATATGCAATGCTACAAATTATAGCCCGACTTGAATACCAATAAAACAGTAAGGAGAATGAGAAAATTAACTGTAAGTTTAATTGATTTTGAAAAGGAAAATATTTTTAATATGACAGGGCATTAAAATCATGTATCAAAAATTGTAGATAGCTACATCTTTTCGATTACCTCCACCTACTGAAACCCTTCAGAAAACGAATTAGAATATTTCTAGTCGTAAATTTCCCTCTACAGTCTGTCTAATTTAGGATGATAATTTTGACAGTTCACGCCTATGTTGCAACGTATTTTTCTCTAAACAAGAATACCTCTAAAATTATCGTAGCACATAGACGAGTACCGCCCACTTATCGTAGTGAAGCGCGTTGCAAGAATACCGCACAACCGACTAGCTAGACAAATAGAACGAATTTATATTAATTTAAATACAAGTTAAATTATTAAGTACTACCATTTTTTGTAATATAATTAGCTAAGTATAATAAAAACGTAAATATTATGCCATAAATATTATCAGTTATTGATAGGTACAAAAATAAAACTATTGCGACTCTTCCGATTTTGACAAAACTACAGCCTAACATCATTTCGTCAGTCAGCCACTTTGTTTATTCATTTAGTAAGAGTTATTTTGCTGTTAAGTATACAAATATTTATAATATATTTTTCACTTCTCTTGCTCAAAAAGTGTATCATAATAGTGTAGCTTAGCATGCCTAAAACTCGAGTTTAATACCTCGGGCTAAAACATATTTTTTCTTTTTAATTTTTGTCTAAAATCATCAGCCCGTACAAAGCATTCGTTCTCTTACATAAAAACTCGACTTCTTGGTGCTCCGTCAATCTTTTTTTTGAAAATAGAACCGTCTTGATGATGTTTTATGAAGGTTGATTCTTCCCTTCACGGTAGAAAGCGAACTGTTTCGTTGCGGCATTTAATTTTTAATAAAATTTCTGAAAATTGTCTAATTTTGAATTGTTTTATTTTCTCGCAATCGAAGTGAAAAGTAGAGTGTTTTACTCGGGCCGAAACCACCCATTATAACTCGGTCTTGTCATCCTCCCTCGCTACGCTCGGGAGTATAACAACCTCGTATATAATGGGATGGTTTAGTCCCTTGTAAAACAATCTACTATTTTAACAATAAAAAAATATTTTTCTATTTACTACATAATAATAAAACATACCATGTAACTATCGATTGCAAATACTATGGGAACAATAATCGAAAATAGAATAGATTCATTAACGATTATACACTACCCCATCCCTACTTAGAGCTGTCAAAATTATTTAATTAATTTTTCCTCTTTAGTGTTTTAGTTAATTTTGTTCGATGTAAAAATCTCGTTGGTGTTTTTTGTTATAATTTTCCGCTCATATTATTTATTACTCGCCTCCATTCCATGACTATGAAATTTCCATGAACTGGACACTGGCAGAAAATTGGCATCCCAGACACATATTGCCAATAACAAAGAAGTCAAGTCAAGTCAAGTCATCCTATATTTGACAAAGTGTATGTAGTTCAAGTTTTAATTGTAGAGACGTAGTATCTTCCTTATAAAAGAAACTGAATATAATTTTTCAATGTTTTAGTTTTGTTAAGATTTTTTTGTCATTTTATAAGCTTCAAAACATCTTCATAATCGTTTTTAACATGTAATTTTTTCCAAACATGATCCCGTAAGTAAGTAACTATACTCCGATTCAAAAACCTAGATATTTTTTATATACAAAGGTGTTACAAAACCCAATATTGGTTAATATTGGTGGAAAATACGTAACGGCATTGATATCACATAAGCAAAGCACAGAAGCTCGAAACAATTTTTGGTTTTGAAAGCTTTCATTCATCAATCAATTGATGTTTCCTTTGTTCTCGAATTCAACAAATTTTTTGCAACACATGTGAGATTGTGTGTTGTTGTAGTTTGTGTTTTAGTGATAACATTGCTGTTACCTTGTTGTTTTCTGCTATTTTCATTTGTTTTTGTTCAGTTTTCATTCATATGTGTCTTTTTTGACATAAAATATCTTGGATTCCAAATCGGAGTATAGTGTATTAAACCAAAAATTTATCAGCCTGCCACCCAAGCTGGGACTCGGGACGCAAAAATTGAATAATTAAGCGACGGTTAGCCGAGATTGTGGTAAATTGCAGCTGCCGTGCTATAATTTATTCAATAACCCACAATTAGTGTCCGAACAGTGCAAACAAACGCAATCAAAGGTGTATTGATGAAATTGACCACCCCTGTGGATCTTCAAGCTTTTGATTTACCTACCTCCCACATCCACTCAGAGATGTTACCTCATTTAAATTTATGAGTTGAATGTACAAACCAAAAAGGTCTGGGGCTCTGTTCTGGTTAATATCGAACCTAAATGTGATGAAGGGAACCTGATAAGACCCTTTTCTTTGCACACACTATTTGAGTACCTGTATAAATTAAATGCCGTGGGGCCGCGGCGTACGAATATCGACCCCTCCAAATCAACCCGTGGATGTCGAAAAAGCCGACTAAGGGAACCTACCAGAGGAAGGGCAGCAGCTTCCTTCTGAGTATTTTTAAACCCCAACACTACGATCACCAATCCGCCTGCCAAGCATGGTGATTATGGCAAATCCCCCCCTACATGGGAGACCATCCACTCGATGGACCGACGACGTCGTAGCGGTCGCAGGGAGTCGATGGATGGAGGCGGCTCAGGACCGCTATTTTTGGCGTCATACGGGGGAGGCCTATGTCCAGCAGTGGACGTGTATGGGCTGATGATGATGATGATAAATTAAATAATGTTGCTTCAGTCACAACTCCACAAATCGTGACTGAAGCAACATTATTTAATTTATTAATTTTAGGAGAAACATCAGTACAATGTTATCAATAAGGTGATCAATAAATATGTAGATCGATGGTTCCCACAAAAAGATGGATGATGAATTATGTTTTTTTTTTATTATTTAATATTATCTAGCTTTTCAAATATTACCTTGAGTCCTAGACTACTGGGAAAGCTAGTTTCATTATTACTTTTTAGTAGGAAAGTTTACACGCGGGTGCTTCTTTTTAAATAAAAAATAAGTTGAATAGTTATTGAATAGTATATTTGAATATTCATACATTATGGCATATTTTTATTTCTTTAGGGTGCAAATTATGCACGGACGTACAAAACAAGATATTTTTATATAATTCTTAAATAGTATCACTTTATTTTCTTAATTAAAATATCTATACATACGGGCAAATAATTATCCAGGACATAATTATTCGACTAATTAACATATATTTGTTCATAAAAGAAATAATTAGGAGGGTTCTATCCTAGAAAATATTTTAATATTATGGTATTATTTACAGTGATTAAAATAATAAGCCTGTTGTAAATATTATTATAGATTTTATTGAATACCTACCTATAATGTAAATACATTTTATATGAGTTTCAGGAACGGAATACAAAAATTACTGAATTTATTTGTATATACATCCAGGCTTGCGGTAACTTAGGTATTTGAATTGAGCACTTCAGTATGCAAACATCATTTCACAACTAATTATTATGTTAGTATAAAAACAATTGTTTCATTTATTTGAGTTAGGTAGGTACTGAAATTTCATATACACACTTATTGTTTTGGACCAGGATGCTGTATTTTACAAATTAATCATTAAATAAATATTACTTATTTTAAGTTGGAAGACCTTGAGATTTTGCTGTTAAGGCACATATAATTCTAATACATACAAATATATTCTTGAAACATATCCTTTCCATTCTCATAAACGAATGTTTGTAAACAACTCAGGATCCAAAAATCCAAAATACTCTTTTTGGCGCCCAGTTTGAAAAATAATTGTCAGTAATATGAATTCTATGTAGGTAAAAGCTTCAATCGACAATCGACACACATTTTGTAAAAAATCAACGGCAAAAAAGTGATTTTTAGTTTAAGAATCGGAACGGAACCATGTTTGCAAACATTGTATTTTGAGCTTGGCTGGAGTAGGTACAGTAAAATTATACTAAGCTATTATCTATTTAGATATTAACAAAGTCGAAAAAAATGGCACTATCAAATAAACAATGGACATGGTCCGATATATATAATGTAAGTACATGAAGTACATGAAATACTGCCTCAGATGTCTGCGTGTAATGTACAATTTATAACTAACTTACAAATCTACACTAAAAAACCTACCTAGGTCCCAGATTATCTAAAAAACTGTCGCCAACTGACCTTTATTTCATATCTACTCTAGGAACTTCTATACTCTGTGCATAATTTACAACTAGGCATATCACAGTGTCTCCTACCACGAATAGTTGAAGGGAATGTCACCAAGGTCTCCAAGGCTTATCTTCGGGGGGTTTTCGTGTCACCAGGGCGAGGGGGGCAGGTTCCTCTGCTGGGGGTGGGGTGCCCCAGCCTGAGCTGACGGGTGAGAAGCAGCGGGGTTCCGAGGAGGATGAAGAGGCTTCTCGGGGCGAGAGAGGTACGAGATTGGGGACCGTCCCAAAGCTGGTCGTCATGCCCGCTGGGAGGACGAGGGCTATGTCTCCGTTTGCCAACCGGGTTGGTACGAGGCGCACTCCAGATCCGGGACCAGCTGTAAAAGAAATACACCATGAGGTTGACATCATTACCTTGACATTTCTAACTTTATGGAGTTTAGGTTGTATAAAGTAATTCAGGTGTTTTCTTATGCGGATAAGCATCATTTCAGAGCGCGACTTTCGTGTTATTTTTTTTCCTAATCTTATATCTTTAAACGAGCAATTCTTGTATACAAATATATATTATAATCTGAATCTCGGAAACGGCTCTAAAGATTTTCATGAAATTTAGTATACAGGGGGTTTCGGGGGCAATAAATCGATCTAGCTAGGATTCATTTTCAGAAAATGTCGTTTTATTCGTCAACTTTATCAAAAGGGCAATACTAATATATAACGCTAAACTTAAAATTGGCTCGATACGTTAATATTCAGAAGCAAATCCTATCATACTATTTATAGATATAACTTACCCGAAATAAAAATAGTAGAATGTCCTGGCACATCTTCCACATCAGACGGGGGCGTAGGCGCCGACGCCGGTCTTTGCCCCGGGTTATTCACACACCCTTCTAAATGCTTCACCAGTCGTCTTCTCAGCGCACTGTCTATGCCTTGGAACTTGGACACCTCTGTCACGCAATGCCGGTAGCCTGCGCGGAATCTGTCGGGGGAACCTTCGGAGCGCAGGCCTTCGAGGTGTTTTACAGTCATCTCGAGGATGTCGGCCTTTTCGAGCTTGGAGTGGCGCGCTGGCTGTGGAGGAAAAGGTACGGTTCATTTCTAAATTTTACGAAGGAGGCTGATACAGGAGCTAAAGTAAAAGATGTTGGTGGTAGATTCACTCGCTCCTAACACCAACATCTTCACTGGCTGGCCAGCATTGAAGAAGTCAAAATATAGGTCGAAATCAGATTAGAAATCGAATGTTTTTCGAAATAAAAGAGGACAACCGCGTCATCTCGCGTCGTCTGTTGTTTTTGGGGCAAACGAACGATATTAAACAAAAGAAAGAGTAGACGTAGATAAATAACTTACGTCTTTTTTCATAGCATCTAAAATGAGTGCCTTCAGCTCGTTGAGACAGTTGTTGATCCGCGCCCGTCTTCTCTTCTCCATTATAGGCTTGTTGCTCTGAGGACAAGAAAAAACAAAGTTTAGAAGGAGATTTTTACAGATAGAGAGTCTGAGATTAGGTAAGTACCAAAATCATAGTACAATTTGTAGTTGTTATAGGTATGTTAGATATACCTTTACAAAAACAATATCATGAACAGTCTCTAATGCATAGTCTCATAGTTAAAATCAAAATTTCCATCATTATGACAACTTTTTAACTTCCAATACTTTTTTTTTACGTTTTTTTTATCTTCACCAGATGATAAAAACGAACACTTTGCCATAAAAATACTAAGCAGTAGGTACCTATAGAACAGACTACCATTGTCTGTAGACTCATTCAATTCACGTCGCCTACGTAGAGTAGCAAGCCGGAGTTCCGGAGTTCACGTGAACTCTGCACATTACATAACTGACACCGACACGTCATTGTTTGGTTGTTATTGTCAAATGGCTTTTATATAGTAAATCACACTAATATTAGAAATGCGAAAGTTTGGAGGGATGGAAGGACGGACGTTGACTTCTTCACGCCAAAATGGATAGAACGGATCCAAATGAAACTTTGCATTGATGTTCCTAGTTCTAGACCTGGTGACAGTATCGGCTACTTTTTATACCGAAAGAAACGCTTGTGAAAGCGCGGGCACGAGCTAGTGTGACATAAACGCCGGAAACTCCATTCAAGGTTAAAGAGTAAATTTTTCACTTCTCAAAGAGTAAATTTTTCACTTCTCTTGCTCAAAAAGTGTATCATAATAGTGTAGCTTAGCGGGCCTAAAACTCGAGTTTAATACCTCGGGCTAAAAAGTATTTTTTCTTTTTAATTTTTGTCTAAAATCATCAGCCCGTACAAAGCATGCGTTCTCTTACATAAAAACTCGACTTCTTGGTGCTCCGTCAATCTTTTTTTTTTGAAAATAGAACCGTCTTGGTGATGTTTTATGAAGGATGATTCTTCCCTTCACGGTAGAATGCGAACTGTTTCGTTGCGGGTTAAATAGAGAATAAAAAAAAAGATGGTATTGGCGCTAAATCTCTAGAATTTTCTTCATTCCAAATCACAAACTTTTACGAAAATTTCCCTCGTCCCTGCTTTTACGTTTAACTTCCTGACTTTTACTTCCAAATTGTGAACGTGAAAAATGTCATCAAGTGATAGTGAAGATGCTAATATGCAAATGGAAGAAAAGGGCAAAGAAATAATTATGAATCTTGTGCCGACAAAATCACGTGGAATATATTTAAAGAGTTACGAAATTTTTATGAAAGGGAGAGATGAGAAACGTGTGGATTCTTTTACAGAAGGGGTTTTTCTCACTTATTTTGATGAATTATCGAAAAAATTCAAATCGTCGACTCTTTGGAGCACATATTCAATGTTAAGAATGACCTTACAAACGAAACACGACGTCGATATTAAAAAAATATGTTAATTTAACGGCTTTACTGAAGAAATTGTCCACTGGATACAAGGCAAAAAAATCTAAAGTCTTTACGACACAAGAAATCGAAACATTTTTAAATAACGCTCCAAATAAACAATACTTGGCAACAAAGGTAACCTACTTATGTACTCTACTCAAACTAAATAAATAAATACCTACCTACATACCTAAATTATGTACCTAGGTTAATACGATTATTAACACACTTATTTTTTTGTTCAAGAGGTTGCTTTAATTTATGGAATCAGCGGTGCATGCAGAGGAATAGAGCTTGCCAATATAACGCTAGAAGACGTAGAAACGGATACAAATCTACAAGCTGTGAGTCTGCCGAACACAAAAACAAACAAAGAGCGTAAATTTGTCATCAGTGGAGAATACCTTAATATAGTTAAAGCCTATCAGGAGTTATGTCTCACTAATATTTCAACGAGAAGATTTTTTCTAAATTATCAAAATGGTAAATGCACAAGGCAAGTCATAGGCAAAAATAAATTTGGTAACATGCCTAAAGATATTGCCACTTATCTAAATTTACCAAATCCGGAACTCTACACGGGCCATTGTTTCCGCAGAACATCCGCGACTCTGTTGACGGACTCTGGTGCGAATATAACGACATTAAAACGGCACGGTGGATGGAGGTCCGATCAAGTGGCTGAAGGTTATATAGAGGACTCTATACAAAACAAGTATCACGTCACACAGCGGATTACGGAAGGAATCAATATTCTACCAAACATTACAGAACCCCAAGCATCGCGGGATTGGATGAATATGTCAACTCAGCTGAAGCCGCACTCAGATCTTAATAATGCATGAAACTCAAGCATGAGTCGAGTCTCTCCAACTTTTACTCCACAACAATCAACTCAAAATATTATCAAATCCCAATCAAAGAGAACCGAAATAAAATTGCCCGGGAAAACCATATCACTAAACATTCAAAATTGCTCTAACTGCACATTTAATTTTTAATAAAATTTCTGAAAATTGTCTAATTTTGAATTGTTTTATTTTCTCGCAATCGAAGTGAAAAGTAGTGTTTTACTCGGGCCAAAACCACCCATTATAACTCGGTCTTGTCATCCTCCCTCGCTACGCTCGGGAGTATAACAACCTCGTATATAATGGGATGGTTTAGTCCCTTGTAAAACAATCTACTATTCTTCACCTGAAAGACTACGTAGAGTGTCATTATAGAGGAGTACGGTGGTGCGTGAAAGAAGGTTATTAGCTAATCTCTGGTTACGCTCGTGCAAGTCAAGGTGAAGGCCGATGTTACCGCCGCGTGCGCGTGGGCACACCACGTGACTTGATGGCGCTAGCGACTGTAGAGGCGAAACTTGGTTTTTGTGAAACTACGTGCCTTCTGTTTTGATGCCAGTCTCTTTGCGGCAACACAACAAAGGGAGCTGTCAACAACCAAGTCCCCACTCCGATAGTTCCTCAGGCAGGGAACGTCAGGCAGGGCAGAACAGATCGCAGATCCCCATAAAAGAATTAAAAAATAAGTCTTTTCGGAGTTTCGGAGACCATAAACCACCCCCGTCATGCCTACAACCAACACGTTATGAATTTAATATACAATACGAATAATAAACACAAGATGTTTATTTCATTAATAAAATATTACATTTAACTTTTATCCGTGATCGGAGCCTCCTTTTTTAAAAGGAGGCTATTTATATCAAATATCTGTGAGGCAATGCTCTTCCATATCTTACGTTATAAGTGTACATAAAGCTTCTTTAAAAAAAACATTTTACATGGAAATAATCATACAATAGAATTAAAATTATGTTCAGACTGCTTGCGTGAGTTTTGCATCTATAGCAATTATTCAGCATAGCTTCATACACGCCACTTTACGTATAGGTAGTAATTATTGTACATTTAGACACGACAAAATTAGGTAGGTAGGTACATTCGCTATCGTGGCAACACGATTTTGTTATTACGGCAGAATACCTACATTAAGCCGGGTTTCCACCGCAAACGGGTAATGAGCAGGAAATGAAATGGAACTCGCTGCCTGCCCTTTTTTTCCGGCCATTATAATCAGGGTATCTTCAAGACAAGAGTTAATAGGTATCTTCTACCTTTTGTGATACACCATCAGCCACGTCGTCACATTGTGGGTTTTTTTGAAATTGAGGTTAAAATGAAGGGCATTCGACTTTTAAAAAAATGTAAGGCGAAACGGGCTTCCTTCAAATAAAATAGGTTTAAATTGCCACCAACAACGAGTTTTGTCTATTATTTCCACTGCAAAAGGAAATAAGAGAGATAAATCCTTTCCGCTCGACCATTTGTTGACGGAAATACAAGTATGCCTAAACTCTAGTAAGTTGAACGGAGTCCTTAATAGGGCGGGTCCGCTCGCGGTGGAAACCGGGCTTTACAAATGACTCTCCACTTTTTTTTACTATAAAATTTTCGGAGTTTTACAAAGTAGGTTCTTGTTAACCCGCTCACATTCATAATGGACTCTACCATTGTAGAGTGTAGAGTCCTTTAATATATGTATAATATAGTTCAAATAACTACATATATAATATAGTTCCTTTGGGGAATAATTGTTCGCTCAGTTTTTTTTAATGGACACGTTAAATTTTTTGACCACCATCACCCTTGAGAAAGTGAAGATGTGGCCACGCTTTCACATATCTTTTTCTTGCATTTTTTTGTAGAATTATTATTTTTAGTAGGTACCGATCTACCTACTTGAATAAGGTGATTTTAACTAGGATATCTTGTGAATTAATTGAATTTAAAATCAAATCATTAATTTGCAGACAACGGGTTACAAGTTGAAAGGTATGCTTATTTTAAAAAGTCCCATGTGACATTTTACCGGATTTGGTGTGCAAAATTATACACCAAAATCAAAAAGAGACATGCGCATTGAAAAATTCATTAAAATAATGTCAAACTAAGAAATAACAATATTATCCCAAAAATATTTTGACTTTGACGAGACTTGAAGCCGCAACCCAGTAAGGAAAGCGCTTACCAACTGCGCCATCACCAAGTTGAAAATGTCTTTTGGGTTATTGTAATTTTTTTTTAGAAATTACCCAGAGTATGAGATAGTTAATAACAAAAATATGGCGTGTTTTAAAAAATGTCAATCCAGGTCCCAAACTATACCTACCCATTGTACCACAGACCAATCACTTAAGTAGTTTTTGCGTGAAAGAGGAACAAACATCCATACATCCTTACCCACAAACTTTGACATTTATAATATAATACATATTAGTAGGACTATATAACCAAGTTCAGTTATTACTTTATATAAGATATAATAAGTGCACGCTCAGTTATTTCCAATCTAATGCTTATGCAGATTGCTGTTAAAGGTTAAAACGTAGGTAGACAGATAACTATGATATTAATATTCCAACGCCAAGGCTGGCGTATAAGGGCGCACAGGCTGCGTTTGTCACTTCCGGCTCAGCCCTATTTCCGGTGGCACGCGTGCAGTGGAAATGTACTGGAAATACCATGCACTGTGAAACTATACTCATACTCATTTATTCGCCGTAGGAGCACAGAACACACTTGGATACGTCAATTTACAAAAATATAGCTTACAATAAATGGTACTTATATTATAATTCAAAGCCATAAAACAGACATGACAGGAAAACTATGACTCAGGTTGACAAAAACAGTGCTAAAAATCTAATTTTAGCCAAATTAGAAAAAGGAGGAGGTTCTCATTTCGGCTGTATTGACTTTTTCCGACACTTTCAACAATTATATTTCTACCAGTTTACACAAACCTTTGACAAATCATGAATCACTCTATCGATGCATGCCGCATGAAAATCCGTTAAGTCGTTTTTGAGTTTATCGCGAACAGACAGACAGACAGACGCGGCGGAGGTTTTATAATATGTAGTGATAGATATCTAGTGAAACCGAGACCAGCGTGTTGGCTTGATGTGCTCCATGTGGCGTGATTACGACCACGGCCGGCGCGGCACGTGCCAGCTTAATACTTGTGCAGACAGTATCTATGTACTCTACCTAGAATATACTGTAAATACCTATCAATCGTGAGAATATAAATATAAATCTGGCGCAGCGCATTAGCATTGCCATACAGCGACGCAAAGCAGCCAGCGTCTTGGGGACGCTTCCGACTGGTATTGATATGGACCAGTTGAGTTATCTGTAGATTGTTTTCAACAGTCTGCAGTAAGCTCAATTGTTTCAATTGTAAATACTAGTTTAATTTGTTTATATTATTTGATTGTTACTTTCTTTGTCAATAAAGTAACACCTGCCATAGTGTTAAAAGTACAACGATGGTAACATATAGCAACGGCGCGGTAAGAACAATTACAATTACAAAACTCTTTATTATACACCACAAAGATAAATAAAACACATAGACATTAATATAAACAAGTACTATGGGTGGCCTTATCGCTTAGAAGAGTTTCTTCCAAGCAACCTTTGGATGGATAGAAAATTTACCGCGGTACCTTATGCATAAATTGTTCGTCCATGCTCAAAGTCTTTGGTCAAATAAGCCAATCCCTATTATTCGCTCTTTATCTGCTGGTTCGTGCTAAAACCTACTAACCCTCTTCAGATTCATGGGCCTTCACTTTTTAACCGACTTCGAAAAAAGGAAGAGGTTCTATGTTGGTATATTTTTTATTTATGTATGTTCGTCGATTCATCCGTCAATTATGGACTGACTAGCTGCTGCCCGCACCTCCACCCGCGTTTTTTCGGGATAAAAATAGCTTATATGTTATTCCAGGTCCCAAACTATACCCATACCAAATTTTAGCCCAATCGGTTCAGTAGTTTTTGCGTGAAAGAGTAACAAATATCCATACCTAATCAACCCTTACAAACTTTGACGTTTATAATATTTGTAGAATTTTGAAATTTGTAACAAGATTTACCATCAAAAAATCACTCACGCTACGGAAAGCAACCCAGAACTCACATTAAATTCCAAAGTTCGTAAATATCAGGGTAAAACACCCGTATTCAGTTCCAAGTCACCTCACTAATAGCTCCCCGAAGGCTAACGCGCGGGTGGCATTCTTGTCGACACGTTTGCAATATGTTCAAATACTTCGACACGTGTTACGTCTAATGCTACACGTGGTAGTAGGTAGGTAATCAGGAAAAATAATCAGTAATGGACGGGATGAGTCAGGTAGAGTTTGGGCTTTGGGTTTACTCAATCATTACTGGCTGTAGACGATTAGTAGAGATGTTGTTTCGTTGGGAGATGGACTTTTTAGTCTTATCAACCTGTGTATAAAACATGGAAATTAAAAAAAAAACGTCCCTACAACTCAGCCATGGATGGCCCATTCAGATCGAAAGATTTTTAGCTTGATGATTTAGTTTACAACCATGACTGACCGAATACTTAGATACCTATGTACAATGTATAATAATTTAGCTTATGTAATATGTGTATTATCTGTGGTTTTATCTTCAGCGTTTATGGACGTTAGACAAATGAAAAATTTTAGAAGCTTGTGTGTACGCAGAGAAGTAGTAAGCAAGCTTCTTTCATGGCCCATGACGCTCACGGACGTCTTCCGTCTCATGGAGCTGCGACTCGCCCCATCTTGCCGTCGCACCGCAGAGGCTGGGCAATATACTGCGTTAAAGCATTAAAATCCAGACAGAAACAATGAAAACGTGACTCTACGTAAGCGCGAGTCATGCGAACAGATTCAGCCGGCGCCGGTGGCACGTGCCGATCAGAAATAGTTACACACCTATTAAATTGGACTGGTTTTTGCTTCACGTACATTACAACAAGAGATATAAGTACTTAGCCAAGAGGAATCTAGTGAAAACTTTCAGAAACCACGTAAAATAAAACAGTTTTAGGCCTCATCTAGAAAGAGATCTAGAGAGATCATGAGAGATCACTCAGCCAAAAATGCAATTTGTCACCTTCGCTAATAAATCAGTATTATTGTTAATCGGTCCTAGTAAGTTTCTACCAACATTGATGAGGGAATTCGGAAGCTTGGTCTTTTTTAATGGTGAAGCTTTTTCTTATCCTAAAGATTTTTCGGCTTCAGAGCATAGTCTATATTTGAGGAGAAGAGATATATTCACTTTGTGTTAGACGGTAAATCAGTCAAGTGAATTAACATATAAATGTTAACGTACTTCGCACCAGTAATACGGTTGCATGAAATGTGAAACTGTTCTTTGCTCTACAAAATAATGCTGGACAATAACAGACGAGACGACCAATTTCATGAATGACGAGTGAAATATTACGAATGACGAAAATATCTATGATACTGTAAACACTGCAGATAGACGAGCTACATACACGCTGGCAGACACCCAGAATATCGCACTATTCCGCAGATATATACTTTTCATTAGTATGTACAACATAGGTACAATAATACATGGTAACAACGTAACAAGGTAAGGGTTTCTTAATCGCTTTTTTACGTTACCTTAAAAATATTTCGTAGTTTCGCTTATGTAATTTAAAATTAATGATTTTTGAGACATATCCAAGAGTCCTCTATGGTGTAAAGGAAAAAAAAGCACATTAATTTATGATTTTATTTGATATTATATTGAGACTTTTTATAATGTAAATACTAAGATGAAATCCAATCAAATGTTTTATGGCAACCATATTTTACAAAAGGTATTAAATTTCAACAGTCTCAAATATGGACGTGGCTAGGGATAAGTTTACTTAGTACTTTATTTCTACGCTATACGCTAGGTGACTAAGGAGATAAAACTACAATCTAAACAATTTCTGAAGGACTAAACAATCACTACTGAGTGACTGAAGACTTAGCAAGAAATATAAATAAGATGAAACCAGTTATAAAGATTTCAAAGCCCCCGGTAATTAAGAAATGCAATAAGGAAGCCGCGATGTAACGTAAACAAAATTATTTGCTGTTGAAACACACATTAATAGGTACTGAAAACAATGCGAGATGAGAGAACACGGAAGATGTTCTAGGAATGAAACGAGGTGAGTCTAGCCAAACTATTTTGCGACTCATTTAAATACAGTAAACTTACATACCCACGTACAATAAACACGTTGCTAAAATAAGCTGTATTTATGTTGCTGATGCCACAGGGTTCTCTTAGTTGAAGCAATAATGTTTCAGGTTAAAAAATTACTCAGGCGTTACTTGTGGTAATTCGTTGCAAAATTGGTACTAGTAGGTATCTAAAATATTTAGGTGGTTTTTTTTAAAGGTTTCAAACAAAGGTCCACCGGGCGAAGGTCCGCTTGCGACACAGGAGGTTGCGGTTTCGAAAACCGCCCTGAGACAAATGTTTGTACGATCTGATTACTGACTGACTGATATTTGTTCCGGGTATTTTCTATGTATACTAAAAATATCTATCTAGGTACATATGTAAAGTATTCTATTAAGTCTATTAGCTATCTATGTAGTACCCATACACAAGCTCTGCTTAGCTTGATGCTAGATAATGCTGTGTGTATTATCCAGCATTATTTGCAATGCAGCCAGCGTCTTGGGGACGCTTGCGAAGGGTATTGATATGGACCAGTTGAGCTACCTGTAGATTTTTTACAACAGTCTGCAGTTAGCTCAATTGTTTCAATAGTAAATACTAGTTCTAATTTGTTTCTATTATTTGATTGTTATTTTCTTTGTAAGTACCTAATTAAATGTTGCCTGGAAGAAATCGCTATTAGCGATAAGGCCGCCCATTGTGCAACTATTTCTGTGTTTTTGTTTTTCTATCTTGTTATTCTATCTTGGTTTGCAATAAAGAGTATTTCTATTCTATTCTAATTGTGTAACGATTTGGCCTGCATCGCTTGGCTATTGTATTGACACGTGTGAAATTACACAATCAGTCGGGGAATTCTCAAAATATCCAACGGAATGGGATAGGTCGCTGGCGCATTGGCACTTGGCAGCCGGTTGTGGTGCTTCGAATGATAGGCTAATGTAATGATAGGTGGATGGATTTAGATTTCAGCTGGTTTTTAAAGCAAGTAATTTTATTAGTATGTTTTTCAGGGACCTAGGGTTACAAAACACGCAGAATTGGGCAGTGAAAAGCGAGGAGCTGAGAATATTTATAATTCTTATTATATATTTTTGTCATTATAAATTATATTTATTTATAATTTATAATGAAAGGAAACCATTAAAGCCTATACAGGGTGCCACGGAAAGGGTGTAACTATGCTGAAAGGGGGTGATTCTGGTCTCACTAGGCGACAAGAAAAATAATTATTCGGTGATTGTTTAGAAAAAAAATACTCCTAATTCCTTTATTTTACACTGTACTATTTGCCGAACCACACCTGATCTCTCGGCATTCGTAATTTTATAGGACCGTCTCGGAATCATCCTTTATACCAAAACAAAATAATCATCGAAATTGGTCTACAATTGACTGGGTAACCGGCGAACTTATTTAGATAAAAAAGCACCCATAGTTACTACAGCCGAGCAAAGAACTTCCGTTATTTCGAAGCCGATTTAAAAACAAGTAAGTACATATAATTTTTCTCAGTACTTTCAGAAACCTCAACAAAAGCCCCCATTTCATAACCAACAAGGTTTTCAGGTAGTGGTCCTGAGTACGTCCGTTGGCATAGACGTGTATCGGCGTTTAATATTGGCGCTGGGCGCACGCGTGTCGCGCGCGTGCCAAGCGTGGGAGCGGACGCGACTCTTCCGGCACGCGTCTAGCCACTCCTTGGAACCTTCATTATAGATCGAAATATGTTACAAATACCTACATATATCTAACTACCTATATAATTGTAATTATAACCCGCAATGTTATAGAGAAATATAACTTTTTGAATTAGCTTTTACTTTACTTTACTTTGTATGGACTTTGAATGGAACTGCTGGACGTTCTATGTGTCTATTTTGCAAATTTACCACAGGTTGACATATTTGCAAATTGGACTACTGGAAAATTGCTAAAGCCACCTGCTATAGCAATTTTCCAGTCCCGTCTAGTTCACTTCTTATAGAATACTTTGAAATGCTAGACTTAGGGTTTATTTGCGAAGCCATAGGTACGCATCCTGGAAAATTACTACAGCAGTTAGGGGGGCACATCTGGCCACTCATGCAGAAAAGGAATTTTGAACTTTGGGTTCATTTCGCTTTGCCACACATAGGTTACTGGCTACTGGAAAATGGTGATAGCAGGTAAGAATAACTCAAACCATAGTCTTGTGAACTTTGAGATCCTGACCTTTAAGTTCCGTTCTGAAAATTTACCTTAGGTAATTACTAGCTACTGGAAAATAGCGATAGGTGAGTATTACTCAAACTATGACAATCAGGTTAGGTAACCATTTACCATGGTAACGTCACGCAATATGCGAGAGCACGCGATTATTATGCATGACCAAGGTTATACACGCTATTAACAACTGAGAACCTATACATACCTTCATAGTAGACTATGCGGTAAATTTTATTAGAAGCAAGCTCTATTTGCCAGGTTTTGTCGGACAAGAGTTACTACTATAGAATATTATTCTGTCCTATATCTCACTCAGCTCATAATATACAAAAACATAATGGAAACGAATTTCTTTCTTTCTTTAAGGCCGAAGCTGTCAACAAAGCACTCAATCACAAACAAGACCATGTTCCTTTTAGGTGTATGGGTGTTGATCGTCTAATTTCTAATACTTCTGTTAGGTATATTAGCTTTGTGAACACGGTAGTTTAGTTCTCAGCCGTAAACACCCACATTCATTGATTTCCTAACTGCTAATCGCATTGCCTTATCGAGTACTTTTGTAGCTCTATGTACGCGGTAACATAGTAGTTATTATTTGTTATTCTAGCCGGCACGTGAAAGATAAAGATTGTTTTATGTTTGTTTTATTGCGTCACCACTTTTTCGTTGTTTATTATTAAAATGAGTGACTACTAGTTAGGATCATAAAACAAGAGTCGGATACAACATACTTTTTAGACGTAGACTGCTTAGAATATAAATAGGCTACATACATACATATAGTATATACATAGGGTGCCAAAATCATAGCCCTCGCTCTTCGGTAGTCGGGTGAAAAGTACACCCTATAGTTTGGTAAGTCATGGCATGGGACCTTTTTACTAATACTTTCGTGACCCACAACGCCAGATGTCTTCATGCAGCGCCTCCATGAAGCGCCACGGGCCGCCCCTGCCGATAGCAACCCCGAGGCTGGGCATTGAATGCATTAATCTATGTTTACCAACCTGTAACCCACTGTCTACCAAGGCAGTAAATGATTTGTGTATTTCTCCTACTTGAACCTTATTAGGATAGATAGTATACCTATCTCTACTCGAACAATCTTGGTCCAGATAAAAAGTAAAGGAAACCTCTCAAATAACTGCTAAAAATATTTTAGAGACTAATAATCTTCGAGCTCTATAATCTGTACTTCATCTATCACTCAACATAAGCAAAGCAAATTATTCAACAAGATATTTATAGTACCTGCCGAGCTACCTTACCTATCTAATCTTCGTACGCATCATAATCATAACAAAAAGATATGTAGATTTTCCTACATAATAGGCATATCTACATATCTTTGAAAGCGTAGACCCATTACTCACAGCCGTCTACAGATTTTCGGTGTATCGTTACATTGCTAGTTGCGTGGGAGCTTTCAACATCTTATTTTATCTCTTTAATAGTACACCACCATCAAAATCAGGTGGTCAAAACAGGAACCAACGTCGTTATGTCAACTACCTCTATATAGAGGTAGTATAGGAAGCTCTCTTCGATCACACGATCTTTTATCACCCGATGATAAACTAATCAGTGATGGATTGTCTTCGATCCCTCATTCCGGCCGTTACCACAAAGTTGTTACACCTTTTTAACCGGCTTCTTAAAATAGGAGGAGGTTTTATTGTAGGCTGTAAGTTTTTTATGTATCTGTATGTTCGTCGATGACTCCGTTAATTATGAACCGATTTCTTTGATTCGATTGAAATTCATTCGTGTATAAAGATCTCGTGGTGATCCTATAAAAATATATTCTCGAGGGATTCATGTTTATACCGCAAAACTTAAAAACAGTCTAAAATTAAGAGATTCTGTCGGATTTTTGTTTCTTCAAACCAATCAAAAAAATAATTAAAGATTATTTATCGGGTATTTATCGCGTACCTTTTGTTATATTTTCCCCTACGTTATATAACAAAAGGTACGCGATAAATACCCGATAAATAATCTTTAATTATGTCAACAAATCGCGAAAGTTTAAAAAGTTTTTTAATCAAAAAAATATTTTATAGGTGTTTCATTTTACCACAATGACTTGATGTTAAGAGATGATATGGCCGTCTGAATATCCAAAATGTGTATTATATAAAGATATTTTCAACACATTAGCAGAGACAGCGGAAGCAAGAGCAGATTTTGTACCGACAGAGTGTAGAGAAAAAATCCCAAGTTTTTCAACAGAAATATCGCACAAGACTAGTAGAAAAGGAGCTAATCAGACAGGGTTCAGATCAGAAACATTCCGTTTATATAAAAACAAATCCAGTTGTCTCCTGCTTTTCACCGAAAATGGGTACATTAGGTACATAAACCCTTTGGGTGCCACGCCAAAAACGCATTCGCGTGTTCTCTACGCCAAAGCATAAAGTGAACAAAAGATATTTTGAAACGAAACGCATTGGCGGCGCAGAGGGTGATTTGTCATGTAAATGTGACTATGGCGGTCAAAGGGTTAACGTGTACTCTATAACAGCATTGCTCCTACCCACACAAAGCCAGCAATAATCACCTCCATTTAAGACTCATCCGAAGCTGTGACGATGTAATATATGCGAGTCCCGGTGGCGCTAGAGTGGGCGACGTCGGAGGGTGGGCGACGACGGGCACGTTCCCACGACAATTAGCCCACCGCGCACCCACGCGACGCCCACTGCCGAGACTGCCGGCCACAAACATAGGGTTCACGACTAGGAGATAGACAAGAATATCCTACTAATATTATAAATGTCCAAGTTTGTGGTATGGATGTTTGTTCCTCTTTCACGCAAAAACTACTAAACTGATTGGGCTGAAATTTTGTATGGGTATAGTTTGGGACCTGGAATAACATATAGGCTATTTTGTATTCCGATAAAACGCGGACAAAGGCGCGGACAGTAATAAAAGATCAAATCTTGACCGGTAGGATTGGACCTAAGAGGAGGATTAACCTGCAGTATCAAAACAATCCAAATCTTTCTTCGTATAATATCATCTCATATCATAAATTAATATTCATCTCTTAATTTGATTAAAAAATGACTTCCTTAATTTTACACTGTTTTTTAAGTTTTAATCAAATCATCTCAGGATCATAATCTAAACATTAGCGAAAGAATCATCAAAATGTTTAGGTATAGTAGTAATAGGTACCTAATTGACGGCGAATACGACGAAATTACATAAAAAGAAAAAAAAACATACATACAGCCGAACAAACCGCAATTTTTTTTACTGTTAAAAAGAGCAATCTGGATTAGATTGCTCTTTCCAACAGTATAAGAAATAATAACCTCTTCTCTTTGACACCCCTAATGCTGCTACCTAAACACGCGCAAGGCAATAAGACCGGCGATGTGGGTGGTAACGATTGTACCATTATTTGGTGTGAGCCGTGAAGTACCCGTCGACACAAACCACTGACAAATACAGAAACTTGAGCATTGTGTGGGATAAAGCATCGAGATTTACGTCTTTACTGTAGTCTGCAAAATGCGGTTGGAAGCATGTCGCTTTGAAGTGGACTTGAATGACGACAGCAACCTGTGTATAAGTAAGGACTCTTCAGTTTGGCATGGTACTAAACTAGAAACTTGTTTTTATTGCAAATGAATGCATTTTTACCCGACTACCAACGGAGGAGGGTTATAGAACGTTATATTTTGTCGTTTCTATGGAAACAATGAAATTATTGTGAAAATAATGAAAGTAGGTAAATTTCTAAAAGCTAGCGCGATACCCTTTTCTTTTTCGTATAGGTACTGGAGGCCTGGGGGCCTACTCGTAAAGACGAAATCGAAGTTTCTTTTTCGTTTTCGTGCAAAACCAACTCTTATGTCGCTTGCATAAGATTAGCGTTTGCATGAAAAATTATCAGAAACTTCGATTTCGTTTTTACGAGTACGGGCCCTGGATTCGTGACGTCAGTGTGGATATATAACAAAAATCACGCCAACTTTTAAAAATTTACCTATACTCGAACATATACAATTATACATACATATTATGTGTCCGGGCAGAAATGCAAATAAGGTTAAGGGCTCATACACACAGTATCCGTTTTACAGGATCTGTTTATTTTCCTGCGATAGTGTATGATGTAGTTGTAGGAGCGAGTTCACACACCTGACAGTATACCGGATCCAGTAAACAATTGTTACCGGACCGTTTTTTACGGATTTTTAGCTACTGGAAAAAATCGCTTACTGGATCTGAAATACTGTCAGGGTTGTGAACTCGCTCCTACAACTACGCCATCACGGGAAAATAGTAGTAAATCGGATGCTGTGTGTATAAGCCCTAATTTATAAGTCACAAGTAGAGATGGCAATCCGGTTTATTCGAAATCCGAATTAACCGGATAATTTGTAAAAAAAAAAAACGGTTATAAGCATCGAAATCCGGTTAATTCGAATAATTATTTGTAGTAATTGATAATATTTTTAAGCAAAAATTAATAAACTTGTAATCGTAAATACAATATGATCATTACAACTTTAATTTAGACATAATAAATTACAAAGTTCATAATATACACATAAAATAAAAAATCATATACAAAATAATTATTTGAAATCTTGTCCAGTGACAAGAAGAGGCAGTCGGTGTTCAGCCTCTTTGCGGTAAGCTGCAGGTAGCTGTTGTCGCACAGCTAGCGCATCAGGGACGACATTCTTTTGCGGATGATCGCGTAAAAGTCGTCTACGCGTGTATCCGCAAATATCCACGATACGCTACAAAAGCGCGGCAGCCTGAACCCATTGTTTTACTGGACTCGCAGGGTATTCCAGCATCGCTGTGTGTAACTGACCCATAGACTGGACGTATAAAATGACTGCCAGTACACTCTAAACAGACTCGTTTTTACGGCCGTACTGTATCATGCAAATCTACGGGCCCAAAATTGGCTCTGACTGATAATGCTCTGCGTTCCCTTCCCAAATCTACATCATCCATGAGGGTCTCGGATACCAAGAGGCTGAACTTCGACACTCTTTTGAGTTACTACTACACTACCTGCCAGCGATACAGGTGGAAGGGTTATTTGTTTTTGAACCGGTCTTAAAAACCAGCACGCTTTTACTTGCGTTTTACCTAGGTCCATGAGCCTCCGCATACCCGCATACGCTCACAAATGCTCAACAGCTTCCTGCGAGCACTGATTGATGGGCTCAGCAAGACCAGTACCATGTCATCGGCGTTGCTTATGTTTTTTACTACCACACCATCATAGAACAGCCAATCCCGGTACTGCTAAGCCCCTTGATCAGACGGTCCATATACAGGTTGAAAAGCCGGAGGGAAGTCAGCCCGCCTGCCGCACCCCACAAACTAACCTGGACATGTCCGAGAGTGACCCTGACCATCTCACACAATTACGTAGGTTGCCGTACCAGTGCTTAAAGAGCAGCACCAACTCAGATGGCAACCCTTTATCGTCCGTCAGCTTCTACCACAACTTATCATACGTCACAAGATCAAACGCTTTAGATACATCTAAGAAGCAGGCATAGACAGGTGTGCTTCTGCTCGTGTAGTAATGGACGGTGTGCTCTGCTGATTCAGTGGACAACCCAGATCTAAAACTGAACTAAGCGTCGTGCAAGGTAACATGTTGACTGAGGTTTTCATTAAGCGCCCTGTCCAGTACCTTCGCTATCACCGTTGCTAACGATAAATACGCTTTAATCATATTTTTTAAGGTACCGGGAAATTGTTTGCTAAAGCGCAGGCAGAAGTAAGTAAATCATTTATATGTCACATAAATACTTAGTTTACTAAAAAGCTAGTAAAAAATTACTAATAGAATGATATTTCTTTAAATTCTTCAATTATTCGAGTTAACCAAATTATCCGGATTAACCGGATTTAAAAATGATTAAAGCTTAATTAACCGGTTAAGAAAATTATCCGGATTTTGCAATCCCTAGTCACAAGACTTCCTGAACTCTGTCTGCTTCATGTGACTTTAGTTACGCCAATAAAGCACATATCTAAAGGTACGAGAAAGTAAACAGAAGTTAAATCACATCGCAACAAATCACGAGGGTCGTGATGATCCTTTGCGTGGTTCGCGAAACCATGCTAAAACGAACCGTAGCTAATATAGAGAGCAATGTTGTTTGTCTTTTGTAGGTATACCTACTTAGTATCGCGAATTAGCACTCTGTATTTGCCAGACCAGAAGGTACTTAGTTAAATTATGTGAGGACTTAGCAATGACGACCTGTGTTTGGGTTTTCAATTTTGAAATAGCGTATAAGGTATGTTCAATTTGACTTCAGAATTATAAAAAATTCTTGACTTGGCATCCTAAACTGTATTTGTTACAATACAAAATATAATGGCGTGTTTTAAAAAACGATAAGCCGACTTCAAATTCCCTTACTTTTATACTTATTTTAATCGCGGGATAAATACTAATCCCCTGGGGATAACAATTTTATGGGGTTCCTTTCGGGATTGTTTTCTATACAATAGTAAAAGAATTTTCAAAATCGTCCATAATTGGCGTAGATAACGCGTAACATACATACAAAAAAAAATACAGTCGAATTGATAGGCAACCTCCTCTTTTGAAATCGGTTAAAAATACGCTTATTCCCAATTGTCCTTTGCAAGTTGTTCTGTACACAAGACTACTGGGAAAGTTTTCCCAGGTGTTCTGTGCAGAACTACTGCACAAGACAACTGGGAATAAAATATACTGCTAGTTTATTGTAACTAGCTTCTTAAAAATAACTATAGCCCAGAGCTTTAGTTTTCAAGTATTGTACACGGCTTTGGCTGTATGTACTACTTTAAAAATAAATACTGGAATCATTATTAGCATTAATACTTTACTATAAAAACTTCCGTAGTTTGATAAATTTAGTGTGCGCCGCGACGCTGAACGAGCGCGGCGCGAACCGCACTCACCCTGAAGAAGTCCCTCGTTAAGGGATGAAACGTTGGTGTTCTTCCAATACAAACTAGGTTCGTAGTTAACCCGCTTACAGAATTAATATTGTTAGGTTAGCTCTGAAAACCTTTAATTATACACATTAAAATTTTCGGCGTATACATTACGCTCGTATATTATTCAGGTAGGGGACTTTATTCAGTAAACTATTATGAATAAATTCTCCCGAACGGTTCTATTTTGAACATTATTACTCATTATGTAATATAACAGGATTGAAGTAATATTACAGCAGCCTCTTTTTCCGCAGTCTGTTTTCCGGTAGAGTACAATCTAGAAGTCTTCCAATCCCGAGTGTATAAGTTCCTTCTGGGAAAGCGTGCTCCATCTTAGGCCACAATATCTTCACTTTCTCAAGTGTGATGGTGGTTAAAAGCTTTACCATAAACAATAAAAAAGCCTTTGTGAAAGAGCCTTAAAAAATAAGGAATAGTTTAAAATCTTTATAAAAAAATTATAAATGAAACAATCTACTTTAAACTCTTAGCTTAGTTTTAAAATATAATACTACCTTTAATCATACTATATATATAAAACTAAATTACTTAACTTAATCTACTTTCATATTTCAATTATCATGGAAGAGCGAGATTCCCTAACACATGTATTTATTTTACTTAAAAGGGAATCTCAAACACTGTCAAATTACTGTACATTTTACAGAACAAGTTAAACGAGTTAAAGAAATAAATATTTTGTATTTGTACTACCTTATCATATTATTATAGTTCGTAGATACTGCTACGAAGGTGCTACGGGGCGCGCGTTTAAGTCTTTTTAAGGCGTTTACAGTCGTTATAACCTTTATGTAGCCCTTAACAAGCTTACCTTAACATGTATTAAAGCTTCTAATTAAAAAAAAAACAACTTTTCGTTTTCCCCTCAATTATGCAACCAAATTACGTAATTATTAGATTAATTGATAAAATGAATCACTCACCCTCCTATCTCCGGGTTTCTTTTCAACAGTCGGCTGGGTCATATTCTGCGCGCCCTGGGGGCTGGCCACCATCACCATTGTTAATCACTGCACTGTCGAAGCAGTCACTGCATCACTGGGGGTAGCGAGTTACGAGGGACGCGTGCGGCGTGTCGTGTGGTCGGCGCGCGACTGACGAGCGGCGGCCGGCGACCGGGGACTAGCTCGGATGAGGAGGAAGGAAAGAAAAACTTGGTGTAGGTTGGCAGATAGCTCACTTTGTACTTTTTTGGTAGATTGTTATTGTAAGTTGATAAGGTGGTTTATGGCGATAAGTTTCTCAAGGTTAGGTACATAGTTTGCACGCGCGGTTTCATTTTGTTGAACAATGCTTTACAATTACAACATTATAACATCGCCTTATGGTTAATAAACCTGTAAGTATACCTAATGTGATACTGCTAAATAATAGTACCTATATATTTATAATAACTAAATAAATAATAGTGAAACATTTAATTTGGTGTCAGCTTGAAGGTTTTATTGTTTTCATGTAGCAAAAAGTAACTTTGTTGTGGATGCACGCACAATGCATTCGAACAACACAAAGATTTGTAGAAAAATAGAATCGAATAGAATATTTTTTATTTGCAACTTATACAAAAACAACTATAAAAAGAATAATTAGTACTGTTCAGACCGACTGTTTTTGCATAAATATGTAAGTAAATAAGTAAGGTTCGAACTTATAGAGTAGACTTGATTGAAATCTAGGTGTCCGCTGTAGGTGTCTATGTGTACTGTGGAGTTTCGAGAGAGTCCATTCAAGTCTAACATAAGAATAATTTTTCCTACTACACTATTGTATCTCGTCGGTTAGTGAGCTATCTGCGCTCGCGTCGGTGGCTGGAGGCACGCGACCGCTGCACGCGGCTGGCGGCGAGTCCTCTCGCGTGCCTCTGCATTATGGACGCGTGTGTCCATTGACTTACGAAGGTATGACCTTTAAAACAAAAAAGGTTTTTTTTATACATTTTTTGATAATATCAGAAAATTTCAACAAGAGAATGTCGACCCGCAAAATTTAAAAACTGACTGAGTTTTATCTTTCTTATTTATTTTATTTTGAATGAGTACTTGGCGGTTATTATTCAGTTAGAAGTTTGAACTTCTTCTTAATAATTACCGGCATTATTAATTTATTAGGCCCAGACATCGATCTTTGTCCAATAAATTAAGCAGTGGTTTTATGTACCTATTCCTTTTCTTCGCCTCTTGGTCCGCTATGTGACCAAAATTATGGCATTGCACAATCTGCAGATATTAATCACGGGTTTCTGGGTGTTTTCAATGTTGAATGATTTTTTGTATTAATTAGTATATCAGTCATATAGTACCCATTACACAAGCTCTGGTTAGCTTGGAGCTAGATGTGTGAATTGTCTAGCATTATTTATTTATAATAGTATCGTATGCAAATGGAAACAAACTCCTGAAAAGCTGACATCATACTGTCGCGCCGCCGGCTCTAATGTATTGACGCTCGCATTTTGTCCAGCGATCAACTTCAAAGTACCGACCCACTCAACTCACTACTTTTATTCTGTGCCATACTTAGCATAACGTTGTGTGGTGTATGCGACAAAGTACACCATACACTGTAACACTAAACACCCAGTGGAATTCTCGTAGTACTTGAAACTTTGAATATGAAATATGAATAATTAGATGTTGCCCGCGCCTTTGCCCGCGTTTTATCGGGATAAACAATAGCCTATATGTTATTCCAGGTCCCAAACTATACCCATACCAAATTTCAGCCTAATCGGATCAGTAGTTTTTGCGTGAAAGAGTAACAAATATCCATACATCCATCCATACAAACTTTACATTAATAATATTCGTAGGATGAATAACTATCTCCGCCGTTTCTGCTTGCGGGGTCGCACGCGTTTAAAACTTACTTCTATCTCATGGGAAAGGAACTGATTTATGGCATAAAACCACAGACATGATACTAGCTGCTAAACGTAACCTATGTTTTATTCCAGGCCTAGAACTACTTCTTTGCACTGCCCGATCCGTTCAGTAGTTTTGGCATGAAGAAATAACAAACTTCCATACATATAAACATCCAAACTTTCGCATTTATAATACTAGTTTCTGCCCGCGGCTTCGGACGCGTTGCGGTGTTCTAGGTATTTTTTATGTATACTAGACTGAGTAGGTTAAAAAGTCCACAACTGATGAAAAACTTCACAAGCGGATTAGGTACAACGCTTATTTTAATAGTTCCGAAAAAATTTCGAATGACTCCCGAATACAAACTGCAAGGTTTACTTACTAACAAAACGGTTAGTCCGTTTTTAAACTGTTACAATTAACGGACAAATAGTTTTTAAATGTTTACTGCTTGGGCGCCCTGGAATCTTGCAAACAAAAGATTGCTCTATTTTACAGAATTTTATGAGCATTTTTGTGCTTTACCAAAAATAGAGCACTTTTTGCGATCGTCATTTGTTCCGTCTATTGATTGTAACATTTTTACTATTTTACAGTGTTTAGTACCGTTATTGCTTTTGCTTTCGGCAATATTCTTTTTTTGATCTGGGTGTGAAGTTTTGATTCCTGTTATTTTCCAGGAAGATTCGATACCGTTTTAGAAGATACGTAGAAATAGCCGTTGAATCAACTTTTTTACAATCATACTTTACAAATACTATAAAACAAGTCTATCCCTATGTACATTTGCTTAGATCTTTAAAACTACGCAACGGAATTTCATGCGGTTTTTTTAATACATAGAGTCAAGAGGAAGGTTACCTAATATGTATAATTTAGTATCAGCATTGCAGCTGTGCGAAGCCGGGGCGGGCCGCTTGTATATTATAAATGCGAAAGGTTGGATGTTTAAATGTATGGATGAATGTTTGTTACCTCTTCACGTCAAAACTACTGAACGGATCAGGCTGAAATTTTTCATACAGGTAGTTCTAGGCCTGGAATAAAACATAGGCTACGTTTTATCCCATAAATTATAGCCCAAGATTAAGATCCATTGCCATACCCTATCTGACAGGGTACATGAATATACAAAACCCATTAATATTTATGTTTTACAACAAAAATACTAAATTCTGAATAAATCAGATCTCAAAGGATATAGATAATTTTTAAACGTTTCCATAGAAACGCTTGCGAAGCCACAGGCATAAACTAGTATTAAAAACGAAAGCTTGAACGTTTAGATGGATGTTTGTCCTCTTCACGCTAAAACTACTGAACCGATGGGGCTGAAAGTTTACATACTGGTACTAGTATAGGTCTGAAATAAAACATAGGTTACTTTATATTTCGAAAATCAACGCATGCAAGCCGCAGATAGAAGCTAGCGTTACATATAATGCAAAAAGCACTAAAGAATGTCATCCCGTGATCACGATGGTAAGTAAATCTGTTGAAATGTCGAGAAAAGTTGGTAAATAAACGCAATAAATACCCGTGAATAGTTATTATAACACGATAGAGTGATATTATGATAAAAGAGCTGTTGTCCGCGCCTTCGCTCGCGTATTATCGGGATAAAAAATTGCTTAATGTTATTCCAGGTCCCTAACTATAAGCATACCAAATTCCAACCTCATCAGTTCAGTAGTTATTGTGTGAAAGCGGAACAAACATCCATACTCACAAACTTTGACATTTATAATATTAGTAGGATTTTTTAATGCTGGTGCGGTCCCCTTTTGTTTTTCGTATACTGGAGGCCTGGATTTGTGATGTATCGTCACCTTCAGCATGGATAAATTACTCATATATGAAAAAAAAATATCATACCAACTTTCAAAAAATTTATGTTGATATGGGGCCGATAAACAGAGATCATGCAGTTTAAAAACCAATAAAAAAATTCAGATTTCATACTGTTATTGATGTTATTTGCCAAATCGTTTTTCAATGAGTGCCATCTTGCAAAATATGTTCAGGCACATAAAGTACCTACTTGCTACAAAGTTTGGAACCAGCAGCGATTGAAGTCAGGTTGCTGCTGCTGATGATGATGATGTAGGTACTTACCACAAACATTTACCGTGGTAAAGAGGTTATTTTTAACCACGATATCATTTCCCCAATAACAGACAAGCAAACAAAAGCACCCAATTCGCTCCGGTCTAAGACCAGCATCAAACAGAAAAGGAACTGTTTATTTTCGACCGCTTGTTCCCCGAACCCATAGGGGTACGGACAAACAACCCCTTTGTCGCCTGTCTTGACAGCGCAAGTTTATTGCTACCGAAACCAAAAGGGCTTTTTGGGTCCGCTCCCTTTAATCATGTTTCTTGAAATTTCTTATTTTGGCGACTCTACCACATCGGAACTAATTGGTGACAGTTTTTGGGAGGGTCTTTTGTGCGCGAGTAAACGGACATTAACCTTAACGCTTAACCACCTATGATGTATTTGGGGTACTGAATAATTAATAAATTTTAATTTATTTGTAACTAGCGTCTGTTCGCGGCTTCGCATGTGTTTTTTGGACTATTAACAAACAAAAGAAACAAAAATAACTATTTATTTTCGGAAAAATAGGAGATCAAATTTAAACCTACTTTCTATCGTTATGTATCTACGTTATTTACAGACTAATGATCCATGTGAAAGCGCTTATCAAGGGAAAAGCTCGGCTGCTTATTCTATGGTCTTCACCTAAACTCACGTGTTAGAAGAATTATTGGGCTCAGTTATTGGGTACCTTGTAGGTACTCTGTGTCACTGTAATAGTGATAAAGCAAACTGATACCCCGACAACGCGTTTATTTAGGTAGGTAAAAAAGACATCACAAACAACAACAACAAACAACATTATAGTGGTAACATCGATCACAATACAACATTGTGCGTCCCGTTAGCCATTCTTTGACACGCAACGGCCGTTTCCACTGATATTGTTAACCGCCGTCATAAACACATTGCCAGTTAAGCTTTGTTCTCTGTTTTCGCAGTAGAATACCATGCCTTTGGCGGCTCGTAAAGTTTTTCTTGAAACTTTTATCGCAGTCGCCGGATTTTGCCCTTGGGACCAGATGATATTGTAGTAGGCGACCTACCACAGGTCAGACTATACCTAACCTACGAGAGTAGGTTGGTTGGTATAGTGGTAGGAAGAAACTGTGTCGTATCATGGCACACAGGGTATGGTGTTATATTTATTATTTTGGAAACCAAGTGTGTAAAGCAACGCGTGACGGTCTAGCATATCTAACGAATAAGGTTTAGAAGCGGTTAGCTTTTATGGGTAGGAACCGACCTAACGATTGTTTTTTTTTTCAAAACATCTGTTTCGTGTTCCGTTCAATAATATAAACTCCCAGTACAGATAATTAGGTGACTATCCTACTAATATTATAAATGTCAAAGTTTGTATGGATGGATGTATGGATATTTGTTACTCTTTCACGCAAAAACTACTGAACCGATTAGGCTGAAATGTGGTATGGCTGTAGTTTGGGACCTAGAATAACATTATAGGCTAATTTTTACCCCGATAAAACGCGGGCGAAGGCGCGGGCAGCAGCTAGTTTGTTAATAAAGCTCATTTTCCATTTATCAGTGAAGCAGTGCCATATAACAAAGATGAGATCACCCTTCGGTGTACAGAGGAGTTGAACACCGCCTCTAGACAATAACAAAACTGTTTGGCAAGCAGTTAACAGTTAATTGCAAGCGTAAGGGTTTGCCAATAACTCGTCCATTGTTATAAACTCTTTACGACCAAGGCCTAAAATTTCTCCTTTTAGTGATTTTAAAATTTTATGGTGGAGAAATTATGTGTTTGAGGCATAAATAATTATTGACGAGACGCAATTTTTATGCTGCGTTTAGTTAGAAAATATTTTTTATTTTCCTTTTAACTTTAAAGTTCATCTGGAGCGTAATTTACAAAGTTAAGCATATATTTTTTTTTAAATTTTATATAGGTATCATCTTCTCGGTAAAGATTAAAAAAGAAAAGCTCTTGCTTTTGCTAAAAGCTATAACTGGTTTGTCAATATTTTTCCAGTAGGTCCATCGAATAGGTACCTTATCTTACCTTACATTGTATGAAATTTTTTCCGAAATCCAAGTTTTTTTTTTCCTGTGCCAATTATTTTGACCAACGTTGACTTTGATAAATGTAGAGACGAAACTCATGACGGATGGCGTCTAAAATCTTGCAGATTTGAAAGGCATGAATTTGGATAATTGGTTTGTGGAGGCGAGGGAAATTATATCTTGCGGGCAAAATGAGGGTTTCAGAAGATTTTGGCGGCAAACTTTACACTATCAGCGTCGCGCCCGTGGCCAGGTAGGTAATTGCCAAGTGTGGGGAACCAGGCAATACTAATATTTGTTTGCGCCCGGGAGTGGTATTTTTATGTTGGGAATGAGGCAAATGGCTCGACGAAATCGCTTGGCTGATGGAATCGCCTCAGAACGTATCTGGAGAAAAACCCTATAGCAATTGGATGACAACAACACTCACAAACTTCGGTAAAATAAAGTTAATTTCTAACTTAGCCGCTTTTTATCACCTTTTTAACTAAGTATCATGTATCGATCATATAAAAAAATTGCTTGGGAAGAATGGCAAAGCAAGACCGGCTTTTCCAGTTGGGAAGCTACAAAACTCTACGATTTCAGCCACTTCTAGCCTTAAAATTGACAAACAGAGCCCAGTTCGACATTCAGACCACAAGAAGGACGGCATAATATGTCTTGCCACTTGTCTAGACCAAATGAGAGCATTTTTCGATAACGAGGTGTGGTTTCGTCGCAATTATGACAGCCCATAATTTCGGCAGTGCAGGTGCGACATTCCCTCACTGATGCGTGTTACAACCAATTTAGATTCGGGCTTCAAACTTCGCATCTCTAACGCTGAAGGTATGCAATCAGCATCATCCTGTCTTACGTAAGTATACTTTACCCCGGGGATGTGTACGGTACTTACTGACGACCTCTGTGGCGCGGTGGGCGAAGGTCCGCCTGCGACGCAGGAGGTTGCGGGTTCGATTCCCGCCTGAGGACAAATATTTTTACGATCTGCAGATATTTGTTCAGGGTGTTCTGGATGTTTTCTATGTATAACAAAAAATATCTATCTATGTAGTGTACTATATTAAGTATATCAGTTATCAAGTACCCATAACACACGCTCTGCTTAACTTAGGGCTAGATAATGCTGTGTGTATTGTCCAGCATTATTTATTATTTATTTATTTACTTACATTGTCTGAGCGCTTCAAAACGCTTTAAAAACGGGAAGTTAAGATTTGCAATGAAGATATTTAATTTCTTGGTTAAAACTTACGCTGAACTTTAAGACATATTGGTGGAAGTTAGCCCAAGACGGAGACGGATGGATGGGTGGTTTGTATTTGTATTTATTTATTATGTAACTAACTCGATTTTTACCAAACTAATTACACTAATTACTTATAATTAATAACATCATTATGCTTATACTTATTAAGAACATTTAAAAATACTTAAAATTAAATCGTGTTCTGTTAATGGCAAATAAATTAATTGAAATAATAAATAAGATTTTGATAATATTGAAATGATTGATGCAGATTAAAATAATAATAAAACAAGTATCCTTTCATTCAACACTCTCACAAAATCTTAGTTTGGGGGACTTTCACTTTAACCAAAGTATATCTATACTTTGGCCTAGTCTAAGAGAAAGATGCTCCGTGCGATAGGCGGATTAAATATATAGGTGGATGGAATAGGTGTGATATATGGACAATAAAATTGTAGGTAATTTTGTGTTTTGTGATATGTTTAGTTTAAGTTTTGTGTTAGGTAGAAGGTTTCGTGTGAAATAGAGATAGATAGAGAAAAAAATATTGACAAACACAACCCTGATACAGCACAGAACAGAAATAGCATTAATTAGAAATAATTAAGGAAAGGTGCAATACAAAATTACCTGAATGTGAAAAATATAATTCTAAATTCTATTAATAAAGCAGTAGGTACCCACCCACCCACTTATATATAGGATTAAGAAAACGAAAGATAATATCAGAAAAAAAGACACATTGCAAGAAGAACAAATTGACAAAAAATAAACCTTTATAAATTTCAAGACATCTATACTCCGATTAAAAATCTGGATGTTTTGTATACAAAGAGGTTACAAAAGCCAAGGAATATTGGTGGAAAATATTTAACGAAATCGGTATCATCGAAGCAAAGCACAGAAGCTCGAAAGCTTTCATTCATCATTTAAATGATCTCTCGTTCGTTTTCGAAATCAAATTTAAACATTTTTCGCTAAACATGTGAGATTATGCGTTGTAACAACGCCTAATGATGTCAACAACGCCGTTGTTGAATTTTGATTTTTAGTTTTTAGTGATAATTTTGCTGTTAACTTATTTTTTGTTATTACTATCGGTTTTTGTTAAGTTTTCATTCGTCAACGTCTTTGTTATATAAGGCTCCGCGCAAACGAGCCACCGACCACAGCCACTGGTGGCCAGCGACAGCCACTTAACATACTTTTTCATATATTTTGTATAGACGCACCCCTGTTACAAATGTGATGGTAGCGCGCTACAGCCACCGGTGGCTGTGGTCGGTGGCCCATTTGCGCAGAGCCTAATATATTGTCTTGGATTCTAAATTGGAGTATAATATGAGGATTATTCTCTGAAAGATAAATTACTGGCTCCTTATATGAAACCCAGATAGAGATACTACCTATGCATAATAATTTAATTTTAATGTCAGGGATGTAATAAAATCATGCATATGTTGTAAAATTTATTCTGTTCTACAAAAATAAGTCATTTAAATAAGTTTACTTCTTAAATTATATACCCATAATTAATAACGATTTAATCACAGCAAATCATATTGGCATGTCTTGCAATAATGGTTATACACACCTATATAATGGATTTTGATAATTATGAACTGATAGGTAAGAGATTCTATACTTACGAAACCTTAATACATAAGGATTTTTGTTATTATAGTGCTTATGCCCGCACTTTGGGTAATCTTAAAGAATTTAATAATATCCCAAAAATCCCGCCGGAGTCGTAAATTTTTGGGATATTATTAAATTCCTTAATACATATACTAAATTAATTTACATATGTTTTCATGGAGTGTTAAGCTCTTTAAAAACACCATCCTATGAGAGGTGATCAAAATTAAAAAGAATCCTTGAAATACCATCCTTTTTATATACAAGGCTTTTAATAGATTAGCCATATTATATTGAAAATATATTATATTCCATTGAAATAAGGTAGAGTTTTCAACCGTTCAAAATGATTCACAATGGCTTTGAAAATTAATAACCTCGTTGTTCTCACTTTTACTTTAAAACTACTCTTCTCTTCTCTAAACTACTCTTTTTTTCTTTGCAAGAAAAAATACTATACATTTCTGTGGATAGTACAATACCAATAAAATAGAAAAAGTAGAATGCATTGAATAACTATCTTTAAGTAACAAAAAATTGATGTTATTCTAACATAATTTTTTTGATGTTATTATCTCATCACCAGCCCATACACGTCCACGGCTGGACATAGGCCTCCCCCGTACGACGCCACAAATAGCGGTCCTGAGCCGCCTCCATCCATCGACTCCCTGCGACCGCTACGATGTCGTCGGTCCATGAAGTGGACGGTCTCCCATGTAGGGGGGGATTTGCCATAATCACCACGCTTGGCAGGTGGATTGGTGATCGCAGTGTTGGTGTTTAAAAATACTCAGAAGGAAGCTGCTGCCCTTCCTCTGGTAGGTTCCCTTAGTCGGCTCTTACGACATCCACGGGTTGAGTTGGAGGGGTCGATATTCGTACGCTGCGGCCCCACGGCCATCAATCTAACATCAATTTTTTTGATGCTATTTTATAAATTATGCCTACCATGTTTATGGCCTCTTCAGGGCATTTTGAAAAATAACATGTACATAGGTAGTTTAATCAATAAACTATAATGTATAATTGTTATTATTTTTCGGTTTGTTAAAAAAATCATCACATAATCAATACTGTTTTGATTAAAAATACATTTACATTAGGAATGTATTAAAGACATTTTAGGTACATTGTAGATAATTGTATACAATATTATGTGCAAATAAATATTTAACAAGTAAATAATATTTTATTTAAACTGGTATTCTAATGACATAAAGAAACTGGTTGTTCAGGGTAATTTGGGGGTAGAAAATATTTTTGTTCATAACATTTTGTTATTTTCCTAACTACACAAAACCGCTGGCAATTATAAAATGTAATAATGCTTGATGAAAATTGATGACGATGAAATACCGCATAGAATGATGCTCTTATAACGTCAGTTCAACACGAAATAAAATTAGAATACAAGAATGGCTCGCCTTGCGAAGCCATGGTTTGCTAGAAATATTAATTTCTAAACGATAATTATTATTTACTTAATTAGTTTTTTAGAGACAAAAAACAATCAAAAGAAAGCATTTCCATTCTGAAATCAAAGCACGCTTTAAACATATCACAGACAGCTTATGATATAATAAATTTTAATATTATATCTTATTTCAACTGTAATCTGTTACAATATTTTACAGCATATATGTATATATCATACATAATTTGATATTATAAATTTGGATATATATCACTGGAATTTGTTTAATACATTTTTTCAGAACTAATATAATTATATCCTTTATTTGACGACCTCTGTGTCGCGGCAGGCAAAGGTCCGCCTACGACGCAAGAGGTTGCGGGTTCGATTCCCGCCTTGGGATAAATGTTTGTACGATCTGCAGATATTTCTTTCGTGTGTTCTGGATGTTTTCTATATGTAATGAAAAATATTTATCAATGCAGTGTATTGTATTAAGTATAATCAGTTATCTAGAACCCATAACACAAGCTCTGCTTAGCTTGGGGCTAGATAATACTGTGTGAATTGTCCAGCATAATATATTGAATTGTGCTAAACTGGTTTGTTTCCATTTCTTTAAGTTCCACTAAACACATAATGCTTTTTGGCATCAATGTTAAAATATTCGGTCCAGTTGGTTCCAAACGCAGAGCGAAAAACGGCAAAACATTTGGAGAATTGAACATTAGTCTAGCCATAACATCCAATCGAAATTAGTATCAGTTTTTCACTGTGCATTTTAAACGAACAAATTAAAAAAGACCTTTTACTTTAAACAATCTACAAACCCGCTACAGGCTGCTTTTAGAGCCTTATCACACTGGCGATTTACGAGCGATTACGAAGCGAGGTGATTGCGTACCACGCAGAGCACGCTGCGTCGAGGCCGCCGGCACCCATCGAGTACGCCGCGATTAGCGGCGTCGACGAGTGTTCAAAACGCAGAGTAACGAGACCTGATAGTGAAGTCTTATTTATTTATTCATTTTTATTTCAAAACCGTGTAGCTCCATTTTAACAGGATATATGTACCTAATACAATAGAATATATATTCCTTACAAGCTAGTTATTTTCAAACAATTTTTCCAAGATTTATCAGTGTAAAATAACAATTAAATTACATATTTTGTTAAACTATAGGTACATACATTATTTAGACTTAATATCAATAAAAATTTAATTAAAACAAATATCAAAAAACAATTGTGACGAACATTTGTTACAGAATTTCAATATAATTTTTTTTTTTGTCTCAAATGATTATTACCAGATTTACAAAAAATACAGGTGTTACAGTGCCTCTATCGTAAGGACGTGGAACGCAAATCTCATACAAAAATTGGATGTCACGACTACGTCTCTTTACTAACGTCATATAGAGTCAACCCCAGATCGCACGTCGTCGTGAGCTCGCTGCGGCGACGTCTTCAGTACGCTATCGCCTCTCTTCGAAATCGCTCGCAAATCGCCAATGTGATTAGTCTCATATGTATTTTATGAATTATGTCCTACTATTACAATGATTTAATAACCTTTAATAACGCTACATTTTATGTTATTTATAATGGAAACGACATACAAAAATACTCCTCATTTCAAAATAACTTGTTTGGTATCTAATTAGTAATTACCCTCGATTATCAAACAATCATCAACCAGCATCACTATACTCCTGCCAAAGTCATGTAATCAATACAATTATTTCAAAAGAAACAACAAGATAAAATATGATATTATCATTTTGATGTCGGAAAAACAGCAGGGCTATTCAGAAACTGACACTATCGACACGGAATTTGACACAGATTCGCGCGAAATTCAAATATATTAGCAGTTTTTAATATTTTCTGCGTTCTGCAAGAAATTAAACTACACGAAAAGTAGTTTTCCACAAATCGTAGACCATTTTATGTGAACCTGTGTTACAATAAAGAATGATATATTCGAGCCTCTGGATATGTGTTGATATTTAGTAATAAATCTCTTATGCTATCAATCGTACCAATAAATCGAAATTTGTTAAAACATGGGTTCGTAGAAGATGTTTTCCTATTTACGGGAAAATACTCTTCAGCTATTTATATTCCTTGTAGATAAGACCGCAAAAATATTTTAATTTCGCGCGAGTCTATGTCAGATTCCGTGACGAAGACGTCGAGAATAAATGATTATTTCAGCCCTGCTGAAATAATCATTTATTTGTTTTCATTTATTTTTCTCTCACAAAGGATACAAAATGTCATGTTTACATGACGTGATATATTATGTTTACTCTAATATTGGCCTGCTTTGTGAGAGACCGGGGCCTAAAAAGTATAAAAATGTATTACGACAGTGAAAAATATGAAATCAACAAAGCGAATTATTCTATAAAAATTCACGAAAAAAAGTAATTTTTATGACAAACTTCGTTACTTATTGATTTATAACTTTGTTTGTTTATTGTATCATGATTTTGGCTAGAGTTTAGATTCAAATCAATAGATAAATACAAACACTGTGTATAATTGAGCTATGTTACTTACAGAAGAATTATCGGCGCTACAAGCAAGCGGCGCCGCGTAGATAGTTCTTTAAGGCGCTACCCCGACCCGATCAAAGCCGCCACCTATTTTATCGTATTATTACGATATACAAAGGAACTTTCAATAATCCCTCGGCCCGTTTGTGATACCTATCATACGCTTATTTTTAATGCCTCTGTATTCGTTTTATATTGTATAACTTAAGAGGAGATGCGAAAACCAAGTTTGGTGGCCAAAAAGTGCAATTTAGCGTCTCTTCCTAAACTATACAAAATAAAACTATTACAGAGGCCATGGGGTTTTTGAAAATTCCTATGTTTAACGTAATAATACGATAAAGTAGGTGGCGGCGCTAGTTTGTGTCTGGGAACCGCCTTAACAAAACATCTAGAACAGATGTCAACTATTCTAGATGTCATCTACGAGTATATGGGCCTAAGTTACAGGTAGGTGTCACCGGCGATTTCCCGGTCGACCAGCGACTATGACTCGGGGAAGAGGATGCTTTCCACCGGAGCGGAGGCTGTCATGTCATCGTTGTCAGGACGGGACCAGTCCTGAAAAATTATATAAAATATATTAATACTAGCCGCCCGCGATTTCATGCGCGTGGACTTTAGTAATAACCCAAGTAATGTTGGTTTCCATGTAAACTAAAAGCAAAATTTCAGCCTCGTTCTTCAGAGCTATTCTTGTTCTTCAGATTTATTGATAAGTCAATTACGGTTCTGACTTGTTATAAAAATAAAAAAATCTTCCAAAATAAATATTTTGAAAGATATGATTCAGGTGGTTGGTGACGCGAGAAAAAATCGGGAATTTACAATTTTTAGATTCTACAAGTAATTTCGATAGCATAAGTAGTTTGCGCGCGTTGTAAGCCATTTGCTATGAACCCTTATTAAGCTTGTATGTCATCTTAGCTTTAGTAAATTTTAAAATTGTAATAATAATGCTTGGGCGCTAGCCAAACAAAACCTTAAGTAGTCTCATTATAAGTAAACTGTTAAGTTTTTAATGAGAATACATTCTTTAAACAGAACCCTGGCTAAAACAAACTACGAATCAATTTTATTGTCGTTTCGTTTTGGCTTGGCTATAGAAAACTAGATAATTCTAGGTTTCTATAGCCAAGCCAAAACGAAAAACAGATTTTTGTGACATTTGACCTTAAATAAGAAGCGAAGCGAACACGATATTTTATGAGACTATAGAGACAACGTTTATGATACAAAATGAAAGCGTATACGAGTTTCCAGCTAGTTGGCTCCAATTAAGAGGGTTGTATGCCTCAAACTTACGTTAATCAAAGAAATTTTCAAATATCCAATGTACAGTTTATGATACCTATCATACGCTTTTTTATGCCCTTTAAAGTTTTTTTATTTCCTGTAGAATAGCGAAGTTGCTCTTGGTGGCCACCGAACTCTATTTTCGCTTCTCTGTCAAAATTGTACGAAACTAAACTATTGCAGAGGAATTAAAAGAAAGCTTAGGACAGGTATCACAAACTGTACATTGGATATTTGAAAATTCTTGTGCCCAACGTAATTATAAGTATAAATATGTGGTGGCGCTAGTGTGCAGCATACAACCGCCGTAATATGTTTGACTGTTTTTATTTGGCTAAAATGACTGGACTATAATACAACCGCCGTAATATGTTTGACTGTTTTTATTTGGCTAAAATGACTGGACTATAATACAACCGCCGTAATATGTTTGACTGTTTTTTATTTGGCTAAAATGACTAGACTATAATACAACCGCCGTAATATGTTTGACTGTTTTTATTTGGCTAAAATGACTGGACTATAATACAACCGCCGTAATATGTTTGACTGTTTTTATTTGGCTAAAATGACTGGACTATAATACAACCGCCGTAATATGTTTGACTGTTTTTTATTTGGCTAAAATGACTGGATTATAATACAACCGCCGTAATATGTTTGACTGTTTTTTATTTGGCTAAAATGACTGGACTATAATACAACCGCCGTAATATGTTTGACTGTTTTTTATTTGGCTAAAATGACTGGACTATAATACAACCGCCGTAATATGTTTGACTGTTTTTTATTTGGCTAAAATGACTGGACTATAATACAACCGCCGTAATAAGTTTGTTTTTTCATCTAGTACCCCTAACACCATCTCTGCTTAGCCAGGGGCAACATGATGCTGTGTGGATTGTCCAGCATTATTTATGTACTCTACCGGAAAAAACAGACGCAAGCAGTTCGTTCCACTCTTTACCGGTACTTATATTGAAAATAGAAAATTTAAAAGGTGGGAGGACGAGCTAAAGGATATTGCAGGGAAAAAATGGATAAGGTTGGCGAGAGATAGGGCAGAGTGGAAGGGTTCGGAGGAGGCCTGTCTCAAAAGGCAAACAGATGAATATCGATGTTGTAACAATAGTATAGTCAATTCTTACTACATCCACGGGTGCGGGGGTGCAGTGGTCGATTCTGACGTGTAAATGGATATGAGAGGTGGTGAACTAACCTGTTCTTCCGTGCTCGCGAAGAACAAGTAGAAGAGATTGGTGGCGAGGTCGATAGCTGCTGCTAAGTAGAACACCTCGCGCCATTGACCCAGAGTTTGCTGTGGACGAACATTCGTTTCAATATATGAATAAGGATGAACCGTTGGTGTTATTCTACATCGTAAAGGCACATCATACATGCTTATAAGCATAAACCCTCAGTGGTCGATTGCAAAACAACGTTTGCCGGGTCAGCTAGTTACATTATAGTGTTCTAGTCTAGTATATACTCAACGCTTTATTAAATATCCAAGAAATTAGATTGTTCTGAAATTTACCTGTTCAGAGGTTTTTTGTTATTGCCCGCACTTGGGGTAATCTCAAAGAAATTAAATTATATGTATAATATGGTCCGTAAGTAAGTCACAAAGATTTTCGACGGATTGGGTACTTACCTCGTGGCGCAGTTGGATAGCGCAGCCCCGTATTCAGGGGAAGGTCGCAGGTTCCAGTCCTGCCGGAGTCGTAAATTTTTGGGACATTGTTTTCATTTTTTTTTACCTGTTCAGGATTGATGATAAGTCCGACAACGTAAGGCGCCATGAATCCGCAGATGTTGCTCGCCGCGTTTGTTATACCATACATAGTCCCCGCGAACTGAGGCGATAGATCTATGTGGTTCATTTGATTCCCTGGAGACAAGACAAGATGATGAGGATAACATTAGCTTTTCATGGAACTTAGAGCGCGCTCCTACGGCTACTTTTTGTAACGATGAAAACGTGCGACTAAAATTCACTCTGTTGCCGCGTTTTTTTTATACGCAATTTACTTTACATATCTCTTTCATGAGATCCTTCCTTCAATAAATATTGCTTAGAATCTGAAATTCAACACCAAGCGAGTTTTAGATTTTTGTGTGTCTAATCGGTTCAGTAGTTTTTGCGTAAAAGAGTAACAAAATATAGTCAAAGTTTGTATGGATATATGTTACTCTTTTACGCAAAAACTACTGAACCGATTAGGCTAAAATTTGGTATGGGTATAATTTGAAATCTGGAATAAAATATAGGCTATTTTTTATCCCGATATAATCTCTTACAAGGGGACCTTACGGTCTTGGAAATTCAGACCGGGATAAGACTAATCTGCTGAGATTAGTCGTATAACTTAAGGGTATCCACACAGTAAAGCAATAAAGCGCACTAGCCAGAAGATTCCAAGAAAACAAGCTCTAAAGTTGACGCGCAGCTTATACAGAGTGTTTTTTGGAGGAGGAATGTTTGTAAACAAATCACGGCACATAAATCGAAAACTCGCTTGGTGTCCAGTTACATTCCACATTGAGTTTGGCTAGTGTTTAGTAATAGTCTAGTTTACCAGCATAAGCTGCGCCGCCGAAGGCCGAGGCGATGCTGAGGAGCAACATGACTGCAGTCTTGTCACAGCCTGCCCACGCGATGCCCAGGAGACCAAAAGCAGGGATAAATGCCGCTGTGAACAAATATGTACGATATAATAAGGAACTAGACTAAGGAATATTAAGGTCTGTATACTATTAAAAAAAATACAATCTGTTATTAAATGTGGGCAAAGAACATGCGGAAAATCACAGGATGCGGGCAGCGCAAAATCGGTCATTATGAAGATCCTTATGGGAGGATATGTCCAGCAGTGGACATCGATCGGCTGATATGATGATGATGATGAAAGAAAATGACAACAATTACTAACATTAAAGAATAAAGCAAAATTACAACTAGAATTTACACTTATATCAATAAAGATTTTACGTAAAATCCCCCATATTTTGGGGGATTTTTCGGAAAATCTCAAGCTAAATAAAAAAAAATATCTGATAGTATCCATCAATGTAAGTTGTTAACTTAGTTACATCTAGTTTATCTACGATAGTTTTTATATTAAAATTAGGATATGGTTTACATAAAATGTACTCACATACTGTATTCCAAAGTTTCATACTGTTCAGGCGGGTGATCCATCCTTTTCCGAGCAGCCAGTCCGCCAATATGCAGATGAGGATACCGCCGATCCACGCGGTAAGATATGGGAGGGCGCTATATCGCGCGTTCTTGAAAATTTAAATAATTTATTAACTGACCCCTGGCGATTTCACCCGCGTAAAATTCGAATTTCTCATTTTTAGGGTGATAAAAAGGTATTTTTTTAGTTACTAGGACAAAAAGTGTTACTCACCCCGTAGTTCTACCATGTCTGTGTACTCACCATCCCTTCTACTAACTCTATGCCAAAAATCAAGTCAATTGGATGCTTAGTTAGGGAGTGAAGGAAGGACAGATAAAAAAAAATACTTTCGCATTTATAATATTGGTTAGGATGTTTTAGGGGTCCTAGTGACAACACATAATTACAAAAATATTTCAAAAATGCATGTTTGTTTAATGATTATTTGTTTTTCAGTCCAAAACTACTGTTCAATGCAAAAATAGAAATTACTAATATACCTTTATTTATTGATTGCATCGGCCACTATTTCTCGTTGGTCGCTGTCAGGAGACAGTGTTTTTTTAAAGTGGCTTTTGCGTCACTACGGCCATCGTAGGCCTCTTGTGAAATAAGTGTTAAATAAATGCAGTCCAGTAAAAATGCAGTCATAATCTTAACCGACTACAAAAAAGGCGGAGGTTCTGTGTTCGGCTGTATATTTTTATTTATTTATGTCTGTCTTTTACTATAGACCGATTCGGATGATCCTTTTGCAGTTTTATAGACGATGATTCCTAGGTAGAGCCATAAGAATTTTATTCCCGAGAATAACCTAGTATTTATCCCGTAAACCCAAAAACAGTTTAAAACTAAGGGATTCGAAGTAGGCTTTTAGTTTTTTCAAAACAATCAATTTATCTAATCAAAGATTTCAATGTCGATCTTTTTACTCGGAAGGCTGCGCCATCCGGCGATCGAAGGCTGCGCCAGTTACTGTATGATTTCATTCATTTCGAATATCTTTCTCGACAAGTATATACGCGTAAACTAAAATGATCAGTTTAAATAGGTACCCATTTTGACCTTTTTGTAATTCGAACAGACCTAGAAATTCTCAAAACTAGCAACATTGATACATACCGAAACGATATCAAAATGCAGAATATAGTTCATATAAGACGGTAGCTCAGTGAACTGCGTATAGAAAACCCAGGCTTGCCCGCACTGCGCTATCAGAATAGCCCACAGCGGTACGCAGGTCAGGAACTTGAGCCATGGGATAGACATATTCGGCTTTTCTTCCTGAAAAAAAAATATCCACGGATAACAGAATACATGATGCATACAATAGGTATCGTTTGCTAGAGAAATTAAATAGCTAAAGCTCTGCTGAGTTTGACGACCGATGTGTCGCGGTGGGCGAAGGTCCACCTGGACGCAGGAGGTTGCGGGTTCGATTCCCGCCTCGAGACCAATATTGTACTATCTGCAAATATTTGTTCAGGCTGTTCTGGTCATTTTTCTATGTATTATAAAAAAATCTATCTATGTAATATATTGTATTATGTATATGAGTTATATATACATACATATATATAGTATAATATATATATTATATATATAGTACCCATAACACAAGCTTTGCTTAGCTTGGGGCTAGATAATGCTGTGTGAATTGTCCCGCATTATTTATTTATTTATTTGAGTTTAGGAAGGGCATATAAAAACTACACAATGATGTATTAATAGTTTTATCATTGTTTTATTTATGAACATTAAAAAAACTTAAATGCATTTATGTATATTTACTTGAGTAGATAATATAAATGAAAGTTTAAGTTGAAACTCTTCTTTTTCCCTGAAAGTTTTTCACCAAAATGGGCTGATATTGTAGTGTGTGTAGGTAGTGTATTGTGTAGGATTGAAATAACTTTACATTTCATTACGATTCACTGATTAGGATCCAATTACTTCGCAAAACGCCTTACAAAAATGTATTTTTCGGGTATAAATCCAAAAAAAAATCATTTTTGTAAAAAATATTGTATTGGATTCTACAAAAAATACAATTGTTCATGTCATGTCAAATTACATTGTGGAAAAATATAATATTGATGTACTGGTTTTAATCATTTAAATTCATTTGAAACCGTTATATTTCCTGTAAGGGCTAAAATTCCGTGTTTTTTTAAAGTGTTTTTCACCAGTGATTTCTTATTAAACTACACAACATATAGTGTGTTAATAATATATTCAAAAAAAAGAATAAACTAGTGTAAATTTGTTATCCTACTAATATTATAAATTTGAAAGTAACTCTGTCTATCTGTCTGGCTGTTATTGCACGCCTAAACGGTTGAACGGATCTTAATGAAATTTGGCAGGGAGGTAGATGGTATCCCGGGGACGGACAAAGGGTACATGAAAAGCGCGTGCGAAGCCGCGGGCATTAGGTAGTTTGTTTATATAATCTGATTTTTTCATCACTCATATTAAATGCGCATAAGAGAAATCTCAAAGACAGTATTTCATACATGTCATCCTTGAGCGGCCTGAATCATACCTAGGCCACTACAAAATACTTAAATAATGCATAATCGCATCCTGAACACAACAGTAGGTATAATTTATATTATACCATAGCATTTGCAACGGAAATATAATGACCAATTATATCTATCTACGCAAAAGCGTCACTCATTACAAGTCAAGTGAATAATAAACACACTAGTTTTCTAAGTAGGTAAAGTAGCTCATAACATAACCTACAAAGGAAACTTTAGTTATACCAAGGTAGAGAATAACTTTAGGTCAGGTAGAGAAACTTTAGGTAGATAAACTTTAGGTAGAGAATAACTAGCAACCCACCCCGGCTTCGCACGGGGACTATTAAATTTAGATTTAGATAGGTAAAATAAACATGTGTTAAACACATAAATAAGTGATATATAAATGTGCTAGTGGTTTCTTTTTCAGTTCTTCCACTAGTGGACAAAAATTTAAGTGAAGAGAATATCAATAACACCTTATTTCTTATTTGATAATACTACTAAGTTTATAGTATAAAATTTGATTTGTCTAACTGCTTATTTTGTAAGCCTAAAGAAATAAAGTTATTGATTCTGATATTAACAGAACATATTATGTGTGCATTATTTTTTGTGTCGTAGGCAATCCACATATTCGACGCATCAGCTTGATACGTCGAATATGTGGATTAGATGCAATAGCTTTCCAATTACCGCATTGTACGTGAGATTTTTTTCCCGATGAAGGATTAAAAGCTAATTGCGCATTAGAGTGAATATAAACCTACCTAAACAAGTAGTAGCAATGAATAACATCTGTGAGGTCAAGCGTGAGTCAGATCGCTCGTCCCACATTGCTGATAGCAAGCAAACTGATACAATAACACATAACCTTATTAAAACTACATACCCAACTTGCCGAATTAAATGTTTACTTGAATGGTAGGCAATAACGGAACATTTATTCAAGTAGGTATTGCTGTATTTTCTGCTTGGACTTGTTTGATTAGAAACATTTAATCTACAAGCAATTGCAAGAGATTCCTCTTTAAAGAATCAAGTTGTATCTAGGTCAAGGCATGTGCAATATGCATATCTATTACCTCTTGTTAAACTAGTTGCAAAATATAACTACTGGAAATTTTCACACGGCATTCAATATCATCATCATATCAGCCGCTCGACGTCCACAGCTGGACATAGGGCTGCCCTTAGGATCTCCACAGAGAACGATTTTGCATTAGCATTATCTAGCCGCAAAGTAAGCAGAGTTTGTGCTAAGGGGTACCAGATGATTGACTTCAATCCTACTGTAAATAATCACCACATTTCACGCAGATTGCTGAATGTGCTCTAATGCCTAAGTGTATTGGAGCGCGCGGTAATTTTTTTAGCGATAGAAACGCGCGCCATCATCGCCACTGTATGCAAATGCGTGACCGAGTCAGACGACTTCGGTGGAACGAAGAGTAGCTCGCACAGCTCTTTCCCCCGATGTCGTCTGAGACGGTCGCGCGTTTGCATCGATACAGTCGCGATGCCGTCGCGCGTATGCATTGGTACAAAAAGTAGCCGTTGGCGCGCGCTCTTAAAGGTGTTATAAACACACAGAAGGAAGCTACTACCCTTCCTCTGCTAGGTTCCCTTCGTCGGCTTTTACGACATCCGCAGGCTGAATTGGAGGGGTCGATTTTTACTTTGCGACGACCAAGGCCATAATAATACTTTAATAACAAAGAAAATTACAACCAAATAATAGAAACAAATTAGAACTAGTATTTACAATTGAGTTAACTGCAGACTGTTGCAAATAATATGTATATAGGTAAGTAGGTAGCTACTTTGCTTTTACTAATTATAAATAAAAGTAACTAACCTGTGCTGGACCAATGCAATAGTTTATATACTCAATCTCCTTCGGACAGATCCTGGGGTGCTTCTGAGGAGCGTCGTAAATGAGGAACAGCCACGCTATGAACCAGAACACGCCCAGCCCTCCAAATATGTAGAAACAGAGCGGCCAGCCGCCTCCGAACTCGAGTGTGCAAAGCCAGCCGGATATGGGCAGTGTTACTACTGTGCCTATGTTTGAGCCTGGAAGAGACAATAACAATTAGCCTACCAGGGTCCACCTATCAAGTGTCCGTGTGGTACCTGGTTAGAACTTGCAACACCCCAACTCTTACCGAGGGTGCCGTAAGAACTAGAAGAAATCAACTCGGGGGCGGGCAGTTCGTCTCCTACAAAGCGATTTTACCACCGAACTGCGATCCCCAACACCAAGACCCACTCATCGGGGGATTATGGGAATTCCCCCTATAATGATGAACGCCAATAAGGTTCTTCATCAGGGGGAGAACTGCATAAGTGAACCAGTAAAGGTTGTATTTGTACCATTGATGGGCAAAGGCTGACCCTGAAATTTCTAGTATTATACACATGTGATGCGCAAATTTTGAACTTCAATCAAGGCTTCCTCGACGACGTAACATTACCTAATCTGTTGAAGTAGATCGTAGTAAGTAAATGAAGAAAGCCGCCCAATGTAACCTTCCTTCATTTATCTACACCTAGCGCCTTTTTACACGACGCTATCCAAAATGTACGGGACCGTTATGCTAGTGAGCCAATGAGCGTTAAAATGACAACTAAATGAAAGTATTATGGCATGAAATACTCTTAGGTAGGTATTTTTAATAGAAATTCATATGCGCTCATAGCTTATTTAGTTGCGTAGCCTTCGTCATAGCGAAATTGTATTGACGGCTCTTAACTAATAATACTGGCACATGAACAGATTATGGTGGTATGTTAAAAAAAAACTTACCAGCATAAACATAAGCAGCAAATTTAGACCTCTCCATCGGCGGTATCCACTTAGCAAGCATAGCATGCATTGCTGGATATGTTACCCCCTCAGCCAAGCCTGCCATAGCTCGGACCACAATGAAGAATGAGAAGTTGGTGTAAGCTGCTATGGGACTGAGCAGTGTGAATATTGCGCAAAAGAACACTCCAATTCCATAGACAAGCTTTCCACCGTACATTTCTGCTATTCTGCCACCTGGAATCTGAACAATGATTCCTTACAAGTAGGTTTATTTTGGAATAGCAGTTTGATTGCTAAAGGAAGTACTGGCTTTATGAGCTATTCAGTTGAACATAATCTGATCTAACCATAGACAAACAGTCATAGATAGGTAGGCAGATAGGTTTTACCTGTGTTAACACATATCCATAGAAGAATGAACCTAATATTATACTCTGCTGTTCAACAGTCCAATTGAAATCACCTGGACGCTGAAAACAAAATAAAATTAACAACTTGACTTTACTAAAAACCAAAGTACACACAAAAGCAATTACAACCAGGAATGAGGAAGTAATGCTTCAGTTATTTCTTTTCATTTTAAACTTACCATGGGTACAGAGTCATTACTAGGTATGCTAGCCGGGCACACATCCAATGTAGAATCATTTGATACAACCGGCTTGGTAGCATTCACCATGGCTACTATAGCCACAGACAGGTTGACTCGCATTGCATACACATTGGCAAAGCCAAGGAAACCCATGATGCCAAGGACAGTGCGGCATTTGATCCATCCTTTGGTTTCTTCCACTGAAATAATAATACTGAAGGTGTGGATACCAGCTTATGCCTATAGAGATATAGAATTTGATGACCTAAATAAATATTATAATAAGTACATAACATTGCATGAAGTAAGCTTTTCAAGTTTCAAGGTAGTAATTCATTTAGTATGGTTTTTCAAATACTTTGGATAGTGAGCAGTAAAGATTCTATGTTTATAAACAATAGGGGTTGTATGTGTCATGGTTCACTTGATTCGAAGGTGCATCGATCAACTCCTCATACTATAAGTTTGTTTACCTACTTAGACCTTATTACCTACATGGTAGGGTTCAAATATAAAACTACTTACCCAGCTCTTCTTCAACCAGATTCCTACGGCTGCCTGTCTCATCATCATTAAATATTTCAGAGTCTATGATAGGACTCTCTTCTACGTCTTGAAAAGGCATGTTTTCTCAAAACAAAAACACCATTCCGGTGTATTTCACACTCGGTTAAAAATTCGCCAGGTAGTGGAACTTGAATTCTACTAAAGTAAACTAATCCTCCTATTTCTATCACACAGTTTAATGCAATGAGTCATCAATCCACAATTTTTTGTGTAGTATGTATTTCATCCACACCACAAGTTAGATTAGATGAAACGAAAACACAAAGAAACAAAAACAAAATTTGAGTCAGCTGTGCACGTTGCTGTTATTTTTATATTAATGTCACTGTCAAATATTTCAAAAACAACGGATGTCATAAACCTTCATAAACAGTGACTGACAACCTTGGCAACACAAGATTAGTTTGGATTCCTCGTAGCCATAATGTAATTTACATTGCGCGGAAGTTTCAAATTTTTTTGGCGGTTAAGAAACTTAAATTGTACTTTACCATTCGCGAATGATTAACTCCTTTCAAAAAATAAATGCTTATCCATAATATTATAAACAAGCTTCTGCCCGCGTTCTCACACAAGCTTTTCAGTATGTAGCCTATGTCCATCCCCGGGATAGTTAACGCCCCTGGCTTTCATTAGGATCCGTTTAGGCGTGACAAGGTAACAAACAGACAGATAAAGAGTTCATTTCGCTTTTTATAACATAAATTTAAAAGGTAGTATGGATTTGAAAGCCCCACCTTTTAATGCCTAAGCGGCTGAACAGATGATAATGAAATTTGGCAGCGACTTCAACTCTTAGAGTATCTAGCTTAGAGTATCTAGAATACTTCTAAGCTTCAACTGTAACCCAGGGACGGACTAAGGCCATTTATGCCGTTATAGTGCGCGCTTAGCCACGGGCAGAATCTAGTACCTTATATACATACATACTGAATGCACTATTTTGAGGTCATGACATCAGTCAGTACCTACTTATTGTGATGAGAAAAATGAAATACAAAAGCTTGAACTAAAGTATATAATGTATTCAGGAGAATTATTATTTTATAAAAATAAACACAGATAAAAACATAGTACATCTCTAAATAAGTACATTAGTACATAGAAGTTTGAAACTTGAAAATTTTTCTTAATGACTAGCCTATAAAAGTATTGTCGTTTCGAAACCCCAAGACCCGTAACTATTATACAATCTATCATATAGTAGGAATAACATACAATGACGTAAGTACAGACAAATGTATTTGTCTACAAAAAAATCTGCAATTTGCCAGATTCAAAGATATCAGTCCACTCATTTCCTAGGCCTTAAAATGCATTTTGGAATTTAGGAGAACATCTTTATACAGGGTAGCTTTTTGTGATGGGAGTGGATGGCCAAATCCGAAACAATGAGATCGTCGTGAAAGGAGGATTCGATTTACGAGAAAACAAAATGGCATATTTTTATCTTTTACTTTTGCAGGAAATGAAACTGGTTGATTAAAATACACCCGTATTTTTGCACCAATGGATTCGGATGCAGATTAATAAAAAAAACATAAATAAAAAAAAAACATAAATCGCATTAAATTTAGATTTAGATAGGCGAAATAAACATATAACATGTATTAGACACATAAGTGATATTATAATGTGCTATTGGTTTCTTTTTCACTTCTTCCACTAGTGGACAAAAAATTGAAGTGAAGAGAATATCAATAACACCTTATTTCTTATTTGATAATAATAAATATGTTTATAGTATAAAATTTGACTTGTCTAAATGCTTATTTTGTAAGCCTAAAGAAATAAAGTTATTGATTCTGATTCTGATTAAGATCAAATTTTGAAAAACAAAATGAAAAATTTTAGGTAACTGGGCCCGTACTCTTAAAAACGAACTCGAAGAATCGAAGTTTCTGATTATTTTTCGTGCAAACGCTAATCTTGTGCAATGGACATAAGAGTTGGTTTTGCACGAACACGAAAAATAAACTACGATTTTCCTTTTCCGAGTAGGCCCCCTGTTTTTTGTCAATTTTCGTTTGAATACTACTAAGAACTATGTGATTTTTTTAATACTATTTTCCAACAACTGTTGTGCTTGTCGCTAGCCAGGATACTTATTTATTTGAGGTATTTAAATGAGGTTTACCCTTCATAAAAAATCTATTCATAATGATATGCAGCATTGTGTATCTTTCATCGGTAGTTTTAATTACCTATAATAAATATAAATAAATAAATAATGCTGGACAATTCATACAGCATTATCTAACCCCAAGCTAAGCAAAGCTTGTGTTATGGGTACTAGATAACCAATATACATAATACAATATATTATATAGATAGTTTTTTTTATTATACATAGAAAAACGACCAGAGCACCCTGAACAAATATTTGCAGATCATACAAATATTTGTCGCGAGGCGGGAATTGAACCCGCAACCTCCTGCGTCGCAGGCGGACCTTCGCCCACCGCGCCACATCGGTCGCCTTAAATACATATGTACATTACTCCTTTCACAATATTCCTCTAACTCTGATGGAATTTGGCGATCCACTGCCATCTCAAAAAGCCAACCTATATACATAACAACAACAACATAAATTACAACTATGTCATGCATTATTGGACTCTGACATCCACTTGCTCATACATGAATCTTGATATTTTCAGCATAGAAATAAAGGATTTTCTTCTGCAATATTTATGCCAATTACAACCTTGAAGATACAATGCCAAAATCTCAATAATTTTTTTATTTCTATCCTTTCATACCTAAGTCTTAAAATGATGGCCAAATGTTTTTACAAACTGTAGGCATAAGTACACCCATGATTATAGTAGTAATGAGATTCACACTATGGTTGTCCAGAATATTTCTACCACAAATGTGTGCCACACATTGACTAGAATGGCACACAATCTGCCCATCTTTATTCAGTCCTGAAAACAAAATAGAAAGTGTTTAAAAATACTATCAAAGATCCCCTAATAGAGTTGACAGACTATGATCCACTTTAGGGTTAATCAACCAGGTATGGGTGAAATATAATAAAACTACTGACTTACATACCTGAATACTGTAAAGTTCCACCAAGGATTGAATCAATGAGACTGCCCAAGAATCCAGACAGTGCTCCAAATACAAGAATAGGCCACTGCGGCGGTGCATATGCCCAAAGCATACTATCAGAGAAGTAATACAGGACCAGGTATTGAGAAAGACCAATAAGAAGTCCTCCTAAAGTGCTGGCTAATGTCCCCATGAGTGAAATTCCTCCATTGGTTCCTTTGGGCACCCTTTTCCAGCTTGTGATTAGAAATGGATCAGAATTTGAGAGTACAGTCCCAAGTTCAGAAGCCCATGTGTCACCATTACAGCAGGCAAATACTCCTGAAAATATATAAAACACATAATAAACTAAGGAACATCAAAGTAAAGTCTAAAAGAAATTGTATTATTTGCTATAAATGTTGCAATTTAATTGATGTCTTTTACTATAAGTTTTTGAGTACAGAAAAAGATGTACATACATAGATCTCATGAACAATAAACCTTGAAAATTACCTCCCAAATTTAATGAGCATTATTTTGTGTCCATTGTCTTTGATCTTATCAATTAAATAACTAGAGTCAATGGTTGGGTAAAAACAGAGGTGACCCATTTGCCACAAGACAAATTAAAATTATCCCTCCATTTTCCTTAATTTTTTAGTTCCTTAAGTTTTTTTACTGATAAGGTAAATTCTCACCGATGCATGTTAGTTTATTGTTTTTGTATCTCACCTTGGTTTTATGACAAATGTGCCTTTTTTCAAAAATCTACTGGAACTCAAACATTCATGACTATAATGCATATTGCAATTCTTTTGTAACATAGACCTAGCTAAATTATTTAATTTTTATAATGGTTATGTGCTAACAGGAAGGAAAACGGGTGATTCAATTTAAAAATAAGCTGGTGTTTAACCATGTTATACAGATTATATTGTCCCAACCTACTGAAGTGGAAATGCATGAAATAACAAAGAATATACCTTTTTAGACTGAATCTAATTCTCTCAGAAAACCTATTAATGTTAACTAAAATCTTACCAAGTACACCAATAGATAGCCATGAAGATCTGTAGTCTTTTACAAAATCAATGGGTCGTTCACTAGAGCCAATATCCAATAAGTACAAAAGCGCTAGCTGTGTTGCCATTCCTGCATTGCATAGGACCTGGATCCAGTTCCTCTGACCACCTGCAAAATAATGTGTTGATTGTTGTCAAAGCTGTATTAGTTGGCAGGTCTTAAATGCCTAGGCATTGAGCTGTCCATGTAGACAAGTTATTATTACTTGCCTTCTTTGAAATCAACTTCCAATTTTCTCTTCAAATGTGGTCTATACTTTGTAGCTTTAGATGATGAAATGAAGAAGGTAAATAAGCATCCCAGAAAGCTGTAATTGCTCAGTGTAAGAACGAAAGCTATGAGGGCTCCAAAAACAGCTCCATTAAAGTTAACACTCTTTTTTCTGTAGCCATACACAGCCACTAGAAGAGGTATGAGACAGGCGGCCAACCATCTACCTGGAGATATTACTACTGGTTCTGAAACAAGACACATTATATTTAAATTTATTGCTGAGATAGAAGTTTACGGTGCTTCGTGGCTAAGCAAAAAATCACCAAAACCGCATATTCAACAAAACCTTATTTTGGTATTTTTGATATTCAACTTACCATCAAACCCATCGTTCTTCACGATGAATTTTGAGTAGAATATGTTCACTATCCACATGGACATTGAAAGGGGTATCGCAATCGCACACAGAAGAACGTTGAGGACATGGTCATCCTTGAGTTTCTCTGATTTTCCTTGATCCATTTTGAATTTTTATTTTAACGTTCACTAGTCCCCCCTATCTCGCTCAAAGGAAAAGTCTGAAGAAAATTTATTATTTAATTATTTAACGTTTTCTTGGGATTTATATATTTTAGGATTTTGTGTTCTACAAAAATAAACAAAGCGATATCATTTTTTTTTTACTTTTTGACAGTGTTGCCGGCAGTCAAAATGAAAAAGCTTTGATTCGAACACAAATTTGGTCCGATCCGAAATAATATTATAAAACGGTTTGTATTACATACATATTGTAAGATAATAATTATACAAAATGTTTGGCGCAGGTGGAGATTTTGCTACCTTCTTAACCCTCTCAAAAATTTCTGGCCCCATCATCATCATCATCATCATCATATCAGCCCATACACGTCCACTGCTGGACATGGCCTCCCCCATACGACGCCACAAATAGCGGTCCTGAGCCGCCTCCATCCATCTGGCCCCACGGAAGTTTAAATGTCGGTTTTTAAAATTTTTAATTTGGATACATATGTATTTACAAAAGTCAAAGTTTAATAAAAATAAAAATATGCGGTTTAGCGTCCTAATTTTGCGAATATGATGCTCAACTTTGAACTAAATTTAAAAAATACTAAAATTATTATGTTCTTCGAATTATTTTAAAAATTTCTCTAAACCCTTACTAACGGTATGATGGAACATGCCATGAAAACTTTTTGGTTATTTTGTGCATAGAAACACGAGATGTTGATAATCAACATGAGGGATAAAAAAATACTTTTGTGTAATTAACACGTGTAAAGCAGTTAAAAACGTATATCTCTCTTACACAGTAGTTGCATCATCCGTCTCTCTTGTTTCCCTGTATTCTCTAATTCGTGCATTATAAAGGATGGCCCTCTACCATGGCTCCCACGCTCCCACCAGCCTCCTGTGGATTTCTACGTCAGGGGACGTGCAAAAGGACTCGTCTACGCCACGGAACTCAAGAAGATTTACGACTACGGATAGAAGCGGCATACGTCACGATCAAGGACGAATGAATCCTGTGATAACAAAATGCTTTCTAGAAAAAATACGACTTGGTAACGTTCAACGAAGGCTTATGGCATGACTACATTCTTTAATATGCTTAAATTAGGTAGACAAACCATGCAAATACAATGGGTCATTTACAATAAAATACGGAGTTATTCACTATCTTACTTTAAGGCTGGGTTACCCGGATTTAGGGATTTTTAACTGTCCGTACCTCAATAACTAGAAGGCCTATAGTTTTGAAATTCAAACATATTATAGTTGAGGATATTTTCTAATGCATCACTAGACAAAAACACGATTGGTAACATTTCACCCGATCAAAAAAAATGTCAAAGTTACCTCTAAATGAAACTTTAAATGATCACTGTGAATAGAAAAATGAATAAAATGACACAAATTATATACCAAAACATTGCAAACGTTATTACGCAGTACATCACTAGAAAATATTTTTATATGTCATACAAATATTTTTCAAAGCACCTAAATAACTACAAAATCGTGCTCGGCTGTCTGCGCACCGTCTTGCTTCTTGCTTGCGTCTTGCAAGTGCTGGGCTCACCTCGCCTTAAGGAACTAATTATAATTAATATGACGTCAAATAACTCGTAGGTAGTAGCTACGTTACTATTATTATAAAATTATCTGCTACTGCAGTGCAAATTACAAATTCTACATAAATAAAGTGACATGCGGTCCGATAAGCGTTATGGTCTGAAAAGACCCCTAGAGCGTTACGGTCCGCAAAAGATCCGCATAGGTACAAAAAAGTCCAGAACGGACCAAAAAGATCCGCACCGGCAACGATGCTTTGTGACCAAAGAGAATACAATAATTTATTGACACTTATCTCGATCGGAAACTGTCAGGGGTCATTACAATTTTGCATCAGTGGTCTTCAACATTCGATCTACGTTGCTCTACTACGTCGTCAAATGCGGGCAAGAAACGAACTAGAGTTTTTCGTTCTGGCTTCAACGTCGAGAAAGCTTTTCACGAGTCATGTGATGTCGAGAGTCTTGTTGTAGGCTTCTCATAAGCGGGTCTCCAAGAGTTCCCGGGGAGGGGTCGCCAGGAAGTTTTTGCATCTGGCGTTCTTGAGTGCAGAGTGGCGAGTCCGACGATGTTCGTGACGGTAGTTGTCCGCATGATCGTACATTCTACACGCCAGCTTGACCACAAACTCCTTTACCGAGGATAGCTGCAGGTCACACGCGATGACACTGTTCCGCAAGTAATAGCCCGGCTACACGCTCAAAAATTTGTGCATGCATGATTGCACATTTGCCGTGGGGCCGCGGCATACCGGAACCTACCAGAGGAAGGGCAGCAGCTTCCTTCTGAGTATTTTTCAACACCAACACTGCGGTCACCAATCCGAAAGCCTGACGAGCGTGGTGATGATGGCAAATAAAATCCCCCCCTACATGGGAGACCATCCACTCGATGGACCGACGATATCGTAGCGGTGGCAGGGAGTCTGATGGATGGCGGCTCAGGACCGTTATTTGTGGGAGGCCTATGTCCAGCTGTGGACGTGTATGGGCTGATATGATGATGATTGCACAAACCAGTTTGCTCAAGCAAGATGAGCCCGGCCACACGCTCTATCTTGCTTGCGCAAACTGGGTTGAGTCCGGCCACACGCCCCATCTTGCTTGCGCAAACTGTGTTTGTGCATGCGTGTTTGCACAAATGTTTGAGCGTGTAGCGGGGCTAACGTCCAGCGCTGCCTAGCGCCTGTGCGTGCAGACTCTGAGAGCGATGTTTTGTTGAGGCCATAAAGTTTAAATACGTCAAATAATGCCAGTTTAGCTTATGCGATATCTTCATTGTGGTTTGTTTAAGTCACTGTCAGTGCTGTGTGAATTGGTGTTGGTTGTGTGTGTATTGGTGTAATCCAGACGCAGAGCCATTAACCAAAAAGTTGAAGTAGTGGTGTATTGTTTTTCCTTTCCATTCGCTGAAGTGTTGCTGTTTTAGCAACTTTGTTGCTAGATCTAGGAGATTTTTAACTAATTTAGCGATATTTTTTTATGATTTAGCAACAAAAAATAAATTTGCGATATCTAAAACTTTTCAAAATTACTAAATAGTTACTTTATTCAAACTTTATGCATACAGGCCACAGTAATAAAATAACCGAGGGTGATAATTCGCAGATTATTCTAGTAGTAAAGTCTCTTTTTAACACTAGAAAATGTTAGTTATATAATGCTCGTTTTGCACTGCGTACTTGATCCACTTACCGAAAAACTACTAAATTTTGATTCATTGTTTCATTATTTGACAAAAAGTACCTACTTACTGTGTTAGTTTTGTTGTAGTTTTATCTGAGTAGAACAAAATATAAAAGGAACTGTTCAAATGCAACTTTTCTTCGTTATGTCACACTTTATAAAAAAATTATCATATTTTGTAATTGATGAATGAAATTTGTACCTAAAAGTAATTAATACTCAAATATTAATTTTCTGTTATTCATGTTTTTTTAATTATTTTATTTATATTGAAAAATAAAACCCCACTTCGAATCCATTAGGTACTGTTATAATGTTTTTAAATTTTTCGAGATAAATACTAATCCATCGGGAATATAATTATTATGGATCCACCTGGTGATAATTCCCAACAGCAAAATAATCATCCAAATTGGCCCATTAAAGATAATGAAATCGACGAACATACATAAAAAAATACATACATACAGCTGAACATTGAACCTCCTCCGTTTCTCGTCGGTTAGGTAGAAGCGACATCTAGCTAGTTTTTTCATATTCACCCCTGGAGACTTTTTGATTCCATCTTAGCGACTTTTATTTTAGTAAGCGGCAACACTCAGTGTTGCCGCTTACTAAAATAAAAGTCACACTGTTGGTTGCTGCCTTTCCTCCTTAGTTCGCTCTGTTGTTTTTGTTGAAGTTCTTGAGTTTTTTGTGTTCAATGAATGGAGATGCTGTGGCTGTGTTATATTTTGTTTTGAACAGAATGTGCACATATTGAGACAAAAGATATCTTTATCATTCTCAAAATGAAACCCCTAATAGATTTCGACGAATGCCTCAGAGACTCGCCCAAGTTTAGGTAGAATTTGTTCTGTAATCAATGAAAGTGAATTCGTACGTGCTGTGCGTGTTTTAGTTTTTTACGCCCCAAAAAATGGTTGTTATAGGGAGCAGCTGGAGACTGAGGAAGCTAGCATTGATGGCCTAGAGCAGAAGCTCGATAAAGTGCTCAAGGCGTGTGGTGTGATGTTAGACTCTGGGAAAACGTACATGACTCATAGAGGGTGAGAACTGTTTGGCCTCTTTTTTGCATCTTTTATGTACCTACAACATACCTAGCCATGTGTGTAATTCATACAATTGCTCTACTTTCATTGATTTTTTGTTTTTGACTGAGTACCTACCTCTTTGAACAGATTCCTACTTTGTTCCTACTGCTACTTTAGGTAAGCATTCTTCATATCATCACAGTTGTGTTGTAAGTAGGCAACTACTAGGATTTATCAGAAATTACCTATTTGATGCACACACATAAATTTTGTTTTAAAAAATAATAACAAAATATTTACAATAGCTTATCTTTTTGTACAGAAGATAAATTATTATTAAATTCTGCATTAGTGGGAAAGAAAAATAAAAAGGAAGGACTTTGCCATGTAGCAGTAAAAATTCAAGCTGTTGCTAACAATACACCTGGTATCACTTTTTTTTATTACAAACAAAATACACATTCTGTTAAGTTTTGTATTATATTATTTAGGTTTGTCTTGGTACTCACATTTGTCATGATAATAATACAAGAAATACACACAAATCAATGTTTAGTTTAGCTTGTTCAGGCCTTCTACCCTGCATCAGCGTTCTTATTCACTTAGAGTGCACATGTCTGCCTGTATGTACGCATAAACAGTGGCATGCTTCTCCAGGTTTCACCGTTGAGGCTATATAAATATATAAAATAATATTAATTCAACAGGACATTTACTAATGCACTCTGGGATCTAACGGGATGTTTCTCAGAGGACCCTACAGTGATGGCTGCACTCAACCGTATGATCCATGCTGTACAAGAAATGAACAAGTACCATTCCATCCTTCTTGAATTGACGGCCCGGACTGTGCTCAAGAATCTCACTGCATTTGTCAAAGTGTAAGTGTACCTGTAGTATTTTTAAGCAAATAAAATAAAATCTCTTTATTTCGGATAACTATGGATCAATTGTTATTATTATTATTTCACTTCATTTATTTTAAATCTCATTAAAATACATTTTTTACTATAGAAAATACAATAGGTAACATATAAAACTAATCTACAGTAAAAAATATATCAAAACGGTGGATCACTGGCAGCTAGGCTCAAGCGGCCGGTGACTAGGGCTGCAGAGAGAGGAACTTCCTGACGATACGCGCCGAGTCCAGGAGTACCGCCTTTTGAATCTGACCCTTGATCCAACTTCCTAGCGAGAGTATCTTAAGATGTTGATCGAGACTCTTCGCTATTACGCCATTAATTGAAACGACTATCAGAATTATGGTCGCTGAATTAACATCCCACATGCTGACAACCTCGTTAGCCAAGTCAAGATATTTACTAAGTTTATCTTTTTCAGCTTTAACGAGGTTAGCATCATATGGTATGGTGACATCAGCGAGCACCGCCCTCCGTTCTAACCGATCTATCAGTACAATATCAGGCTTATTCGCGAGAATACTCCTGTCTGTAATGAAAGATCGGTATTATCTTATTATTATTTCCATGATCACGGGCCATATAGTGACCCGGTCCTTTGGGAGGCATGCGTGGAGCCGAAGCCAACAGCACAAAGGCCCTTTATGAGAATTAATCTAAAGGCGAGAGCTACACATAGCGGATATCATCCTTGGTTGCACAATATGATACACCCGAAGATGATATCCGTCAGGTGTAGAGACTATTGCAAAGGAAAATGAAAATAACAAAAAAGCCATTTTATTGTGGTAAATGGATGGACTGGGTAATTGGGCTATGGGGGAAACTATGGACGCCTGCCATAAACATACTCTCAATACTGTTACAAGCGGCAGACGGTGGCTTGCCGAATGCTGGACGGGTTCCTCAAAATGTTGGCTTAAATGCCGGTAAAGGAACAACATCGGTGCAAACGACTAAGGGGTGTCGAGAGGTGCGGCCCCGATTTCACCATCACGAAGACACGTGAGCGGGCTTCCTCGTTATTACGCCATTAGACACTTCCACCCCCGAGTCTACATCCTAAGATGCATCTCTCGCGATTCCACTCAGACCGGCCAATGAAGGCAAGCAAGAGGTGGGGATCTGGTTCTCTTGGGGTACCACTCCGCAAGCGGAGACGAGAACCAGGAACTTCCCCGGGAGCACTCGGTATACCCGTGGTGTCGCTACTCACCAACAGCTTGCCACAAGCTGCCCTGCAGGTTTATTATTATTATTCTTAGTATTAATAACCGGTAACACTCTAGAAAGAGTGTTAGGGTGTAGTTTAAAATATTGAATACCTTATTAAATTATATTATGCATAAACACATGCCCTGTTTCCTGAGTTACTGGGAACAGGGCATGTGTTTACTTAATACTGGTGTCATCCTGTGGCTTTTCACATGTTTTAAGATTTATTTATCCGAGGACCAGAACTCAGCAGCAGGTCCATCCAAGCAAAAAATAAAATAATAATGCTGGACAAGACAATTCACACAGCAAGATTAATAGTTTTGGCATTATCTTACACACATCCTTAAATGTTCACTTACTTTTACCTTATGATAAAAATAGGGTTAATATTTACCCATGTTTTTTTTATCCTGTTGTATTTCACACTAATATTATATATGCAAAAGTTTGGATGGATGTTTGGATGTTTGCTAGCTCTTCAAACCACAACTACTGTAAGGATCAGGCTGAAATTTTGCATAGATGTAGCTCTGAGCCTTGAATGAAATATAGGCTTTATCCCATAAATCAGTATACATGGGATAGAAATAATGTTTCCATAGAAACAAAGCATACGAAGCTGCGGGCAGAAACTAGTTATAAAGATTGACAAGATGCAGTAGTAGAGAAGGTTAGCTAGTTTAGGTAATTACATAATTAATAAGGCACTAAGTATACTGCTATTATGTACTTTATAGTAACTTTTCATCGACACCTTTATTGGTAGTAGCTTTATTTACGACACAAGGCAATCATTGACCTATGACTCATTGTAGTGTGTTATTACCAGACAGCCCATATCCTGTAAATTTTTAAGGCGGGTACTGACCGGCGTTATGGGGCGTAATGTAACGTGTTACACAGCGAGCTTTCGTGCAGTCAGTATGGATAAAGAAGGCGCTCGCAATTTGCAACGAGACAGATTTTAGCATACGGCGTAATAGCCTGGCTACACGCTCAAACATTTGTGCATTCAGATTGCACAAACACAGTTTGCGCAAGCAAAAAGCCGGCCACACGCTCCATCTTGCGTGCGCAAACTGGTTTGAGCCTGGCCACACGCTCCATCTTGCTTGCGCAAACTGTGTTTGTGCAATCATGCATGCACAAGTGTTTGAGCGTGTAGCCGGGCTATTACGTATCATGCTCACTGCGAATAATACAGGTCGCGTCACGGTTTAATAGCGCCAATAGCGCTGACCTTGATGCGTAGAAGACGACTTTTAGAATTTTTCACCGTTTTACATCTGCGCAGAAACTTCTCCACTTTCGCCGAGCGCTATTAAACAGTGACGAGACGTGTACATTACGCCCCGTAACACCGGTCAGTACTCGACATTAAAAACTCATTTTTGCAGGGACATCAAAGGTGTCAAGGAAAGCAAGCATCACTTTGAAAAAATCTCAAATGATCTGGACATAGCTCTAAATAGGAATTCTCAGGTAATTTAATTAGTGATAGAAACTAGAATATTCTGTCTGACTTCTGCTATTATTAGCTTGCAGGAAAATGGCCGCTGGTCAACTTAGTTAAATATTTGGTCTGTCTTGTTTAATGTGCTGTGTCCTGTTTGGTTTGTTATTCAAATGTAGTACATAGGTAGTAAATGCATCAATTATAAACATTTAATCACAGTACAGGTAGAGCTAGTTCTATCTTGATATCGTCGGACGACCGATATGGCGCGGGAAGCGAAAGTCCACCTGCGACGCAGTAGGTTCAATCCCGCCTTCGGACAAATGATTGTACGATATGCAAATATTTGACTCGGGTGTTCAGGGTATTTTCTATTATACTAAAAAATATCCATATTGTTTTAAGTTTAACAGTCATCTAGTACCATAAATAACACAAGCTCTGATTAGCTCGGGACTAGATGATGCTGTGTGGATTGTCCAACAATATTTATTTATTTATCTACATACCTACAGTCTATAGCGATCCACTGCTGGACGTAGGCCTCCTGACACAGTTCCTATTAAAATCATACTTGATCTTTGTGCATAAATAAGCTCGATTTAAGGGCGCGTTCCCACTGTGTCGTGACGAGACGAATAAATTAATGAAGCATCGTGGCTTGTCTATTTAAATGGAGGTGTTCGTGTAGGACGGCACGGTTAACGGATTTTCGACTTTTTTGACGATAGATTGTCGTTATAATGAGAACAGCCAGCAGGGACGACAGTCGTAAAACGATAAAAGAACGTCACGACTAATCCTCAAGGCAAATATTGTATCGTTTTGTGATGTGCAAAAGACAAGGCGACTCATGAATGAAATGAACGATAGATGTTCTAAAATGAAAAATCGCGACGACCCAATGACGATAAAATGTCGTTAAGTATAAAGGGACAGCTAGAGACGATAGTCGTCCAACGATTAATTTACGGTAACTTTACGACACAGTGGGAACGCGCCCTTAGCGCAAGCTTAGTTCTTTTAATATTTTCACGTTCATCAAGGATAAAATCTGTCGAAAAAGTATCTATCATTCATTATATACACAAAAAAAACGCGCCAACTTGAGGCGAACCAATTGCAATTTTTTTAAATATTTTGTGTAATTTAGGTACACAAAATTATATTAAAAAAAATATTAAACAGTATGATAAAAACGATGTCTGGAATGCTTAAAACTTTTCATAATGTACGCCTATCAAAATTATGATCGAAACTGATACTTACGTAAAACAAATAGAAATCGTAATTTTTTGCTAGTGCCGCCGGTAACAAATGGTTATAAGAAATCTATTACATATACAAAATAAAATAAATGCAACTTCGTACGCGTCTGTTTTTTACCTCAACCACGTATATTCTGCAAAATATCGGTCGTGGGAACTATGCTGTAATCTTTACGTACCATTGTTTTCTCATGCTACCGATAGGTCACAGAGTTCCGTGCATCCCATACAGAATCCGCTGCTTTATCATATTACTCGTAAAACTATGACTTCGAACTGAATGTAGGTGACTTTAACGACACGAGTTGATAGAGTTTTGGGCCCAATTAAGTATCTGTTATTTAAAGTAATCGTAAACTAGGGCTTACGGTAGGGGTAGGGGCTACTTTGACATAGTTTGGAAGGTTTTTGATATGTATTTTATTTAGAATGTTCTAATCTAGGTATTTCTTCCAAATTAGAACAAATGATCACTTCATTCGCAGGTTAACAACGAACCTCGTTTGCATGAGAACAACACCAAGTCGACTCTTACGATATTCACGGTGCAGTTATAGGGGTCATTTCTTACGTCTCAACCCATCCTCGACTACTATTTCCGACTATACATAACTCTACCTTACTTACTCACTAATCCACTCCTGCCATTCAAAAGTGTGCCTTACGTTCCAACTAATAAACTCTGTTTCCGTCCAAACAGGTAGCCCGCCACAAAACAGGCGACGTGGAGGAGGCCATGAATCTCTTGCTGGCCACCCGGTCCTGTTTCCGGCATACAGCGCTTGATCATGTGCAGAAGATAACTATGCTGCAAGCAAGGAAGCGGCACGAGATACTGGCAACTGTGAGTGTTCAATAGTGCGGGCAATTCCAACAGCATCCTGCAAGTCATTCCCAGTCGCTACGACCTACCAGTAATGAAGACCTTTATTGAGCTCCTGATCAAGTAGAAAGTCTCGCTTGAGACAGCTTTATCGGGACTCTAGTAAAGGTACTTAAACCTTCCTTTTAATTTTTATTTATTGTGCTTTCCGTGTATTTATCATCGATTTTAAGACAGCTCACTAACAGTTGTTTGTAACGAATGTTGATTGAAAGATAAAACATTGTTATTTGCGATAGCAGGTGACTTGTCAAGTTGTCATGCTGTACGAGCACCTGTCAATACTGGAACATCTACCTATTACACTCTAAACTACACTCGTGGACATATTTAGAGGAACGCAAAAATGGAGGCAAATCTCTCCACCATCAGGCTCTCTTCCAACAATGTTACACTGAGCGTATCTTTCTCCGGATCGTCTCCATACTTTGGTCCTTCCATCAAGTGTGCCATAAGCAATTTAGTGTTCGAAATCGTTATTTATCTCAGAATCTGTAACATCTGCCACCTTCATATTTAGGGAGATGATGCTTTAAACTTTTATCTTGGATTACGTGTTTGAAAAACACGATTGGTGAAAATTTTCTAGACAATTTTTTTTTGAAATACATATTTGCAGACCTTTTGCTATTTATCTCGGGAACAGCACACTTTTTGTTGGCCTTTTGTTTTGTCAAGCAACCTGGAAGTATTTCTTTAGTTGTCTTTTAATTCTTAGATTAATTAAGTTGTAAGTAGTTAAACACACACTTTTTGCGCTTACGCCTTTCCGAAACGGTATCCTCTGTCCCGCTCCTATGAACGCAATATCCTATTGCTATCCTTTTTACAAAATGGCGCGCAATGTGAATTCTTAAGACACAATCTGGCTTCATCAGTAAAGAGTACTTTTCCCCAAGCTTCATCATCATCCCCAATAACGTGCGAACGAGCAAAGCTGGAACGAGTTACTCGATGACCTATGGTTAGCAATGGCCTTTGGCGGGCGATACGCCCCACAGTGGTACGGTTTCAGACCTTTCCTTTCATAGGATTTTTTTATAGGGTTAAAAATAAATATTTAAAAAAAAAATCTTATGAAAGGGAAGCTCTGAAACCGTACCACTGTACGCCCCTATACTAGCTGCCTAAGTCTTCTTATCATTTTGGTAATAACAGTTACACTTGTGGAACTGCCTGTGGCTCGTTTCGTACATCACCGTAAGAAGTCGAAGTGTGGTTTCTGAGAACACTGCTTACAATAAAGCTGTCGTCCCTCTCTGTTGTAACTCTTTTGCGACCTTGTTATTTACGTCTGTTAGACTCTCCAATCTACTACAGGATGACGGAACAAGAAAAGATTTTAGATTTTGCGATCCTCTAAAATATATGTCCATGAGTTTATACTATAGCTGGCTGCGTTAAACATGGGTTAAAGCATTCGCTGCCCAGCTACACGCTGCTGGTGATCCTACGTCATGGACTCTCAAATAGTTGTTCATAAGATATGAACTGGATCTTGTCATCGTGGCCTGCTTCTCAGCAAGCCCAGGAACTTTGTCATTTAACACTTATGTAATATGACCGCCGTTTTCGCACGGTTGATTGGTTGGTCCCCCAAATTGCAATTTTCTTGCATCTTATAACAGTGGCTAAACGCATAAAGACGTAGAACTTGTAGAACCAAATGCTGCGCTGGTAACACGATCTGTAATTAATTGAAATTATATCAAGCATGCTAGTTTTCATTTGGTGCGATTTCACCTCAAGCAAGCTGCAAGCATCGATTTCTATAAATAACTGAGCCAAATTTAAGTTGCCGTGGGAATCATTAAATAGGTTGGTAGGTATTTATTTCCTAAAGTGTGTAATTAAATACACATCACGCTAATATTATAAATGCGAAAGTTTAGATGTTTGCATGGTTGTTTTTTACCTCTTTACGCCAAAACTACTGAACGGATTGGACTGAAATTTGGTTAAAGGTACTTTTAGGCATGCAATAAACTGATGAAATAATCTGACATTCGTTACCAATAAAGAACTTGAACTTAAAACTTAGGCTTCTTATCCCATAAATCAGTTCCCATGGGATCACCTTTAAACTTTTCGATAGAAACAACGTGTGCAAAGCCTCGAGCAGACACTAGTCCTACTAATATTATGTATATTGATATGTGAAAGTTTGAACCGATTAGGCTGACATTTGGTATGGGTAGGTTAGGTTAGTTATAGTTTGGGACCTGGAATAACATATAGGCTATTTTTTATCCCGATAAAACGCGGGCGAAGGCGCGGGCAGCAGCTAGTTTAATTATAAATGTACCGATGTTTGTTCCTCTTTTACGCAAAAACTACTGAACTGATTAGTCTGCAATTTGGTATGGCTATAGTTTGGGACCTAAAATAACATATAGGCTATTTTTCATCCCGATAAAACACGGACGAAGGCGCGGCCAGCAGCTAGTAACTTATAATAAAGTCAATAATCCAACGTTCAGTCGGCGATTCGTTTTGTTTGGGCGTTGAATAACAAACTTTCTCTCGTACAACTTGTAAAGAAGGATATTACTTTCACTTTCGCATTATGTCGCGGACGGAATACTAATACATAAACTACTAATATATTAGTATTTTACTCAACTATATTAAATTAATACATATCGAAAGAACTTCACAATTTGTATCGAGTCTTATGTAGGATGTTCAACGTAAATCACCTACACACAATGAGTGACTGAGTCACACCAAAGTTTTTTGTTATTAGCATATAAAAATAAAAAATTCAGAAGTTTCAGCGCACTTACATTATAATCATATATCGTCGCCGTGGAGGTCAAGAGAGCCACAGATTAAATCTAATAAAAATCTGTGGCTCGATTCCCCTGACGGCCTCCACGGGGACGAAATGCGATAGTTTGGATATTTAGATGTTTGTTACGTCTTCACGCTGTCACTACCAACTAGAACCGGCTGAAATTTTTGGTCTAGACTAGACCTGGAATAACACATAGGCTAAAAAACCCCCCATTTGTATCCCAAAAATCAGTTCTCATGGGATAGAAAATACCTTAAATCGTTTCAATAGAAACAACGCGTGCGAAGCCGCGAACAGAAACTAGATTTGTATATTTTCAAATACTAACTACATATATATCTATATACAAGGTACTGATAAACTACTTAAAGTTTAAGTAGTTTATTTTATATTTTAAGAAGTCGCGGCGCGAGTCTGTTCAAAACTTAACCGACTCGCGCCGCAATACAACAAATAACAATGCAAGTAGGTAAGAAATCGTGAATCAAAAATTTCAATTATATTAACCGTGAAGTTTTTATGGCAGTAAAATTCCAGTTCGTAAGTTCATAAAGTTTTTAATAAAAACTATAAAAGTACATAACCGACTTAAACAGACTCGCGCCGCGACTTCTTAAAAAACAACAAATTACAATGCAAGTAGGTAAGAAATCGTGAATCAAAAAGTTCAATAACTTTTGCCGTGGAGTTTTGATGGCAGTAAAATTGCAGTTATTCATAAAGTTTATAATAAAAACTACAAAAGTAAATAAACGAACATGACCAGACAATATTGCGAATCGCAATTATGGCTTCACACAAGATACGATCAAATAATTACGTCTTCAAGGTAATTAATTCCTGACGCAGATTGTAAATACATAGATATACGTATGTATATCTATTTATTAACTATCGTATTAAATTCATGTATTCTTCTATACCATTTTATTATCGCCAGTTATTCGATTATCTACTTAAAGATTATAGCTGTAGGACTTATACTGAACCCATACATATTTATGCGCGTGTTCAATGAAATTATGGTGACTCATTGTTTACTTCCTAAAGTTCTACGTGCTAGATAATCTTCATTAAATACTGCGAAGTTAGTGAACTTAATCGTTGTAACGATAATATTATTCTACTAGCAACAGCTGAGTGCTTTGCTTATGCAAAACAGAAGGCGAAAGGGACGGAATCATCTTACATTAATCCCAACGTTGTTCAAGTTTCTTTATTTTGAACATATTGTACTTATTTTATTGAAGGGTGCGCATTGCGCGCCATTTTGTATAAAGGATAGCAATATAATGTTGCGTTCATAGGAGCGGGACAGAGCATACCGTTTAGGAAAAGCGGAAGCGCAAAAAATGAGTTTTTATCTAATTACAAGTTAATTAAACAACCAATCGATAAATTAAAAGACCTAACCCAAGAAATACTTCATGTTTTCTTGACAAAACAATTGCCCAAAAAAAAAAGTGTGCTGTTCCTGAGATAAATACCAAAATTTGTGCATAACATGTATTTTTCAAAATAATATTATATAAAGAAAATGTTCACCAATCGTGTTTTTAAAACACGTAATCCAAGATAAAAGTTCAAAGTATCATTTCCCTAAATTTGAAGGCAGTAGCTTTCACATATTTTGAGATAAATAGCGATTTCTAACACTTAATTGCGTATGGCACACTCTTAAGTTATTGCTCCATTTGACTCTGATCCTCTGAACTAATCTATTAAGGGTGATGCCCTGACCCAAACTAGCGCCGCCACCTATTTCATCGTATATTATTACGTTTAAACAAAGGAATTTTCAAAAATCCCTCGGCCCCTTTGTGATACCTATCATAAGCTTTTATTAATACCTCTGTAATCGTTTTATTTCGTATAGGTATAACAAACAACGGGCCAAGGGATTTTGGAAAATTCCTTTGTTTAACGTAATAATACTATAAAGTAGGTGGCGGCGCTGTTTGGGTCAGGAAAGCCCCTTCACAGTCTCAAATATGGACCCAGCTAGGGCAGGGCACAACAAGATAATTTACTAGGTACTAAACTAATTAATTATGATAATTGACTAAAAATATAATGTTTTAATTTTAGCTTCTAAGTAAGAAACTTTAAGAACAAAACAAATATATGTTACAGGTTTTTTTTAAGTGTTTGTCACACACAAGTTAAGTTACACACATGTAGATTACTATATCATCATCATCATCAGCCCGTACACGTCCACTGCTGAACGTAGGCCTCCCCCAAACGACGCCACGAATAGCGATTCGTGGCGTTTAGGGGGTTTGGGGACCGCTGTCCTGAGCCGCCTCCATCCGATGACTCCCTGCGACCGCTACGATGTCGTCGGTCCATCGAGTGGGAGGTCTTCCCACACTCCGTTTCGCATTGCATCGCGGTCGCCACTCGAGAACCTTTACTCCCCAGCGGTTATCGGTTCTATGAGCTATATGGCCTGCCCATCGCCATTTCAGCCTGCTGATTCTGAGAGCTATGTCGGTAACTTTGGTTCTTCTACTAATTTCCGTATTCCGGTAGAGAAATCGCGTAGAGAAACTCCGAGAATAGCTCTCTCCATAGCTCGCTGGGTGACTTTGAGTCTATGCACAAGGCCTATAGTGAGCGACCACGTCTCGGATCCGTAAGTCATCACTGGTAGCACAAATTGGTTAAAGACTTTCGTCTTGAGGCTCTGCGGTATCTGTGACGAGAAGATACGCTGCCCATCCGAGTTGGATTCGTCGGCTGACCTCTTTATCGAAGTTGGATTTACCTAGTTGGACCATTTGGCCTAGGTAGACATAATGATCAACAACTTCGATAACATTCCCCACATAGACCGGTAAGGGTGCGACATGGGCATTAGACATGATATTTGTCTTACCTGTTCATTTTAAGACCCACTTGGCGGGAAACGGTGTTGAGGTCTCTGAGCATCCTGCTAAGGTCTTCCAGTGATTCTGCCATAATGACTATATCGTCGGCAAACCGAAGGTGAGTGATGTAATCGCCGTTGATATTGATGCCATATTCGTCCCAGTCCACAAGCTTAAAAATATCCTCCAATGCAGAGGTGAACAGTTTCGGGTAAATGACGTCTCCCTGTCTCACTCCTTTTTGCAGTGGGATCGGATTTGTGCTTTGGTCCTGGAGACGAATTGACATAGTGGCCTTGCTGTACAAACACTTCAACACTTGGATATAGGTAGTCGATTTGGCACCGCTGGAGAGACTGCAGAACTGCCCAGGTTTCGACTGAATCAAAGGCTTTCTCGTAGTCCACAAACGCTAGACATAACGGCCGGTTATACTCTTCGGTTTTCTGTATAATCTGCGTATGTATGTGGTCTACGGTACTAAAGTCTTTTCGGAACCCGGCTTGTTCAGGCGGCTGGAAGTCGTCAAACCTTCGAGCGAGACGGTTGGTGATTACTCTCGAAAACAGCTTATAGACGTGGCTCAGCAGTGAGATGGGCCTATAGTTCTTTAGAAGGGCTTTGTCACCCTTCTTATGGAACAGTACCACCACACTTCTGTTCCACGCCTCTGGCGTTTGTCCCTCGAGAATGACGGAGTTGAATAGCCTCTGAAGGACTTTAAGTACTGGTGATCCACCCGCTTTCGCTCTGTCGTTATTCCGTCATCCCCGGGTGCCTTGTTGTTTTTAAGCTGTTTGAGAGCCGTCCTTATCTCGTAGAGGCTGACGTCCGGGATATCTTCGGTATAGTGTCGGGTTAGACGGGCTCTTGCATCGCCTGCCATGTTTTTTGCAGGGCATTGCGATGAGGTGTAGAGCTGCCCATAAAACTTTTCAAGCTCACTCAAGATCTCAGGCTTGGAGGAAATGATGCTGCCGCTATCGTTCTTCAGCTTCGTCAACTGGCTCTGTCCAAGCGACAGATCTCTTGCGAACACTTTGGAGCCCTTGTTCCGCGCTATTGCGCTCATAATACAATTGGTATTGTATGAGCGCAAATCGTGTCGCATAGAGTTCGAGATCTGTTTGTTGAGCGCACCGTATGTCGACATGTCTGCCGAAGACTACAGCCTCATTTCACTCCTCTCTGCCATTAACTGCAGAGTGTGACCCGAGAGTCTCTGTGTTTTATTTCTGCGGGGGGTCCTAAAGAAGTCCGACCCGACCGCACAGACGTAAACTGTCCGCCCGTTACCAGCCCGTTATTTAGTTCGTCCACTGTTACGCATTCCGCGAGGCATTCAAAGCGGTTCTGTAACTCCAACTGAAAGCTCTCGGGATTTTGTATCTGGACAGGGTTTGAGCGTGGACCTTATCAGACGATACCTTTCTAGCTTTACATTGATATTAAATAACGCTCTTACCATTGTTGATCACAGAGACGTCATTGAATATGTGCCTGTGGGTCGTCATGATAAAGTCTATCTCATGCTTATAGCCGCCGGGGTGTAGCCAGGTCCATTTTCTGGACGGCCGCTTCTCGAAAAAGGAGTTCATCGCAAAGAGTCCCTCCTTTTCCATGAAGTCGGCCAGTCGCTGACCCCTTTGGTTTCGCTGTCCAAATCCAAACTGGCCCACTCTCAGTTCGTTGCCGCTCTTTGCGCCTAACCGCGCGTTTAAATCCCCCATCACAACAGTGTAGTGTGTTTTCGAGGTAAGGATGCGCGACTGTGAATGATTTCATTCGAATTATTCGACTTGACAAGTCATTCGAATGACTACAGCAAATTAGTAACTAATTTGGTCGTCTAATCGCAAGTCATTCGTTAGACTGCCTGAGTCGGTTTCGATGCAATCCCCGCAGGAGCGACGAATAATTCATTCATCACTCAAAACCATCGGTCGACTAACAAAGTCGAATTGGAGCCATGAATGATCCATTCGTAGAGAAATTAGTAATTACTAATTAGTAGTTTCATTCGACTTTGAACATTAGTACATTACTAATATTCAAGTCCAATAAGGAAATTAGTAGTTGTTCATCATTCGACTAGATAGATAATTCGCAGTCGCGCATCTTTATTTCGAGGCATGCATGGCTTTGGAGATGTCGTCACACATGATCTCGGCATATACCTGTATGACCTACAGCGAATACCGTTTGGTGATTCTGAGTATAAGGTACGCCACCCTACAAGAGACGCTCTCGATCTTTACAATGTTGTTGACGAGGGACTTGTGGATGAGAAACCCTATACCGTGTTGGGACAGCTGGTCGCCCTCCCGGTAGTAAAACAAGTTGCCGGAATTAAGGGTGATCGTGTCCTCTCCCTCTCTTCGGACTTCCGATAGCCCTATAATGTCCCAGCGCAACTTGTCTACCGCTTCTTCCAGCTCGATTACCTTCTCGTCGGTCCTCAATGTTCGTGCGTTGTATGCTACCAGGTGCAAGGGTCGTCGGTGTTGGGATGGGTAGCTCAATCTCTGCCGGAGATTCCTAGCAACAATTGCGAAGCGCTACTCAAACAACAGATGAAGTCGTACCTTCCACTATATTCGAAAACTAACAACCTAACAAAGGAAAGGCTTCTTGTTCGCTTTTTTAAGATTGAAGTGAACAAAAAATCAAATTGATCACTTTTTTCCCTGTTTTACATAAGTAATTTTAATTTTGTGATGTGTCCAAGTGTCCTGTAAGTTCTAAAGGTAATAAAGCACTTTGATATTTGATTGGCCAGCAATCACCCTAAAAGTTCTGTTGAATAATATCTAATTATAATTACTCATAATCACCGAAAAACTCCGAATATAGCGAATATAATAATTGATAAGTCGATTACACATTTCCTCCAAAGATAAAGATATGAATATCTTATCTGGTACCTTTTCATTAACACCTATTGAAAAGTGCACTCCCACTTGTGTCTTACCTCATGGTAACGTCTTTCGCAGATGCTCTTGAAACTGCTTGAGAACGGTCGTCGTCGTCATTATTAAATCGTGGTTTAAAATTTAAATAATGTGGTCAAGGTCATATTGAGTGTGAATTGTTTGTGTGTTTAGTGATTTTCATGTTGGTTAGGAGTTTTCAGCATTGGGTTTGTTAGGTATGCTAAGCATTAGTAGAAAACAGGTTTTTATCGTTGCTTAAGTTACAAAAAAATATTAATATGTACGTTATCGGTGAACAATTTAACATCGATAACATTTTAGATTTTATTGTTTTATATTAGAAATTCATGCAATTTTATCAAGTTCTCTACAAAAAGAGGTAAACTAAGAATAAAATTAGGTCTTATGTATCATCCATGTTCTAAAATTAATTTAAAAATACTGTGCGTTATTCACTGATTTAACTATAAAAAACATTTCCATTTTCTTTTCATGCTATTTATCACTTTCGCCTAATCATGTTTTATAGTTTTCTACAAAAAGCATTACCTAGTGCTTATTGCGTTGTTTTTTTCACAATTTTCTTCTTCTATTCATGTGAGTCACACTTTAGTGCTTATTACATTATGACTCAACCTCTGACTGAAGTTGACCTAAGCAAGGATATTTATATCGCGTATTTGACGTAAGCCGATTCGTCTACAGTTACCGATTTTAAATCGGATATCTTAATAAAAAGTCATAATTTTTTTCCCTTTTCCCACGTAGGTGGGGTCGGCCCAACAGGCCTTCTTCTTCCACACAGGATTACCTAGTTCAGGCAAAATTGTTACACTCGTAGCTATACTCATGTTTTTTCGATATACGAGTTTCTTTGAATAAATGTAATTTATTTATTCTTCTCGCTTTTATCAGTCGTCACCTCCGCACTCGATCCTTTTTTACTCATGTCATGTTTTACACAGTCTATCCATCTTTACCTAGGACTACCTCTTCTCCTATATCCATCCATCCACCTTCATGTCTAACACTCTCCTCGTAACAAAACACTCTTCTCTCCTTATAACATGACCATACCACGCTAATCTACCTTAACAAAAGTATCTAGACATTTTAGAAATAATTCCTAAAATGCCTAGATTTATATCATTCAATAGACGAACAATGTGGAGCGCTGGCGAAGACCCGCCCGCGACGCAGCAGATTGCGGGTTCGATTTCCGCCTCGGGACAAATATTTGTAGGATCTGTAAATATTTGTTCCGGGTATTCTGGGTATTTTCTATGAAGTTTCCAGTAAAAAATATCTATATATTTATGTATTGTATTAAGTATATTAGTCGTCTGGTAGTCATCATAACACAAGCTCTGCTTATCTTGGGGCTAGTAGATGATGCTGTGTGGATTGTCCCAAACTATTTATGTTAATCTTTAAACGGTATCCTTGAGTGTTTATATACATAGATAGATAGATAGAAAATAATTTATTGCACACTTAACAATAACAGTTTACAAACAATTTGAAACAAAAAAGAAATGTGACAATAATAATTGGCGGTCTTATCGCTCACGAGCGATCTCTACCAGACAACCTTGTTTAGTTATAAAAGGGTACTAGAATTTCTACATATTAAGCAAAAAGGCGGAGTTGAAAATTTTTCTGAAATTTCTACTCTTTGTTTCTTTTCTTGACTGATTTACAATTGTTGGGGTACACACTCAAATTCTCTGTCATCGGAACGAAAGTAATTCGTAATTTCGGATCGATTATAGAAATCTGGTAACCTTCCTATGAATCACATTCATTCTCGACTACTCTTTGTTTCTTTACTTGACTGACTGACGTTCATTATGTATGCCCTCTTTACTGCTAATAACCCAAAATTTGCACGTCTCAAACATATCTGCATAGAAAGTGTATACGTAATATCTTAATGACTTAAAAGTGGATGAACGGGTTATAATTTGCACATTTTTGTTTCAGTTCCAATCTTACTTGCAAGCTTGCTGCACCTACTATCACCAGGGGGCGGATTTGTCGGAGGATTTGGAGCCGTTTCTCAAGACTACTGCTGATGAGGTAACTAAATCGTTTTTATTTATAAAAAAATCCACATAATGGTTGATGGTTTAAAGAGAAGATAATTAAATATATATTTAGGTTCTATATTGTTTTCGATAAAATTACCAGTAAGTCTATAATAATAATACGGCCGCGGCGTACGAATATACGAATATGACCGCTATTTTGAGGCGTCGTTTGGTGGAGGCCTATGTCCAGCAGTGGACGTGTATGGGCTGATATGATGATATAATACTCTGACCGAAAACCTAGACTACCAATGCATCGTCTCCTCGCTCTAGCTAAGTTAAAAACTTGTTGGTCAGACGCGAGGGCTACTCTACCTCGGCCGACCCAGAGAGTGCTAGTTAAGTATAAGTTTATATACATATTATGTTTTATTAAGTGCTAGAATTAATTAATAAAATCAGTATTGGAAATGTACAAAACGTGTTAGTCAGTGCAATGTAGCTCTACGTTCCTGGAAATTTGTTTCCTTAGAATCGTGAGAATATTTGAAATGTGCTCTATTGGTGTTGAGCATACTCAAGGAATATTCCTGGTCAATTGCTCACTGGTGGTTGAACGCAACGCCTTAGAAGAAGATAAAAAGAGGAAAGGAAGTTAGGCCTCAGTGGGCTCACCAGTTGGATCAGATGGGCTCTCTTTCAAATGCATTATTTCTCTTGTCAAATAGATTTGAGGTTTGTTATTTTTATCCAAAACTAAGCGAAGTTTTATTTCCGGGTATAAAAGCTAATAAATAAGAAATACATTATCAATTATAGTGAGCTAGCGTGACATAATAATTCTGACTATTCTGATACGCCTAGTTATGCCGTGAGAGACCCCAGTTTATAGTTGTACTGAGGATACCTTGCGTGACTTCACGGATATATGCTAACTGTGCGATAAATTTGTAAATAAAATGTTATACGCGAACTGCAAACATTTTCAAGAATATTTTTGCTACGATCCTGTTTATTATAATGCAAATTTCATGTGGATACACTTCTCGCTTTTGAAATAGCGTTTTTATCTATACACTTTTGACTATTCGAGTCAAAATCTTTGATAAAAGTAAAGTGAGGCTTATAAGTAGAAAAGGTTACCTGAAGCATGCTTAGGTTTAAAAGCAATTGTAAAAATTCATTACAAGAACATTAACATTTAAATAGAATTCGACAATCGCAAATAGTCACTGTGTGGACCATTGATTGGTAGCCCCAAAATGGTAGGTTAGTTTACAGTACCAACTTTAAATGTAGCTGACAAAGGATCGTATGGGAAATAAATCTGTAACAAAAACCCACACTTCGCAATTAGACTTAAGAGTAGGTGAGCAATCCATCGCTTTTAAAAGATCTCAATACGTACTTATGATGTTATTGTGTTCATTCAATAGCGTCCTTTTACCACCCACGTAGAACAACGAAATTATTGCATACAAAAACAGACAAATGATAAAGAATGCTATCTAATTAGTAACTAAGTACGATAAATTGTAACTACACTTGACTGATTACCCAATTGATCACTACACAAATTCATCAGAGACACTTAAACCAATTAGAAACAATTTTAACTGAGCGCATTTTCAGGTGGCAACAATGCGAAACGACACTAAAATTCTGGACAAAGAGATGGAAAACCGACACACGATTGTGAACAGTAAAGACTCTGTGCTGCCCAGTTGTAGGACAATCACTGACGGTGAAAGTAAAGAGGGACGTCTCAGTATGCCGTGTTTGAAGAACTTACCACGGATGCAAGGATACTTGTTTAAACGGACGTCGAACGCGTTCAAGACTTGGAATAGAAGATGGTTCTATTTGTACGATAACCGACTGGTTTATAGGTGAGTGACATTATTATAAAAAAAATCTATAGTTAATTTAACCCTTAACTGGAATAGGACAAAGAAAACGTTTGTCCTAATAGAAGGGTACCATGAATAATGTAAAGTCAAGGCGAACAAAATGCCGTGCGGATGTCATCACCCTTACATTACAAAACCGAAACTTTGAAGTTTTACTTTCCCATCGCGTCCAAACATATCAGGCAAAAATTCTAAATATAGAGTTTTTTACCCTGCTTGTGATTTGCATGTATTGTACATGCAAATCACAAGCGTAAACTTGCAGTTGAATAATATTCCACTGCAACGTATTCGACGTTTAGACGCGATGGACAAAGCAAAACTTCAAACTTTCGGTTTTATAATGAGGTAGTGAGGGTGACGGTGATGTGATGACATCCGCACGGCATTTTGTTCGCCTTCGCTTTACGTTATTCATGGTACCCTTTTTTTGGGACAAAAGTTTTCTTTGTCCTGTTCTAGTTAAGGGTTAAATCTGCTATCGAAATAGCATGCAAATCTATGCAGTAGTTTTTATGTGATTGTGTAACATGCATTCAAATAATTTACCTTAGTGTGGACAACGATTTAATATAATAAATTTGATGAGACAAAGTACCAAGATCATCTAGCAAGGATTGCATTTGATTTGAAGGTTACTCCTAACTGGGTCGGTGTAGGTCGTTTTAGAATTTTCATGGTCGACTGTTTAGTCACTATTTGCTTTGTTTACTTGCAACATTCGCCACTTTGTACTCAGCTTTTTTATGCACACAAAGTTGCTGATGCACGACAAAATCATCAGAGTTTTATGATCTTTTAATTAAGAACATCTTAGAAGAGTTAACACATTCCGGTTTTTTTTTTCTGAATCCTTTGGTACATTTTTCAGTTTTAAAGGAAAGTTACTCCAGAAAGTTTAATTTTCGTGTCAATTGTAAAACAAAATGTGTTCTAAAAATTTTATTTATTTATTTTTCAATTGAAGGCCCGGTATAACGTTCTATAAAAGACTTGAGTGCTAGGTAAGTCAAAAATTTTTAAAATATTTTGAAAATTATAAATTGTATAGTTATGTTACTCTACAAATATATGCTAAACAGTTGTTAGGACATCCTTTTATGTATGTGAATATACTGTTGCCAGGATGTCCTGCTCTTCCATAGAAATACATGGATTTATCAAATATAATAAACTAATGCCCAAATACTCAAACGCAGCTCAGATTTAAGCGCATCTCAAGTCGTGATTTTTTGACAGTTATCAATGAAAATCTGTCAAAAATTCATCACTTGAGATGTGCTTAAATCTGAGTTGCGTTTGAGTATTCGCGCATAAATTAATTAATAATTAAATGGAAATATGTACATAAAGTAACCCCAATAAGAAAAAAATCCTCTAAGAGCTAGCTGATACCTATTTGAATTTATGTTAAACTGGCTGCTGCCCGCGCCTTCACCTGCGTTTAATCGGGATAAAAAATTGCCTATTTGTTATTCCAGGTCCCAAACTATACTCGTACCAAATTTCAGCCTAATTGATTCAGTAGTTTTTGCGTGAAAGAGTAACAAACATCCATACATTCATCCTTACAAACTTTGTAATTTATAATATTAGTAGGATTTGTGTGTGGGTGTGCGTGTGTCTGTCTGACTGCTAATATGTACATGATAAGTCATATTTTAATATATTCTAAATACGTTTTATTTCAGGAAGCGCACAGGTGAACTAAACGTGACTGTGATGGAAGAGGACCTGCGACTCTGCACCGTGAAACACGTGCCCGACGGCGAGCGCCGGTACTGCTTCGAAGTACTGTCGCCGAGCAAGTGAGTCGCTTTATTTACCTTTGTTTCTATGATATTATAGAAATTGTGACAGATTCTCTCCACTTCCACACGAACGTATGACTATGCGATGTCATTATTGTCTATTCTACCCTAGAGAACAATCCCCATGCTAGAGGGGCAGAAATCATTACTATCTTGATTTTTCAGAAGCCACATGCTCCAAGCGGACTCTGAAGAGATGCTATCCATCTGGGTGGGAGCGCTACAGCTTGGCATCCGCTCGGCCATCCAGCAGGGCCAGTCGCGGGAGCACCCTAACTCACAGCTGGTGCCGGCACAGGACCAAGGGGCCGCCGGCGGACATAATGTTAATAATACATCGAAGAAAATCAGGTAGGTAGACATTACCAAAGGAGGCAAAAAGAGATCGCGACTGGGCAATACGTAGTGTAGGATGCCCTCCAGCCAGGTGGTATGGCGACCTTTGAAAAACTGTTAGAGATGACAGACACAATGCTTACGTAGTTGTCTCTTGAAAACTACGTAAAACAAGTCGAGCCAAGAGTGAATAGGTGACTTCTAGACCTATGTGATACACCGTCGGCCACATCGTCACTTTCCATCAGGTGAGATTGTGATCAAACGAAGGTCTATCGACCTCGGAAGTTTGTCTTTGACATCGACATTTTCTTATCTGTGAGTTATAGTTGCCTATGCCGCCACACTATGTGTAGTTGCTCTATTAAAATATGTGAGTTCCGCTTCCGCTAGACACAAAGAAAGAACTACCGATTTGCTTCTAACAAACTGTATACACGTGCTATTGGAGAAATAAATTTACGTTAAATTCAGTGGTTTCTCGTCAAAATCACTCCCAAATAGAAAGTATTATACACTATGAATGCCACACGTTGATTTAGTACGACGTGTACTAAATCAACGTGTGGCACAGCGAAGCACGTGTGCAAAGCTTCAGCGACGCATGGCTGAAACTTTGCAGTGAACGCGTTTAACTGGCTTGGAAAAGCGAATGCGAATATCAAGCAGTGCGTGTCAATGTCAACGGTCTGTGATAGATGATAAACCACTATTAGGTATGACCCTTCAAATCTAGGAGTTGTGCCATCATTAGAACCTAAACACGAGCCCAGTTTTTTGTGTCGTGCATAACTCTGCAAAATGTTTGTAAACAAACTACGACACAAAAAACTAAAATTTACTTGCTTGGCTTTGAGTTTCAGATGTAAGTAATAGCAAATCAAATATAAGCAATATTTATTGAAGGAGAGATCTCAAATCGACAAGTAATATAAATTGTGTATAAAAAGACGCGGCAACAGAGAGAATTTAACTTTTTTTTAGGGCGGTTTGATTATAAACATTGTACAATCAGTTGGGCCGGAATACTACCATCACTAGCATCTACAATTTGTTTTCTTTTACAGAATATGGGAACAACTTCTAAATATTCCTGGAAACAACTATTGCTGTGACTGCGGCAGTGAAAACCCGCGGTGGGCCAGCATCAATCTCGGAATTACATTATGCATAGGTATGATTCACAATCATAATAACAGACTCTAGTCCTTTTAAGTTCAAATGTCATATAAAAAGTTCACCTTGCTACATGCTGTGCTGTATGACATTATAAACACACTACGCGCTGTTTAAAAATATATAATGAGAAAATATTATCTGGTTCGATCTTGTAGTATAAGGAATATTATGTACATATGTTATAACATAAATATAGCCCTAAACCTATGGGGTTCTCATGTTTAACCCATTCCCTGCCCAGCCGCTGCGGTGCGATCCAAATCCGTAGCTCTACTAGCTGGAACATGGAGATGTGGGTCATGTGGGCAATGAACTGTTAGCTTAAACTTTAAACATTGTCCATTTAAATATAATTTTACTCACAAATATTCCATTCTGTTTGGTTCTAGAATGTTCTGGCATCCATCGCTCGCTTGGCGTGCACGTGAGCAAAGTTCGCTCACTTACACTAGATGACTGGGAACCTGACATCATAAAGGTAAATTATCAACATCATTTGCACTCACTGCAAACTAAACTAAAACAAAATTAGAAGTAGTATTTACAATTGAAATTATTAGTCCGGGAGCCGACTACAAAAAAACCCTACTTGATCAAATGAAAAAAATATAAAATACCTACTCTGTATGGGTAGCTGACTTTTAGTAACTGCAACTGCTTTTGGTCGGCCTCGACTTATCTTGGCAAATTTTGTGCAAATGGCAAAAACGTGGTACAAAAATTCACCAAAACAAACCTCATCGAAAAATAGAATGAAACTTGTATAGTAGAATAGAGGCTTCGGAGGACAGTAAAAAAGGGGTCGGCCTAATCCTGTTTTGGCAGGTTCCTGTGTCCGACCGAATTTGTGGTACCAAGTGACAGCTGCATTTTAGCTTATCGAAAAATTTTATGAAAACAAAAAACGGATTATAACGGTCTAAATTAAACCTGTTGACGTTTGTCTCGGTCGGTCTCACCTAACTAAGCCGGGCATTTTTGCAGACCGACCACACTTATAAAAAAATTAAATATTGAAAATATGGTTTCTTCAATGCTTCACCTGAAGAATAATGCTTACTTTAATAAGTAAGAGTAACATAATATAGTCATAACCATGCGGACCTACAGAATATACTAGCCAGACAAAAAGTCATGCCACCCGCCTATATAAATGCGTGGAGGGTTTAGAGGGCTATACAAAAACAAAACATAGAGGGATTTTTTTTATTCTTAAATCTAAATTATACAATAACGTTTTTTAATATTATTCATAATCACAATCTTCTTCAGAGTCGAAGTCTCACGAACTTTCCCCAGACTCCGACTTATCAATTATCATGTCTTCTATTCGCAAAGGAGTCATGTGTCCACCACCGAACCATTTGATTTTGTACATTTCATCTGCTAATATCCAGCCACAATGTGTTGCATAAAATTTGATGCAACTGGATTCTGCGGCGCACTGTCACATTGATATTTATGAACGCCGTTCGTATTATTTTTTGTTTTAAGGTGCTCCAACAGGGGGGTATATAGCTGAAATCAAAATTTTTAAAACTGAAATTGCAATAGCGCCCTTGCCGCCGGTAGTGGTATAGGCTTTGTTTAATATTTTTTTGTAACTATAAGTATGATTATAAAATTTTAATTAAGATGGACATGCATGATTTACTTAACCTTGAATGAACTACTTGATACTTACCTATTTATTTTAATTTAAACTGAATTTTCACATTTTATATAAATTCTTTTGCAGTGCCCTACAGGGTGCATGTACTATTGACCTAAGCTAACATTAAGACCTAAGCTGTATACATGTACATGAGAGCAAATAAATAAATAATCCAGGTTCCGCCTGAGCGAAGCCGCGAGCAGAAACTAGTTTAACATAAAGAGAAACTTAGCGACATCAGGTAAGTACATAAAGTTTGATGTCGCTAGTTGATTTGATGATGATACTTAAGAAGACTACTTAATAGAAAATAGAATGAATGAGAGAATTAACTCACAAGTTAGTGATGTTGAAATTGGCTCCAAAGGTCCTCCAAACTATATGTGATAAAGAAAACGGAACTCTAAACATTATCAATATAAGACTGTAAATTTAATCTGAGAGGACATGACTTCATTCTGTTTTGTTTGCAGGTAATGGCGGAACTTGGCAACAAGATCGTGAATTTAATTTACGAAGTAAACACAGAGGAAGCCCCCATTCCACGTGCTACGCCTGATTGCGAAACGTAAGCGTTACTTTTCTTACTTGTATTGATTTGCTAGTCCGCTGGTAAACTTAGGCCTCATCCAGACGAGACGCCCCCCAAATAGTGATCGTCGTAAGAGATCGTCCATTAACCACGTGCTGTTTTTTAGCATTTTTAATAAGCTCACACGCCACTTTTCAATTGTTTAGAAATCGCACGTTCAATGGCAAAATAAATACACGTGATATCTCACTACCTTGTGATATTTCGTGATTTTTTTGCGAACCCCTTCTCCGCCCTTTCAAGCCTCACGTGATTAATGGACGACTTCTAAGGGGGACTTTGCCATAATCACCGCGCTGCTTGATTGAAGGGTAACCAACCGCAGTGGAGGTGTTTAAAATACACAAAAGCCAGCTAGTAAAGTGCCTTATTCGCAATTGTCTTGAGGCACGATTTATCAGCATGTTTTTGTAACTTGTTGGAAGTTGTCTGGTAGAGATCGCTCGTGAGCGATAAGACCGCCAATTGTCACATTTCTTTTTTGTTTCAAATTTTTTATAAACTGTTTTGTTAAGTGAGCAATAAAGCATTTTCATCTAAAAAATAATATGTTATTAAATGATATCCCAAAAATTTACGATTGCGCGGGACTTGAACCCGCGACCTTTCTCTCAACACGGCACTGCGCTAACCAACTGCGCCACGAAATCACGTCGTCGTCACTTGATTTCGTGGCGCAGTTGGTTAGCGCAATCGTCCCGCCGAAATCGTAAATTTTTGAGATATCATTTAATTTCTTTAAGATTACCTTTAGTGCGATTGCTTACACATTATAATAACAAAAACCTTAACAACTATGTACTTTACAGATACGTGCGCGAAGCATGGATCCGTGCCAAATACGTGAAGCACTCATTTGTAAAGGACATGAGTGACTTTGCAGCAGTCAACCCTACGACTGTGCAGACCTCCCCATTAAGGAATGGACGGCGGTGGTCTGTTAGGAGAGCAAGGCGCAGGTCTGTTACACTCACTCTGCATCATTATTCCAGCAAGGGTAATTTAATTCGTCGGAAAGGCCTGCGGATTCGATATCGGAAACTTTTCACGAAGAACGTTATTTTAAAATATCGGATTCGAAAACTTTTGATATTTGAATGCAGATCCTTAAAAAGGCTACGAACCTCTTCCAAACGGAAACGGATTTTCCCATGCAGATTTGTTGTTATTTCACGTAGAATGAAATGGGGCGCGCTATGAGTGAGAAAGCGCGCATCTAATACGAAGCTGTCATGTGGCTGTGTGCTTGGTGTTGGCACCATTTTTTGATATTTTTCGTACTTTCCGATAAATTTTGAGTAAACGATTGATTTCAAAAATATTTTTGATTATTTATAATGTTGAATATATATATCCGTTCCCGACAGCTTATCACTGGCGGAAACGAATCCGCTGGTTAGTTTTTGTTCGTGTGTGCTATTAGGAGAAAGAGGAGAGAGAGAGAGAGGAGGGAGATAGAGAGAGAGAGAGGAGGGAGATAGAGAGAGAGAGGAGGGAGATAGAGAGAGAGAGGAAGGAGATAGAGAGAGAGAGAGCGAGAGCGAGCTCAACGACATACCTATTCACAGTTCAACGCAGATATGATTCAACGAGCGAGTTCCAAGTCCAACACTGATTACCAATTTTTGTAATTAAGACTAGACGAGTACCTATGTTATTGTAGACTGTAAACAAAAAATTCAAATGAATAAAAATGCTATTTTTGAAATTACCTCTTCATGACACTTCTACTAATTTCAACAACAGTCGATCAACAAACAGTCTCCGTAAGTGCACAATTTCTTTCAACCCGCGGATTCGCTTCGGATACTTTCGATCATCGATCCGAAACGAAATCAATATAGCTTTCTAAAGATCCGCCGGAATCGAATTAGAATTCAAATCCAACGTTTTTCAATAGAAAACGAATCGAATGAATTAAAATACCCCTGCAGCCCCCCCTACCACGGGGAATGTTGTATAGGATAGAATAGACAATAATGACATCGCATTGTCATACATTGCATAGATTATTGAAGTTGAACGAATGAATTTCAAATAAATTTACGCATTCGTTGACAAAGTGACGCTCTCTATTCTACCTAGACAACAATACCCGTACTTAGGGGGCAGCATACAGTTGTTTTCTGCTGAACATAGACCTCCCGAAAATGAGACCACATAGCGGTCCGAGCCCGCCATTATCCGGGAACAGCCTGTGACTGCTATAATATTCATCGAGTGGAAGATCTACACGTGACGCGTGAAAAAAATCTGGTTTTTACTATTTTCTAGTAGTAATTTAGATAGTTAATAAGAATTTTTGCGCACATTTGCTATAAACCCACACTATAAAAACTACGAACCATTCTCGTTTTACAGTGTATTGACAGTAAGAGATTTACAATACAATACAAAATGCTTTAATGTACATCAACAAGAATACATAAAAACGAGACTTGTAAAAAACATGCACAATCGGCAGCCTTATCGCTTAGAAGTGATCTCTTCCAGGGAACGTTTAGATTTATTACTAAAAACATTATACCGATAGATTTCAAAACTGAAATGGATTGAAAGTTTGTTTTAGCTAAGAGAATTTTTTTACTTGCAGAACCTGAAAAATAGTAACATCCCGATTTTTTTATGCGTGACCAACCTTAATTCGCGTCCACCCCCCGGGAACCTGCCTCATATATTATCAGCGTACGTAAAAGTCAGTAAATTTTAGGGTGCCTAATACTTTTGACCAATGCTGTACAAAGCTGACTAAAGCCATAATTTTTTTAAGAAATCCGTGCAATTTCCTGATTTTTAGTAATACCCCACTAAAAATCAGGAAATTGCACGGATTCGTTGTCCCAATTTATAGATTTCGTTCGTTGCTTGAAATAACAATTACTTGTTAATAATAGCTTGTTTTCCCTACTAGAATAATAGCGCAACAAATTTTAGATTATTTATTTATTTAGTAATACCCATTCTCCCGATGCATGTTTAGGCAAAAACTCTCGGAGACCTATTTTAGATGCTCTAATTTGTAGATTCGATTGAATATAGACCACAAAAACTTTTTTTTCCATATCACTTATATCCTATACTTGAATAATAATATAACACATTTTCGATTTATGCCTTTTGTGTTTAGAAAATAAAAACAGAACCGAACTCAATTTCAACCGAAAATGCTTCGAAACAAACCCCAATATCTCCATAGTTATACATAATTTTGACATAATATTTGTACGAAAATAAACTTCAACATTTGCTTAAACTACAATATTAATTTTATTTTTTAAATCGTTACTATTATTTTTTAATGATTTATTTAAAAAGACTATATATTTCATAGCGCCGGCGATCTGATCTCAGTACCGCGCGAGCGCTTTTTGAGGTCGGACCTGCGTCAGTTAATTTCGCGCCCTTCGTCGTGTCGATACTATCGTGGTGTGCATAGATTGCCGTGTAGACGAAGCCTACGAAACAAGACGAACACGCCCCCTATTTCGGTTTTTATGTTGCTTCCCATACAATGAAATCAGTTTTATGCCATTTACTCCTTAACTATAAGTCTGATGCTAAATAGCAACGGAATAATAGTTGCTTAGTTTTGATAACGCTATCTAATGGCAAAATAAAATAAGGCCAAATTTTTTTTTTTTTTTTGTTTTCGATGTTACTCAAAAACCGCAAAGAAACGCAAGATTTGTCTTTGAAGGAAAGTTGCGGTACAGTGCCAAAAACATGCTATTTATAGACCACAGAACGAAATAGGACGAAATACGCCCACTATTTCTGTTTGTATATTGCTTTCCATACAATGAAATCAGTTTTATGCCATTTACTCCTGAACTATGACTCTAGGCCAAAAATGCAATAGAATATTTATTGCTTAGATTTAAAAAAGCTATCGAATCGCGCTCTTAATTGAGATTTCATTACTAATGAAAGAGAGTTAATTACGAACCTTATTTGTGTTGGAAGAACAACAATGTTTCATCTCATTACGAGGGGGACCCCACTCACCCTGAAGAAGTCCCTCGTAAAGGGATGAAATGTAATAAATTCGTCAAACTATGATAGTTTTTATATGAATAAATTCATTTGTTTTGTAGAGTTCGCGCTCCTCCCGTTGTCCCAGAAACTATCGCAGATGAAAAGAGTGACGAAAACAGTAGCACCGGTAAGTTGATAAAAAATTCCTAGCAGCTAGATTTTCCAGCAGTACAAGTCTATAAAGAATCAAAATATCTTTATTTCCATAAGTACAACGCCTAGAAAAGGTGAAGAAGGCTCACAAATGTCCTCGTAACGAAATATTGAAAATGACAGTGTCGTATTTTAATAGAAGGGATTTTTCTCCGCGATTTAAGTATGGTTAGTCAAATCGGAGACCGATATAGGAAACCGATGCCTTACGTAATTTCAGGTTTTTGCGTTGTAACACCAAGCTAAATAGTTGTAATTGTCTAAGATAAATAATAGTAATTGTCTGCCATATATTTTCCAAAATTTATGGTTTTTCATTTATATTTTATAGTGTAAAAACCTTGTTTTGTACAAGTTTTTATTTAAACTTTTACAATGAAAATAAGTTTTTACAATGTATGTTTGTTAGAGTGTAATCTTGCAACTCAATTTTAAACCTCGTCCGATTGAGCTGATATTTGGCATACTTATGTAAGTTCGGTGACAATGCAATGACATGGTAACGGTCTACTGATGGAAACCGAATGTGGCCATAGAAACTCCTAATCAAAACGACTTAACCACGTCGAGTTTGGGTTCATTAGATTTGTCTTCACAAGCACTTTGGTCCTAGATTATAAAAAATATAGTATTTATGTATTCGTTTTTTTAAATATTAAAATTTTATTTTAATTTCATTTACCTGATATTAATAAAACGCAGTCGGGTTATATGTTTTGTAAGTTATTTAATTTAATCATATTGCATTCATTTATTTCAGCGAGTGAATGTTCCGGAAGCCCAGTACTAGAAATCGGTGCGGAGCTGGGAAGCGAACGCGCGCTTGATCTCACGCTGCCTTCCGATCACGACTCTACGGAGGGCGAGGATGCAGATGAATTAGGTGAGCTTGTCTGGTTATTGCTTAGGTTCTTACTGACGTGGCACAGTGACCCGAAATTGATGATCCACTGGAAAACCGTGAACTCTGGTGTGGAGGCTCAGATTCGCAGTAGATTTTGACCTCCATCAGAGTCCATCAGAGTTCGCCATTTGTCCCGGTCCCTCGCCGTCCAGTCAACAACGACGTTCTTGTAGGTCGTTATCAATCAACCTACGTGTCAGGCCCTCATATTTTGCTAGTAATTTTTTTACAAACTTCTGTATGCTACAGTGTATACTGCATCCCTCAACGAGTGCATACAGTAGTACACTGTATAGTGTACTAATGTTTTCTACCCTTGATAGCACTCGGCCAGCGAAGAGGTTAACAACAGATTGGTCCGAAGAGTCGCATTAAGGAAACAAGGCTTTTTATCCCTACACTAGGCCTAGATATCAGTACTCACGGATCACCGTGTTAAATTTCGAATCACATAAAATTCAACATTATTTATTTCATTCCTCTAATGTGAAAAAATGATTGAGAAAAAAAAATACAATGTGGCTGCAACCTACCCTCTTAATAAAATGTCCTCCTAAAATGTGTATCTCCCCCCAGGTGCAGAAGACATGTGTAACCTATCACCAGAAGCCGTGCTGGTGCGGGCAGCGCGCGCTCATAACGTAGCTGTGATGCGCGCTGCCCTAGCAGCCGGCGCCGACGTCAACTGCACGCCGCGCCAGTCCCGCACGCCATTGCATCATGCCGTGCTCAGCGTCAGTATATCCTAACTAATATTACAAATGCGAAAGTGTGTTTGTTTGTCCTTCCTTCATGCCCTTACTGAGCATCCAATCGACTTGACTTTTGGCATAGAGTCAGTTGAAAGGATGGAGAGTAACATAGGCTACTTTTTGTCCTGGTAAAACATCAAATTCCCATGGGATATTTACGGGAAAAGATACGTTTTTATCCCCCTAGAAATGTGAAATTCGAATTTAACGCGAGTGAAACCGCGGGAACAGCTAGTACATAATAAATAACGCTGAAAGATTCCCACGGCATCATCTTGCCCATTGACGGGCGAAGCGATTTGATCCAGCACGCCATATCCGAGGGCACTCATAATATCTCTTAAAAATAAACGAAACCTCACAAATTAATAATACACCTGCATTTTGTTGACTTTTACCATTTTCCGAACTGCAGCAAATCTAAAAAATGTTCGCGGCTCGCTTCTTTGCACGTCGTTCTTTTTTTATATTTGCTGGTAAAACATTCTAAGAAAAGCCCACAAAAATTACGTAGCTCATTTCGCCGCTCATAACTAAGTTTGTTTCAGTTCAATAAAAGTTCTCAATTGCTACAAAAAAGATGTGCAGGTGTACCATCAAATGTATGAGGGTAGGTTGCTTTGCCAGTTGTTTGTCGGCCATTACATAGTTCAGTTGTTCATCCGTGTTTCATTTATGATATCCCCTAAAATACGCTAGAGAAAATAGATAGTCAACTCTGTAATATATACCAAAGTCTGTGCTATGTCTGTGCAAGAAGTCAGAAAAGCATTCACACGAATCAGGAAGATTCAGTAGATCTCAGCACCATTACTCTGACACCTAATTAATACACCCAACATCCTATCCTACGAATATTATAAATTTGGTATGGGTAAAGAAAGGTTTTAAAGGTTCTCGAGTGGCGACCGCGATGCAATGCGAAACGGAGTGTGGGAAGACTCCCACTCGATGGACCGACGACATCGTAGCGGTCGCAGGGAGTCGTTGGATGGAGGCGGCTCAGGACCACTTTGTCGTGGCGTCGTTTGGGGGAGGCCTATGTTCAGCAGTGGACGTGTACGGGCTGATGATGATGATAGTTTGCGACCTGGAATAATATATAGGCTATTTTTTAACCCGATAAAACGCGGGCGAAGGCGCGGGCAGCAGCTAGTCAAATATAATAATGATTATGATCCATACGTCCTCTATATAAGGTTTATATTACAGGGTTCCGTAATGGCGTGCTCATTCCTGCTCCTTAATGGCAGTAAGCTGAACGTTCAAGACGAGGACGGCAAGACTCCTTTACACCTGGCGACAGAAGCGGGGCATACTGCTCAGGTACCTTAGTAAAATTGTATCATGGGCTCATAGAAATTGCTTACGATTTGCGGCACATTACTGATCCACCTTGCGCGATGAGCCGACTACATGTAGTCATCAGTTAAGACCCCAGGGTCTCACTGATTTTGTTGTTGTGATATAAGTTCTGTTGTGTCAGACGGAGCTAGCCCTGTTGGCTGACACAAATTCGAGGCAATTAGCAAGCCAGCAGTGGACCCACTAGTGGCCACTAACTGCCTCATGATAATATGGAAATTACAATAGACTTTTTTTGAGTTTTCAAACCATACCAAATAAATTAAGTTTATTTCGGGGTCTGATTTGTACTAACTCAATTTATATTTTCCGCATTCGGTTTACAAAATTAAAGATTATTTATCGCGTACCTTTTGTACATCCAGTCGCCCCGTGACCACGATCGCTGTAACGCGATGGAAACGTAGGGGAAAATATAACAAAAGCCAAAACGCAAAAGCTATAAATACCCGATAAATAATCTTAATTAAGTTAATCAATCGCGAAAGTTTAAAAAATCGGTTTACAAAGTCTGTTTATGTAAAGTAAGAGTGTAAGCAGATCGTTTTCATCCACCTTCATCATTCGCACCGAATGAGAAGGCGGGGCGGGCGAAGGTCCACTTGCGACACTGGAGGTTGCGGGTTCGATTCCCGCCTTGAAACAAATGTTTGTACGATCTGCAAATATTTGTCTCGGGTGTTCTGCGTATTTTCGATGTATTAATAAAAAGATCTATCTATGTAAATCTTTATTGACAAAGAAAATTACAATCAAATAATATAAACAAATTAAACTAGTATTTAATTGAAACAATGAGCTAACTGCAGATTGTTGGAAACAATCTACAGGTAGCTCAACTGATCCATATCAATACCAGTCGGAAGCGTTCCCAAGACGCTGACTGCATTGCCCCGCTGTATAGCAATGCTAATGCGCTGCGCCAGATACTCACCGGGTCACGCGTCGTGTCGCTGCGACCAGGCGCTCTGATATATATTATTATCTATAGATCTACCTATGTTATATATTGTATTATGTATATCAGTCATCTAGTACCCATAACACAACTTCTGCATAGCTTGGGGCTAGATGATGTTGTGTGGATTGTCCAACATTATTTATTTATTATTATTATTAATTACAATCTGGGTCTCTTCAAGACAAGAGTGAATAGGTGTCTTCTAGCTTCACCGTCGGCCAGATCGCCACTTTCCATGGTGAGATTGTGGTCAAACGAAGGCCTATTGACTATATACTAAGAAAATAAAATATAAAGTAAACAATTCATTGTAAGAACGCGTCAAAGCACTCATAACTCTTTTTGGAACACAATTAGTCATTCCGTCTTATCAGTATATTATTTGTTTAGGTGTGCCTCTTACTGCGATACCGCGCGGACCAAGCGATAGCGGACAACGAGAAGCGAACCCCGCTTGATATCGCCGTCGAACACGCGAACGCTGATATTGTCACGTTGTAAGTACAAGCCATTGTATATAGTACTCTGCGATGTATGTATAGGTACCACAATGTACATATCAGCTGTTCTATTCAGGGGGCCTACTCGGAAAAGGAAAATCGAAGTTTCTTTTTCGTGTTTGTGCAAAACCAACTCTTATGTCCATTGCATAAGATTAGCGTTTGCACGAAAAAGAATCAGAAACTCCGATTTCGTTTTTAAGAGTACAGGCCCTGATATATTTTTGAGTATACTAATTAACGGATGAGCGGCGAAAATAACGCTCTGCCCTGCTTGGTACCATTGTGTCCTACTAATATTATAGATGTCAAAGTTTGTATGGATATTTGTTACTCTTTCACGCAAAAACTACTAAACCGATTAGGCTGAAATTTGGTATGGGTATAGTTTGAGACCTGGAAAAACATATAGGTTTTTTTATCCCGATAAAACGCGGGCGAAGGCGCGGGCAGCAGCTAGTTAATAGATAAAGATTGGTCTCCCTTAGGTACTCCCTATTGCGAGCCCCGCTAATAAACAACAAAACACTTTTCTGATAACAAATTAACGTACCTACATATTTGTTTACTTGCGTTTCACGCACTTCGCAGAATTGCGTAATACCTCAGTTAATTTCCAGTTCTAAGTAGATAGATTATTTCTCAATAATTCTATTGAAATTAGTTTATGGGAATTTCCTATCATAATATTTTCAGATAAGTGCGTGACATGTCGCGACTCGTTTACCCGATATTTGTTCTGATTAGGCCCATTGTCACACTAAACTCGGCAAATGAATTATTATGTTCATTTCGATAGATTTCAATAACTTTATTTCTTTAGACTTATAAAATAAGCACTTAGACATGTGAAATTTTATGCTATAAACAGCTATAGATATACCTAATAATTATTATTGAAATAAGAAATAAGGTGTTATTGATTACTGTTCTCCACGAAAAAGTAACCACCTGCTTTTGTGGGTGTGATAAAACTGATAAAAGATTGCAATGTATAATACATACATACATTCCAATTAATTCCAATATTTGATTTGAGATTGGACTTTGGGTAATTCCTTTCAGGACTTGAAACTACCTATTTTTCAATTATTTTTTAGTAGCACCATGGATTAATTTATTCGTGATCCTTAGTGGTTTCTTTTTATAAATTCCTAGTTGCGGTTATAGATCCTTACACACAAGTCAATGTCAAGCGAATTGAGCTACGTTTTATCTTGTTTCGAAACTTGTTCTAACCTTCTGAGGTTCTAACCCGACTGACTTGATGAAATCGTTGATTCAAGATAAAAAGCCTGCCGAAGCTTCTTTTGATTCTAAACTTTATCCTACTATCCCTAAGGTTGCGACTCACAAAGCTGAACGAGGAAATGCGAGAAAGCGAGATGTCTTCCAACGATGATACGTACAACGAAGTGTTTCGGGATTACACGCAGCTGGCTCACTCGCACCCGGAGAGATTGGTGCGCGCGCGACATAACAACAACGAAGGTAGGCACTGTCATAACATAATGATAACTACAAAGTACAGTACCCGGCGATAAATAATGCACATCGCTCATTAGAAAGAGATAAATGGCTGTTTACGGCTATTTCCGAATACTGACGACCGTCCATTAATAACCGTATTTATTAGGTGTCATTTCATACCCAATAAATACTGCACTAGACTATAAGAAACTTTCAGTGGCGTACTGAAAGTTTCTTATAGTCACATGTAAACTTTAAATATCTATAGAGAGTTGTTGCAACTACTAGAAAAAGGATGGTAAAACCATTAATTATTATTTTGTAAATCAATAGATTGAATGGTGGGGCGTTTATACAACTCTAAATTATTTATTTTCAGCTTAATGCGACCGTACTCTATAGCATCTGTATAACGACTGAAAAACAAAGAATATAACTGATAAACGTCATACAGGTAGGATGTGACAACGCTCTACGACGCCGAAATTAGCCAAGTCTCTTTCAAAAGACCGATGTGCATTATTTATCTCCGGGTACTGTACAGGCTTAGAATGATTACCTTAGACAGCGATTTGTCTATTTTTGATTAAACGTCTAATGCGTTAAATATTTAAAATTCATGCGGGTTCAATATCTACTTAAATTACAAATAAGTCATTTCCTTTAATTTATTAGTATAAACCAGACCGAAGTCAATCACTGCCCATTAAATTATTAAGGTATCCAGTAAAACAGTTCAGTTTTAGACTGTCCATTATTTTTGTTATTGGTCAAGTTCTATTGCTACAACTAGTTATAGAGAATTTCCAGCTTTTAACCAATGATAATAATTATGAAGCCGTGGGGTCGCGGCGTACGAATATCGACCCCTCCAACTCAACCCGTGGATGTCGTAAAAGCCGACTAAGGGAACCTACCAGAGGAAGGGCAGCAGCTTCCTTCTGAGTATTTTTAAACACCAACACTGCGATCATCAATCCGCCTGCCAAGCGTGGTGATTATGGCAAATCCCCCCCTACATGGGAGACCATCCACTCGATGGACCGACGACATCGTAGCGGTCGCAGGGAGTCGATAGATGGAGGCGGCTCAGGACCGCTATTTGTGACGTCGTATGGGGGAGGCCTATGTCCAGCAGTGGACGTGTATGGGCTGATGATGATGATGATGATGATGATGAATAATTATGACCCTATTTCTAATAATTCATACTTGAAAATCCAATTGGCTGCGCCAAGTATCTAATGCGTCAATCGAAAAACTTACAAAATCCGTTAAATTATTCATAGTTTAATCTGCTAGACATGAATATAATTAATAGAACGTGCTGATTGACTCAACAATTAGTATGGTAAAATAAAGTGTTATTCTTTTTTATTTTTAGGAGAGCAACCGAATGAATGACGCAGAGCCTCGCGTCGACGACGCAGACGTTGGCTGTGGTAGCGCATGACTGGTCTAATACTTCCTCACTACGTGGCAGGTGTGTAACAATATTGAGCTTTATTTCAACAACAGTATAAAGTTGACTATTCAGTTGTTCGTATTGCCTAGTAGTTAATGGATTTCTGCTCGTCTTCTGCTGCGATTGAAGTAGGCTTTGTTTGGCTGCAAAATCATACGGGGATGGGTCTCGTGAAAAAATTTATAGCGCGCACTTATACATTGATTTGCCAAACGATTTGAAGCAAGTGTGAGAGTTTGTAATTAGATTTTTTGTCGGAGAGAACCGGTTATGCCGGACAATGTATGAAGATTCCGAGGGAGTCGCAAATAGAGATGTTTAAATAGAATTAATGGGAAGACAGCTATACTTTTTACAGTGGAAGACGGAGAAATCTATAGTATACTAGTATACTGCATAGTGTAAAGTTCAATATTGGTACAAGTAAGTCTGGGTGCTTAATGAAAGGAATAAAATGAAAATTAGCGTTAAAACTTCCTTAATTGTTTAGCGGTGGGCTATGTTAAAATATCTAAATGCCTATATTGTTATTGAAAATTTTGCAAACTCTTTATATTTAATTCTAGTTATTTCTAATCGTTTGTATTCGGTGTCTGTATTAAACGTGATATTTTTCCTATTTAATTTTATCAAAATCGATCTCTCAAAACGAGGCTTTTTACTAACAATCTGCCAAATAATCATAATCAATTATGAAATATTTTTACAAAATTTTACAATACAAAATGTCACTGCAAATTTCCATATTACAATGTTGCAATTTTCTTCCATGTCTCACAACGAAACATATTTTATTCTGCGACTATGACTTTACATCTTCCTAGATATACAAAGTTATAGAAATTAAATATTGTAGATAATAATTTATTAACTATCTATCTACAGTATTTAATTTATATTAATCGATAATCGTGTTTACTATACTCTTGTATACTATTACAAAAAATGATACATTTTTCCTAGACATACTTCATACATATTGAGACCGACTGCATGTCGAAATCGAATAACGATTAATTATATACTAAGAATAGTATCTAAATTATTTCAAAATAACATTTTCCCTGTTGTATCGTAGGGTTGAGGCAGTTCAAATATAAGCCATAAAACGCGGTGTGATTTGTTTATATAGCTTATTACTTTAACCAAAGATATGAATATTAATACATACTGGGTTTTTTGGGTTACGTAAGCTCTCGACATATACATACATATGTACATATATAGGTTTTGCTATTTTAATATAGAACTTAATGTAATAGGGCATAGGCACTCATATACTCGTAGTATTTGTCTGATCGTCATAACCATACGTTTTATGACCCCTTTAAAGATTTAATAATTGGTATTAAAATACATTCCTAAATATCAGACAAGATCCATTCCAAAGTACACGTGCATTAATTGTAAATTAAAATTAATATTAAATCATAAATTGAATCTCACCTTAATTTTTTTATGTTTTTAAAATGTAAGCGTTTGTTAGATCTAGAAAAAATATAATGAGGTCGATGAAATCGATGAAAAATATAAAAATTTTATGGATTCAATAAAAAACCTTTTGCTTGCCAAAATCGTATTCGTTAATAAAATCTTGCCAATATTAAAATTTTTAATATTGTAATTTCAGTTCTGTATAAAGAAAATAATATATTTTTTAAGTAAATTGTCTTTTGCGTTCATTAAAAACATATTTGTTAGAAATCATTGCTAAATTTAGATAGTCGCAATATTGCTGTTTTTAAATATTTTAACGAATTTATGTTATTTTAGTGTCAGTTTGTGGTGACATCGTTACAAATATAATAGTTAAACTTTTACAAATGTACCGATAGTTATATTTTAATCACTTAAATGCAATCTAGAAGTTTCATGAATTTGATGGTACTAATTATGAAATGTTATTCTCTAAAACTCTGGTAAATATCCCGTTATACCAATATTAATCAATAAATAAATGTGTAAAAATATACTTGTTTGTCTGTTCCGTAGTTTATGATTGAAGTACTTAAGCTAAAAGTTATTCAACTAGAACTGTTGACCTGGCATAGCATCTATCTGTTAATTTTATTTACTTTAATCATTAACGAGTAATTAACGCATTCGATTTTAATGTTATCGCAGTTTTACTCGTGAAATCGTTACGATAATTAACCCTTGAGTATAATCATTTGTATTAAATTCCAATACTCTAAGTACTGTTGATATTGATAATCCTTATATTAAATAGTTATACTTGAATAAACTGTTTGAAATGTACTTTCTTAAAGGTTTTATTACGAATCCTAACTAATATTATAAACGCGAAAGTTTGTATGTATGGATATTTGTTATTCTTTCATCAAAAACTACTGCATGGATTTTAATGAAACTTTACAATAATATAGCTAAATATATCTTTATAACTTATTGTGTGAGTTGTCCAAAATATAACAACGATAAGTGTCACCACCAGAATATCCATATCAATTCTTCTTAGTCCACACGGGCGTAGCCGCGGGCGGTAAGAAGCTAGTAATTTATAAATCGGGCGAATAATACAATACTTTCTCGCCTAGGTGTACATTGTACATGTACACCTAAGCGAGAAAGTGCCCATCGAGTGTGTCATTTGAGGCCCAAGCCGCAGCCGAGGGCCTTAAAACACACGAGGTAGGAATCGCACTTTCTGCCGAGTGATACATAGTGCTAACTACACCTTCGAGGAAAATAAAAAACAGAATTAACTAATATTAAAATTAAAATTATTACAGTTATTGAAACTCAATGTAATGTGATATTTTTCTCCGGGAGTGTTTCTTGCTTACTTTACTGCCCTGTTGCCATCTATATTTCAACAAAACGTAGAAGTTTGGAAATAAATGTAATAAGGGTTAATTGAAAATACAATAAAAAAAGGTGAATCGTCAATTATGTTTCTTAGATCTGTCAAAATAGCGTTAACCACGAGTCAATGTGATAATAAATAATGGGTAAATACAAAACCACATACCTAGTTTTATCAGATTTATGCAGGTAGTACAAGGAGTTCGGAGATTTACTATTTTACGCTACTGGTAACACCAGGAAACAGAAACACGAGTTGTTACTGTGTTGAAAGTTTTTACTTCTAGTCCGCTTATGCCTCTTCCGATTTCTGAACAATATTTTGAAAAAATCTTTAGGCGTAGCTATACGTTGTCTGTGGAAAAAATAACCCAAGTGATAAAGGCTGGCGCGGGAAGTACTTCTAAATTTGAATTTGGTGTAGGTAGGGTATTTTATTACAATAATTCTACAGAATGTCATCGAGTAACAGTGAAAGTTTTATGACACTGTCAGAAATAAAAGAAACTGCTGAAAGAGTGATTGAGAACCTATTGCCCGAGAAATCCAGAAATAAATACAACAAGACTTATGATATATAAGAAAATCTCTTGGGAGAATATAATATGTAATTTCTCTTTCTCAAAAAATTGAAATAAAACAAAATAATGATGCACACATATATTTTATTAATAAACTTTAAAAAAGGAGAGTATCTTTTGGGAGAACATACTACTTCTCTTTCTCATACAATGAAAAATAAATTTTCAAACCGTTAACAAGCCAAATTCATACATAAGCGTATATAAAAGAGAGTAAATAGTGATGAAGTACATTTTCATTGATACAGTAAATAAATTAACATAATTACCAAGAAACAAGTAAGCTGTGCAGAAGCCAAAGTGCCAAATCCAGTTACAACAACAAAATGTTTCAGTGTACAATATACTACTAGAACTTACGTTGTTTCACTTCTGCACCGCTGCAGTTACTGATGCAAATGATGCAGTTGAATCGTAATAACAAATAGATAAATTAAATGAATTAAATTCATTAATTTTAGAACTTAAGAGAATTATTACATTGTTTTTAAAAAGATGATATTATTTATTAAAACAGCTTCAATTGGGAACATTGATTATTTTGATCGAAGATTGTGAATGGTAATTGATAGACAATTGTAAAAATCCAATGAAAAAATTAAATAGTCGGTAAAATAGTAAAAGTGAATATGACATTGTTTGTTTTATAAATCCTTAGTTATCAAATCCTGTATGACCTGCATACGTTGATTTGATTTCTAATGGAATATTCTACTGTTAGCCCTGTAGAAATGCAGACAGGTTGTTCACAATTCTATCCTTCATAGAAAAGTAAACCCCCTGTGCATGTGACTAAGATCTTTATCACACTGGTGATTTGAGAGCGATTTTAAAGCGATGCGATTGTGCATAGAGATGGGTTTATGCCGGGCATTAACAGGGCGTATTGAGTAAGAGATGGGTTTTATGCCGGGCAATTACTCAATACGGCTGTAAATGCCAGGCATAAACCCATCTCTAATTGTGCAGCTAGCACGCCGCTTCGACGCCGCGGGCACACAGCGAGCTCGCTGCGATTAAAGACGCCAGTGGTCAAAACGTGCGAGGCCTGCTCGCTGCGTAATCGCACTGCTTTGAAATCGCTCACAAATCTTCAGTGTCTATAAAACAACAACGCGCATTTAAACGAAAAGAAAAACTAATTTGACTGCGTTCTTTTTATTTTAATTGTATAAAAAGCGACGGCAAAATTATTAGTGCAATCGAATTAGTTTACGTCCCAACAGAATTGACGCCACTACTGTTGATTTTAAGTTATGCATCGCAGAAAGTCAGGTTTAGTTGATTCCGAAGTTACCCCACAAAGAAGAGTGGGACATGGTCGAGGATGACGCAGACGGCGACGATGGTGGTCCGTTCTGCTGATTCATCATGTAGGCAGAACCGACTCGTCGCCGGGACCCGTAGCTCCCAGAACGTTCCAAACCTGAAGACAAATAACGGTTTGAAAATTATATCCTTATGATGTCTTCTTGCATTGGTATTTCAAAACTCGTTATTACTTGCTCGTCTCCGGTTCTATCATCATGTAGAAAACCCTAGCCCTCATACGTTGGGTATAGGCCTCGTGACTATTAGAAGTACCATTCTATCCGGCCACCTTCAGGCTATTTCCCGCCCGTGACCTCTACCTACTTATATCGACGATGTCGTCATCGGGGTTGATCTGCCTCATTATCTTTAACACGTAAATGTCCGTGCTTTACATGTAATGCATTTTTGGTCTGGCTGTGACGTTCGTGCATTACATGTAATGATTAGCCAAAGGCAATTGAACAGTGTTTCCTGGGCTGGGTGTGACCACTAAATTTACCAAAATAGACGGGACAGTCAACGTGTTATGACTTATTCACCGGACAGCAATCCTTCCTGAATAAAAAAATGCACATATTTGATAATGGACAGATCACGCGTCAACGCCATTTTATCAGCATTATGTACTCAGCGTCTTTCTCCTAGACCGAACCTTAAGCATTCCTATCATAGCCAATACATTAACCCCGTTTAACGTACCTCCATCGGAGTTCTCTGGGCAATACTTGATGGTATGGGCGCGTTCTCCGGTGGCACCGCAGCGAGGGCACCGGAAAGCTCTCAGAACTGGGCAGAGCACGCGCCCGCGCCAGTCTTTCAATGAGTGAGAAGTGTAGCACTCTTCATTCTCGCCATTGTTCTTGCAAAATGCACACTCCTAAAATACAATTAAGTTCTCAATTAAAAGGATAATTTGAACGAAAAATCTAAAACCAGTCAAATTATCTTTATAACTAGGTATTTTTGTGTCGGGGATTAAAAACACAAGCTTATTATTGAATAGTAAGTTATCTGGCGAAAAAGACGGGGATAAGTAAACTATTATAGTTGCAACGGGCAAAAAGCTGGAGCGGGTAATGCCAAGCTTCAGCAGTCTAGCTCCAGCAGAACTTTAATCGAGTTTCAAACAGTGAAAGGTAAACAGTTTCAAATTCAAAATAATTATTCGTTTTGTTAGTCCTCGACGAGAGAGAAAATGCCTAAAACTGTCGTTTACGTTTTATTATGAGACTTCACTAACGAATAAATAGGTATATGCGCCTATACCAACTTCTGCTTCAAAACTATAGCAGACTGGACAGTCCCTTAACACAAACATAACCAAGGCTTCTCGGAGACTCACATTAGGCAGCGCGCGACGGCTTCGCTTCTCGCCCCGTGCTTTGGCCACATCTTGCAGGATGTCGTACAGCAGAGTCGGTCGGATCGAACGCAACACCACCTCTTGCTCGCGAGTCAACATTGACACGAAGTTGTTGGCTGATGACAGACCTGGGCGGAAAAGGGATCTTGTTTAACAAACAAATAAATTTGAAAAGGCACTGATTTATACTTACCATAGATAAATGTGGATTATGGTTTGGCAGACTGATAAAATACAAAATAAAAAACTAATTATCTAGACTAATATTTATCGATTTTAAGAGAACACATCGTTATTGGTAATAAGTTGTGAATTATTTTAGCTTCGCCCTGATTTCACCATTGTCTTTAAACCCGATCAACACTCCACTCCATCTTCGAGCACATTTAGAATATATTCTAAGACTTACACAGAATACCTACATAATAGACTGAGAGGAAAAACATTTGAAGTGCAAGTAACAAAATGGCTCTTTTTTTTTGTTTTCGAGGAATCTGTAACCAGATACCATATTGTATGTAGGGTACAGTATGGTTATGTGGGGATGTCGAAAGGAAGCTTCGACGACCCACTAAATAACCCCCCGGTGGCCGGCCTCCATGCTTGATCAATGGGCCTGGGAACTCCGATGGACCGCGCCAGGTTCATCTTAAAAAGCCAAATTGGCACCTCTCCGGGGCGTTTAAGTACGGCCCCGCCGACGATTACGATGGCACGTGCCATATAATACCATCGCCCTCCCGGGGTCTGCCTTAGGGAAGCTGGAGCCCTACTCCAACTGCCCGCAGACCCAAGTGGGTCCCCTAAGGAAATGCCGCAGCGCCCTCATGGGGCAGGCGGCACGGGGCGGCCGTAGCGTGCTCCTTGCCGCAGTCACCGCGAGCGCCGAGCGGGTTCGGCTCTCACGATCCCGCTCGGCGGCTTCTTTCTGGACCATAACGGTCTCACAGAAAGAGACCACCTCCTTCCACGCAGTCTCATCTACCAGCATAGCCGCCACTACACTGGGCAGAGAGAGATCCTGCCCGATCCCGTTAACTAGGATCCGCCTTTCAGCACTCCACCAAAATGGCTATGCCTCATCACGTGTTGGTTGACTAGCAAACTAGCAACCAAGGCTGGACTTCCGACAGAGTCACTTGCTGGCTCTGACGCTGCTTGATGTTGCTTGCTTGCTAAATTAGGTGAATTGTGAGTATAACTAAGCCAAAGTGTTCACTTACTTTTGAGAAGGAAGTCGAAGGTGTCGACCACCTCACCAGTCGTTGCTACCGTTGCGTTGGAGGAGCCCTCTTTCCAGATGTTGGATGAGATGGACTCGGACCGTCCGCTGCTTCCTAGAAACATAAATAAATGGAAATCAATTAAAAGCGTTAAAGGCTGTGCTATAGGTGATATTTCCAAGGCATAGGGGATATAAAGCATCGTGCGTGTCACGCACAATTCTTTATACATTGGTATTTATAATAAAGAAAAACCTATAACTAATAAGTAGGTACCGAATTCATAAATAATAGATTCATTTATTTGCATTATGTACCGCACTACCGTGTGTGTTACGAAGTAGGTACTTAGTAAGGTAGGTCACCTATTAGCTACTACGATGCACATTAGATATAGGGTACCTAACTAGATCTATGTATACAGTCGGTGGTATGTAAAGAACGATCCTACTAATATTATAAATTTCAAAGTTTGTGAGTATGGATGTTTGTTCCTCTTTCACGCAAAAACTACGTAAAAACTACATATATGTATGTACTTAGGCAATTTTATTATCCCATTAAAACGTGGGTGAAGGCGCAGGCAGCAGCTATGTAGTATCGTTATATAGTCCTAACTTACAGTTCACACTCGCAGGGCACGTGATCTGTTAATCATCGTTATCAATTTTCGGTTAAACTCGGGTCACGATGTGAATTATGCACGTCGCGCGTCGTAAGACATAAAACCCTCGTTATCTGTATAATGTATTCCCCGAAAGCCGACAAAAAGTGCCACCATGATTACTTTGATAGACATAAATGATCCAGAAGACGACGAAAACAATTACAAACAACATTAAAAATAGGTGGCGGTGCTAGTTGGGTCAGGGAACCGCGTTAAGCCAGCATATGTCGTCCCCTCCCAAAATCTATTAAAATCGTAATACTCTGAAAATCACGGAAAATACATGGGTGTCTTTCATTAATAATAAATAATAAACCATTTATTATTTTTTTATTATTTACTTTTCATTGCAGATTTGATTGAACCCTCTAACATCCCACTTTTTTTGATCTCCTAAAAACGGACTACACTCGTAAAGATATAAAAGAAAAGTTTGTTTATTTTACGTTGACGTCTATATGATACGTAGATCTTACTAATATAACTCACCCATAGTTTGCGAATTCTCGCCCGTAAAGTACTCGTAGTTGCTACGCGCGTTCTGCTCCACATTATCGAACTGTATATCACTACTGTTCATGCGCAGATTCCTCAGCATTTGGTCTATATCGATAGACGCAGACGTCGGTGCTGTAAAACAACAATCATCAGATACGAAGCCAGTGTAAAAGTTATCTATACCTATTTGGTTTTATACATAGCGGCACGTAACTTTAGCGCTGACCGTTATTGCGCTGAAGTAAAAAAATAAGGTACCTGGGCGGGGCTAGCGGTAGGCCACATCTTCACTTTCTTAAGTTTCATGGTGGTCAAAAGCTTTACGATTATAAATAAGTAATAAAAAAAAAACCCATACGCAGCTATCCCCTCCGTGTATCGCTCAGAGCTAGACTTACGTGCCGCTACTCGTACCTATCAAACCACAAACAGTAGTAAAAAGTTATATACCGGTTCGGCCGGCCTCGTGATAAGTAAACCGTTACCGCAGCCTCAGGAATATGGCCTATCTATAGAATGAAGACCTGTGTAAGTGCTCCGTGCTCGCCCTGGGAAAGTACGTAATATCGCCATACCTATGCATTGCATTCTCGTATAGGTTCATGGAGAAATTGCAAGTGCAAAACACAGAGTAAACACGAAATATAGTGGCCAAAACATAGGGCTTCACGAGATTCATATGTACATATTTATCATAATTTCAGCCCGTACACGCTGCTGATGGGTATAGGTTCCCGCTCGAGTCAGGTCCAACAGTTCCCAAGGGCTGATGATGTTGCCCTCAAAAGTAGATACTTAAATTATCTGACGTGAACAGCCTATGAACCGACATCGACAGGCCGATGTTGTCAACTTCATAGTATTTTGTAGGCAGCGAAAGTGGGAGCGGCAAGCAAGCGGTAATCCAGCAATTGACGAATAAAAAAAACCGGGTTTCGATATTTACTGCATTGTAAAAGTAATTTAACAAGCCTATCAGATACCTAAGTCGTTCTGCGCACATTGTGAGTTATTTGCTATAAACCCATGCTAAGAGATTTATCACTAAATCACAGACGACAGAATTCTGTCATCAATGCACTAAATCATGATAATGTCAAAACAATCAGCTCAGAGTTTATAAGTACACTCTAGCAGTAGTTTATTAACAAAGAAAATTACAAAAACAGAATAAAACAGAGCATAGAAATAATTTTTAAAAGAAAAAAACTGAATCGGTCCCTGTTTTTTCACTTTTTGTCGCAAAATGTGGAGGCGAAGGCCTACAAAATGAGGCTAAGAATTATAAAGGACTCCGTACGAGTAGGTATTTTGTCTGATACCTCATGAAATAAAATCGCTTCAGCCGTTTGAATGCTTTGAGGTAATAGAGTATCAGATAAAGACAAAAAAACACTTAAAGAAACTCGCGGGTAGTTGGTAAAAAGGTATTAAATCTTAGTTTTCGTAGAAGATTGTTAACGATCGGTGCAAAATTAAATAGGTAGGCTTGCTACTTGTAGAATGAAGAAAAAAATTTAACCAGATAAAAATTGTTTCCGCCTACTCGCGAACTAAACATCATAGGTACATAATGAAATTTATGTATGTGTTTTTTTATGTAAGCGTTTCTTTGAATATTTTTTATTTAATTATAATGTACTTACCTAGGTAGGTACCTACATAAACGATTTTTTTATGTATTCTACTGTACTATTGCTCTCTTAGGGCAAATAAATTTATTTTTATAATATATTAGCTTAATTACCTGGATCAGCAGCCCGAGGCTCCTGGGAGTTTAGCAAGAGCTGCTGGTTGTTTCGGCTCTGGAAGACGGGAGCCAGGGGAGAGAACACGCTCCCTCCAATCCCTTGCCCAATCCTACTCTCGCTCGTCACCTATAAAAAAACTTTTGCCTATTACTTAGTCCTTTCTCACTTCTAGTCTTCTAGTCTTTTCTCGCTTCTAATCTTTTCCTATAAAAAATGTTTGGTTCCATTATGAATGTATAAGCGGTACAGAACTAATATACCTAGTCCCTAGTCCTGTGGTAGTTGGGTTAACTACGAACCTATGTACATATGTAGATTGTTTCAGAAATACACCAACATTTCATTCCTTACTGTGAAGGACTCAACAGTAGGCACATGGTGTAGAAAAAATATTTGACTATTATTTCTATTCAATACTAAAGTTGATCTATTGTTTCCGTTATAAAAAAAAATTTACCTACTTCACTAACTACCGGTTATTGATAAAGGTTCAATTTCAAAATCTTATCAAATGTTTAAAAGTAAGGATCCAGTCGAAGCTTTCTTTGTAGGCAACTACATAGTTGACGTTTTTGTCTGTAACGACAAAGGGATTTTGGTAACGAACCAATAAGTCGACTACCTAATAGATAAAACACCTACAGGTCTAATAAAAACCATTAAGCTGCAGAAAAAGCTATCGGTACATAACCCGCAAGCAATCTAAATTGCATCAAAGACCATGAAAGAAAACACGAGACTCGAATATTTAATGCCAATGCGACAGTTTTCTGTCTGAACAACTTACATTAGTTCTAGAATAATTGAATGAATAACAAGATAAAACTCACCGTGGTACTTGAAGCCATCGTTTCACTCGCAGTCGTAAATATCAGATTATTTTCTTCCATTGCAAAATTGAAGGACATATTAGAAGCCATTTATTTACTCTATAAAGTACCTACTATTTCAATGGTGGACCAGCTCGCAAAGAACGTTCCAGATAATCGAAGCACTATTTATACACTTTCACGCACACAAACACAACTAAACCCTATAGCGAACTTGTTTATCACCATGAATGAATTCAAATTTAAATCTACCCTCAAAATTACAATAGGTCTAAGCAAAAGAAATGTTCGTGAATGCAAATAAAACCTGCTCGGAACATAATATTTTATTTTTCAGGCTTATAAAAAAAGTGATTGGTTGGTAAACTGAAAAGCCTAGGGCGAGTTAAATTAAATTGCGTGACCGTATCGTAAAATTTGGAGGGTACTTTGACAAAGTACAAGGTGCAACAAGCTAAGGTAACGTTTCCACTTTCGATCGATTGTCGCAAATCATCATTGTTGTTATTATGAAATGTGTTGTGCCGCAATTTTTTTTATAAAACAATCTAAAAGAATTAAGATCCTGTCCAATCAATTAGGCCTTCCTGATTAACCTCTGCGGGCTATGCAGCCAGCGTCTTTGGGACGATTCCGACTGATATTGATATGGATCAGTTGAGCTAGGTACCTGTAGATTGTTTGTAAAAGTCTGCAGTTACCTCAATTATTTCTTATTATTAATTTGTTTGTATTATTTGTTAATAAATTAACCTCTTCGGAATAACATATGCTGGCTTTATGTACATTTTAGAGCTTCGGAGTTCAGACAGCCGCATCTTCTTCAATTTTTCTGTTAAAAACAGTCAATTTAACTTCAGGTGATTAAAATATAACCGGCCCAGGCGACTCGCACACGGAGAGTTCCGTAGCACAGTACAAAACTTTTTCGCATCAGAATCCATCAAAAGCCCCTTTTTTGATGAATCGAAAAAAGCAAAACGCGCCCGATGACGACGTTCCATAACTTCGGTGATTGGTACTCAACGTAGAATGAACGTTAGTTGTTATAGCAGCAATAATAAGTAGGTACCTACAACTACACACCCTGTCAAAATTACTACTGACTACCCAACTATCTGCCTACCGTGTTTACAACCAATATTTATTTAATTATTGCTATTTTAAGAGAACTATAGTGTCTAGTTAAACCTAACTTAGGATTTAACACTTACGGTACTTATAGTGTCTAGTTAAACCTAACTTAGGATTAAACACTAACGGTTTATAGCAAAACCATGTAATATTTTTATTAATAAACGAAAATTACAATTACAATTAAACTATTACGGTTCAAGAGATACAGCCTTGAAAAAAGTAGAGAAAATAGCCAAAAATATCACGTTTTTGTATGGAAAACCTTTTTTTTTTTGTGATAGCGGCAAAAGAAGTACACACTACTTTACTGTGTGCCTTTCAAGGTTCTTGAGTACATTACAGCCCGCTATCCGTCCGGCTGGATGGACAGACAGTGGATGTTTAGTACCTATTAGAACGTAGTCAGGTCCCCGTTAGTAGGTACGGAACCCTAAAAAAAGACAATGTTATTCTTACATTTTTATTTTAAGTATCAATAATAATGGGCTTATAATTATTAAAAAAGTCCTTATTCTACGAGTATTTAAGTATTTAGATATTATTAAAGTATTGTACGTATAAAAACACGAATTTTAACTTATTCATAAAATCCTACAGAGTGTAAGGAATATTCCAAGCAGGCAAAAACTACCAAAGAATTGCAAAGAATGAAAAATAATACTTCTTAGGTTCTAGGTATAAAATATTCGCTGCAAATCAGCATTCGCGCTTATTTTAACATGGATTAGATTATTTAGATTTGCGAAGATAATATTATTTTACACCCAATAGGTACCTACCGTAAAACTAGGTGAAGACAGACTCCAGGGTGAATAGAAATGGACGAAATACTGGAGCAAAACATCTCTTTCAACTTCTTGGATAATGGCTCTGCGTCTGGATTGCCGAGGTTCTGCCAAAACATCCTTTTGCAGAGGTCAGATCCACTGACGACACAGGAGGTGATACTTCCACTGCTACAAGCTAGGTAATGGCCCAGTAGGTCCTACTCCGTCCATTTCTATTCACCTTGGAGTCTCTATTCACCCCGTTTTACTTTACAAAGACATTCACTTAAATTATTTTATAAATAACAATAGGAACTTTAAAATAACGTTATTACCAGGGAAGAGTAAAATAATATTACTCGTCCCTGGTTATTACATATTATCCCAGCCAAATTGGATGTACAAAGTTTTGTAAGCAAACCGCCCATATTTAATCTAAAATTCACTCTGTTGCCACGTGTTGTCTTTTTATATGCAACTAGCTATGCCCCGCGGTTACACCCGCGTTAAATTCGAATTTCACATATCTAGGGGGATATACATATAAGTACTATTTTCCCGTAAATCTCCCATGGGTATTTTACCAGGATAAAAAGTTGCCTATCCTCCATCCATTCAACTAACTGTATGCCTAAAATCAAGTCGAATGGTTACTTAGTTAGGGCGTGAAAGAAGGACAAACAAACAAACACACTTTCGCACTTTATGATATCTATTAGTTAGGATTTTGTAAATTTGAGATAAATATTGCTTACACGTGGACTTCGACGCCAAGCAAGTGAATTTTAGTTTTTGTGTCGTGGTTTGTTTACAAACATTTCACATCGATTTTGGCTAGTGCATAATAGTTACAGATGAATGAGCTAATGAATTGTTGGTTAGTATGATATAATAATTATCTGTACAATCAGGTGTACAATAATGACGTGGTCTGAAAATTATATGATCTACAATAAATACAGCTAGGTAAGTACATTATTATTTAATTTAAAACGTAAGGAAACATGAGTCTGATGCGTAAAATGTATAAAGATACATTCGCCCAGCAGGGGGCGGTACCACTGGGCTATGATGATGATATTTTGACTTATAACTATAAAAAAAATAAGAATACAATTGCCATAAGCTAGGTATATCTACCTAATTATTTTAATTCAGAAGGCATAATCGATGCTTGCTTATCTTGTACTTCTTGATTTCATTTGAGTTTTGTTATTGTAGCAACAAAAAAGTATTAAAGTTATTATGCGAAAAAACGGTTCATCGGTTTTCTGACTTTGATAACTTGAATATTTCGATTTGTTCAGAACGAGAAAAAATTCAAGCAACACTAGGTAGGTACTATTATAACCTAACGGCAGTATAGATACAGATCATATAGAAAAACAAAATATTGGGCTAAGCTGGAGACTGGTACCTACTGTTCCGACATGGAACGAGGATACCAGAATGTAGTAGCTATAAAATATTTAGGAACAAATAATACGAGCTACAATCTTTACTATGTCACTGACTCACCCCATCCTAATTGCAGTGCACCAAATTTCAACATTCATCTATCGAAACATAGTATTGGAACGATGGAGTCCATGCAGAAAATAACTACAAACTTCCTTCTTTTGCCAATACCTGTCATGGAAAAAACTATAAAATCTGTATTTCAGTTTAAAATATGGTTGTTTTAATGTTAACGTAAACTTAGATTCGTCTATAGTAACTCAGCACCTGAACTACCATGTTAGTAGAGAATCTAAGTTTACGTTAACATTAAAACAATCATATTTTAAACTGAAATACATACAGATTTTATCGTTTTTTCCATGACAGGGACACAAAAGGAGTGCCTTAAACGTTGATTCACCCAGGTACTATTGTTGACAGACGTAGGTGATACAATTTAAGTTATGGCTGTGGTTTTCAATAAATAAATAAGTATACTGTTCATCAAAATACGACGGCAAAGGTAGGTATGATGATATGTTGGACGATGTAAATGCAGCTTCTCCATGCAATGAGAGCAACGCAGAGTTGGCGCGATGTATGTTGGTATTTTGCGATTCCAATCAAAAACATAACAAAGGTCTGAGACGTTACTCTGCCTCTGCAGTCCTTCCTAAAATAAATTTTCGAAGGGCCTGGTTTTGTGAACTAGGTACAACGGTGTACCAGGTTAGAGTTGCTATAGAGAATGAACTAGCACGGTGGGTGGTTGGACGTCTACCTAGACCCTAGAACAGCGGCCTGCGTTTGTGCTCGTTGACATTTCCATCGTCCAGAAATCAAAAATCAATGACTTTTATTTCATGAGGCTTACAATATAACTCCTCTTCCTTTGGAGCAAGCTGGCAAGTGGTTTCTGATTTGCATGAACAGCTGTAAAAGGAAAACAACATTCATTAAGCCGGACTTTACTGGACTTATTGCCTTAGTGCTCGTATTAATAATAAACTGTGTTAGTGTACGTGACGCGTCAGTTGGTTTCGAGGGAAGATCAGCGTTGTGTCAACAATGCCTCATCATCAGCCCATACACGTCCAATGCTGGACATAGGCCTCCCCCGTACGACGCCACAAATAGCGGTCTTGAGCCGCCTCCATCCATCGACTCCCTGCGACCGCTACGATGTCGTCGGTCCATCGAGTGGATGGTCTCCCATGTAGGGGGGATTTGCTATAGTCACCACGCTTGGCAGGCGTATTGGTAATCGCAGTATTGGTGTTGAAAAATACTCAGAAGGAAGCTGCTGCCCTTCCTCTGGTAAGTTTCCTCAGTCGGGTCTTACGACATCCACGGGTTGAGTTGGACGGGTCGATATTCGTACGCCGCGGCCCCACGGCCTACAATGCCTACCGGCTAGTTAACACCAAAGATTTATATCGTTAACACAACATATGTATGCTGAGTCGGACGCCATTTTGTAACATATAAGTATTTCTTTATTTTAACTTAGTTTTTAATGTGTTTGTTAGTTGGTTATGTATAAGTTAAGTTACTAAATTGAAATTTTGAAGATGCTATAAATAAAGATTTCTTATTCATTAATTATACCATTAAGGCGCATAGTGATGCGACACTAGCGCCACTCTTTATTTTTTCTCCTATTATCGTTATAGAAAAGAATTACCAAAAGTTCTCACCGCCAATTGATAATACCCAGTATAAACTATTTTTCGACACCTCTGTAATAGTTTTGTTTCATTTAGTATTAGCAGAAAATAGTTTATTTCTTTTGGTGGCCACCAAACGCAGTAAACCGTTTTCTGCTAAATGCTCTTGCACGCATTGTCTGCTGCAGGTATTTAAAAATAGTATATACTAAGTATTATCAATTGGCGGTGACATCTTTTGGTAATTCTTTTCCATAACGGTAATATAAGAAAAAATTAAGAGTGGCGCTAGTGTCGCATCACTATGCGCCTTAATACTAGGTAGGTAGATATTTACCGATAAAATGTTACATGCATCAAAACAATACCAACTTATTATGAATGTAAGCGGGTTAACTACGAACGCCAAGGGCGTTCTTCCAACACAAACTAGGTTCGTAGTTAACCCGCTTATATTCATAATGAATTCGTCAAACTACGAATGTTTTTATAGTACAATATCAACTTCACATTGATCCCATTTTTATTTTCATAAATTATGTCGATTTCTTGGTTAGTATAAAGAGCCGTATTTTTTACAGGCCTAGGCTAGCTTCTTAGATGTTTTTTTATAGATAATCCTAGCTTGACCGATTTAAGGCGCCGCCACCCCGATTCTTTTTATCCTGGGAAAGCGCGAGCGGAGCCGAGGGCAGAAGCTAGTTTTGTGTAGTTTAGTTGAGTTAGACCGAGATGCGAAAACAGAGATTGGTGGCCACCAAGAGCAACTTCAGCAGCTAAAGATAATGATGGACTAAGAAAATCATAATGATCTCACATCTGTATGTTCGTTCATCTTCAAGTACCTACCTATGTTTGTTTACTGATATTTTATCGTTCCAAAATAATTTCAGTAATAAACATAACTCGTTAGTCAATACAAAGAGAACCTTCAGGTTCTTATTTGAATTGGACTTCCTAACAGTGCTTTTTCAAGTGAATCAAATTGTTTTTAACCTGAAACAATGTGTGACTTTTGAGAGCACACGTGAAACTTACTATGAGTTTATAATTGTTGTTTCTACTACAATTCTTTCTTTGTCCTTGTAAACTGCCCAACCGCAAGGCGTCGTGTCAGCACATTCCACTTGCTGGTTGGTGATATCTGAACTTGGAGACGCATCCTCATCGACGGCACGCTGCAACAAATAAAAGATGTTTACATACAATATTAATTTTTTGTCCTAGGGAAGCCACCTGGGACACAAAATTTAAGTGAAGATCCTCGCGCACTCAGGCCTCCGTATGATTATAGGACCTTGCTTCTTGCCAAATTGTATGATTTTATGTCCACGGGAAGTACCCTATATATAGGTAGGTTTTGGTCTAAGGCGAGAAGCAAAAAAAATGTTTTATGTGAATAACCTTTAAATTTACGGATTTCGAGTTTTTTAACTTGCAAATTACACGATTCTATAATCAACAGGAAGTACCCTATAGGTTTTGAGTAAATAATTTTCCCGCCTCCATCCATCGACCCCTGCGACCGCTACGATGTCGTCGGTCCATCGAGTGGATGGTCTCCCATGTAGGGGGGGATTTGCCATAATCACCACGCTTGGCAGGCGAATTGGTGATCGCAATGTTGGTGTTTAAAAATACTCAGAAGGAAGCTGCTGCCCTTCCTCTGGTAGGTTCCCTTAGTCGGCTTTTACGACATCCACGGGTTGAGTTGGAGGGGTCGATATTCGTACGCCGCGACCCCACAGCTTTAATACCGCTTTGCGGTACCGAACCCTAAATACACTACTTTTGCAAATAAATATACTATAAAACGTGATTCATTTAAATTAGAATATTATTAGAGCGCGGCGTGCGCCGCGCCGATCGACGCACAAGTCTAATAGATATTTTTATTAGACATAGAAAATACCCAGAACAAACAGAACATATAATTATTTATTATATTATTTTGAATCGAACACGCAACCTCCAGCCCCGCAGGCAGACGCTCGCCCGCCGCGCCACATATCGGCAAAATATTAATGTACCTATCTATCTACTAATACCTTTCTTTTCATACCGAAAGAATGCAGTTGATGCAAAAAGTTAATCCCGAAGCACTTTCGTATCACGCAAGCTGTTTCATCTGGATTACCTATTTATACGAGTTTGAAGCAGAAATAAGTAGCCACAAATCATCTCCCACCGAAAATATTCTAGTTCTCGTGAGTTCTTCACAATATCTTTCGGGTACAGTTCCGAAAACTCCATATCGAACAACGTACATTTTTTGACATGCTGAGTACAACATTGTTGTTTTTTAAAATTATTTAGTATATTAATAAAGAAAATGACAATAAAATAATAGAAACAAATTGGTACTAAGTATTTAGGTACAATTACGCAAATTTGATCATCAAAAAGATTTTTATTTATATTTTTGCTTCGCGCCGGAAGCCCAGACCCGTTACAAAGTAATTATAAATACCTACTAGATTTGTTTCTATTATTTGATTGTAATTTTCTTTATAATTAAATACAATAAAATATTTACAAAAAATACGAAAAAGTTTAGTTTCCATATTTGTACCAAAATTTAAGTAGATCCGACTAAGGGCTTTTCGGAACTTTATCCTATCTTTCTATACGGACGACTAACGTTGAACGTAGTTTTTGATATATTCTTAACTTTTTGGGGTCCCGTCAGGTCGGTCTCCAACGGAACGCTTTCATAATTTTATAGGCCGTTTCGCCACTTCTTACTTCCGTCAGTCTGACTATCCTACAATTTTAAACTCAGTTATAAATATCGGACAACGCTGAGGTTAAGTTAATATAACATAGGTACGAGTAAGTAGCTTCTTAGATTTTTTTACATAAGTACATTTGAATAAAGCGTACTATCCGCTACTAAAAAGTTAAGGAAAATCAAACAAAGAGAACACTTTCAGGAAAAATTAAATACTTTTATCAACTTCAAGCAAATTGATAACATTATTGTCCCAAAGGGCATTAAGTTATCGGAACTTAGTAAGTGCGTCAGTCAGTGCTTTAAATCATGCATACAGTAGGTAATCTTATCAAAATAGACAGGTTTCAATAATATTTTTGCAGCAAGGGCAACTAACTACCTACTTACAGAAATCTTTACTATGGAATTTCTTCGAAAGGGATTTGAAAAAAAATCTATACTTTAACCACTTTATTTTGTTTTCAATAACGGGGATCACATTAAACGTTATAGTTATTAAGTTATTATATGTACGTATTTGGATAGCGGTCACAAACAAATAAAAATGGAATATTCATGTTTCTGAGATATTCACAGATGAAAATAACTACTGCGTAAAAGATTTCATAAAAGCGCTTTCAATTTCGCTATTAAAATCTTAAAAGGTAACGCAAGCGGTTAAGTTGCATTAAAACTGCCAGTCAAAAGCCGCATACCTGCCTAGCTTTGAAAACTAATAGGCATAGATACCTTATTATCGGGGAGAGGTCCAATTAGGCGCGCCCCACAAACACTTTTGTTATCTACAACGCAACGTTCCTGAGCTTCGTTTTATCTGAGGGCGGACATCGTACGATGTTTGTGTACGCACGCCCTTGAGCGTATCCGTCCGAAGTCCGAAACGGCAATCGCAAACCATGAATGAACGTAATAGACGAATGGATGACGACACCAATCACAACATTACGACATTGTAGTGTAGCGTAGTGGAAGCTACCGCGCGGGCTCGACTCGGAACCAAGTAAACAGGAAGTATTATTCCGCCTTATGTAGGTATGTGGGTCGTTGACCACTCCCCCGGTTTGTTGTTTACTATGATGCGCCGAAATAATTGCGCCTGATTTGCCACTATGTGTTGTAAGAAACGTAATTTTCTTCGATTCCTGTTATAAAGGGGATCCCCTTTAAAGGGATCTTCAAGGGGGATATCTGTAATTCATTTTTAAAATTCCAGTTTCCCATTATGAGAGTTTTCCAGGAGGAAAACAGGAAGAATTTTGTACCTATGTTAAAAGAAAAAAAAGCAGGACGATAACGTAAAAAAAAGTTAATTATGTGATAAGTTGCCGAAAGGACAAATACTGGACGGTCCGGTCATTGTTTTGACGATTTTTAGCTGGAACTATAAATATAAACATTTCCGGTGTTTAGCGTTAATAAATATGTTGAGATTTTTTTTTGTACTAATACATTACGAAATGTAAAGCCAACTTTACTCTTTTCGCAAGGTTTATTTTCACAAAGCTGCTGATCGCGATTTCACAAGGGTTTTTCCGGTACATAACATTGTACCTATTTCTTTAGTAAAATTTTATGCATATTTCAATCTAATTCGTTCATTACTTTTGTTGTAAAGTAATAACAAACATCTAATCTAAAGTTTTAACATAATTATCAACATAAAACAAATTTTGAAATATCATCTCTACTTTCGGCAGTGTTCTTAACTTCCCGCCAAAACAAGCGCCTAATACATTCAATTCCACGCCTCGAGCAACACGAACGAAGGAAATGTACATCAGTATCATATCAATACAAGTGTTAATACATAATTATTAGCTACTTATAATCTGATTTTTCCGAATTTTCGAGAGCGTTGTATTGTAGCGTTTAGCGCGCACGGGACGAGATATTTCCGTCCGGATATCTATTTGAAACAATAAGCGCAAACGGGGCTTTTTTTCTTGCATTATTAACTGCATTTTGACAGAGCATGAAAGTACTTTTAGTTTAATTATTTTGAAAAAACTCATAACCGACTACGAATCCCTTAGTTTAAGTTGGTTTTTTTTAAGTTTGCAGGATACTAATCCCTCAGGAATAAATTATTATGGATTTCAGATTTTCAAATTTCATATTACAATAACTTTATTTCTTAACGCTTTCAAAATAAGCACTTAGACAAGTCAATTTTGGAAAAAGAATCATCCAAATAGGTCCATAAATGGAAAACTCGACGGAATACATAATAAAAATATACATACATCTGAACATAGAACCTCTGGCTTTTTCAAACTCGGTTAAAATGATTAAATAATAAGTACCAAAAAAAAAGAGATTTTGAACTACCTGATATAAATTAAACATTTAAAATACCTAATAAATAATGTTACCTTAGACTAAGGACCTAAAGGTTCAAAAATAGGTTTTTTAAGGTAACATTATTTATTAAGTATTTTAAATAGTACACTTAACTAACAAACTAATTTTAAAAATGGGAAATGGATTGGCTTCCCGCCTAGTAAAAATTATGAAATCCTCCTAGACACAGATAAAGTAAAGTAAATGCAATAAAATTTTACCTATTCAAAGTAAAACAAAACTCTCAAAACTGCGAAAGGAAAATCAATCTATATTCAAACAAAAAAGAAAAACCTCTATTTATCTTAGAACTAAGTAATAGATGGACGCTGTCCAGCTGTGGACAATAGGTATTGGCTGATGATAATGCTGATGGGATGATTGAATGGCGTGATTTTTTACGGGATCTAGGTTGTCAATGGTCACGATCTATCTATACCACTTTAATTTTACAGCCCCGCGTAAAGAAGTGCGTAAAGAAGCGCCTTTTCAGTCTTATCGAACTATTTTTTGACATTAAAGAAGACGCCGAATTAAAAGTAACGCTTTGTAAGTTAAAACGGAACCACATCATAAACTGTCCAGCACGTGCTTGGATTCTTCAATCCAAAGTAACGTAAATGAATATTCAATTTCACTAATAGTATAAGTAAGTACACATTCATTTATAATCCGTTCATAATCGATTTAACTTTTTCGTTCGTAAGAAACTCTTGTTTACACAACACAGACACTTTTTATCACTTTGGAAGTTCACTTACCCGTTCCCTCGGTACCATGGCGGCTGTGAGCGTGCAAACCGCTAAGAATATTATAAATCCCTTCATCTTCACTGCGTATGAAATTAGATATCAGAAGTGGTGTGCACACACTTGAATGGGTTGAAAGAGCGGTTCGGTATGGCGTGAGCGGGCGGGCGCGCGGTTATAAGTAGCAGCCCCGGAGCCCCGGCTCGTCGACGTCATCTAACTTTTGCCCGCTGCTTCGTTTACATGAGTCATCTAGATCCTCGTGGAGAAACACAATTATCTTCGTTAAAAACTATTGCAATTTCGTCATTTCATCTCGCGTGGCCACGCCTTTGTCCTCCGTCATCGTCGTCGTCTCGGTGGCGCGGCGGCGGCGGCGCGGCGGGGCGGCAGCTGGCGGCGGCGCACGGGCATTATCCCATTCGTCCCACTGGTGGGACGAAGCTAGTGGGACGAACGGGACATCACGGCGGCACGGGCGGTGCTGACTTCGACGGTCGCCTACTTTATACTAGGTACCAACCTGATACATCCCTGTACCTAGGAACCTAATTAAATAGGTACATACCATTACCTACGTAAACATTTAAAGGAGTGGGTAAGTACAACTTGTGTCTTCGGTATCTATCGAAAAAATGCCTGAATACAATTGGGGCGTCAGCAGCGGCGAGATGGGCTGAAGATATTGTAAAAGTTTCGCCTAGTTAAAGATGAGACAAGCGCACGACCAACAAAACTGACGCGAGATTTTGGAGGCCTATCATCCAGCACTCGTGCCACTGGTCAACAATCACCACGCTTTGCAGATTGATTGGTGATTGCAGCAAAAGTGTTAAAGTTCGCAGAATGCAGCTGCTGCCCGTCCTCTGGTAGATTACCTTAGTCAGCTCTTACGACATCACGAGTTGAAGGGGACGATTCTTACGCCGCGATCGCCAAGCCAAGGAGGCTTATACTAAACCACCAATACTCTACCCAGTAGTGAGTGAAGACGGGTTGCGGTTGTGGATGATGATGGATACCTGCATGATCCAGCTAGCTTATGGCTAGCTGGGTGATGCAGGTATCCATCTTAAGTAAGCAGTATCATCATATGGTATCCATCATAAGTAAGTAAGCAAATCTTGTATTAATTATGGGTACCTACACTATCATTTCCGCGTTTAGGCTTTTCCTACATTTCTTCGGCCAAAATACCGCCACCGCGCCGCCCACCGCGCCGCTGCCGCGCCCCGCCCACGCCGGCTTGAAATTGGCAATATCGAGGTACGGACAGAGACGAACCGCGCCTGTCGTCCCTTGTCTGTTCGTCCATCACAGCCCGTTGGCCAAAATCTTGCTGTTAACTGTTGTTCACCTGTACCTATCCATTGTGTGAGCGTATATTTTTTGAGAGCGTATAAACGATTTTGTGTGTGTACATATATACGTTTTAATGTATGTATGTATATAAACAATTTTGTGAGAGCGTAAAAATAGTCTTGTTTCTATCAACTTTTATTACTTTGACTATTTAAGCTCGTACAATTTTTAACATGTAAAAAAATTATATTACTTTTTCTGTTTTGAAGTTTTAGCCATTTATGTTTTTCAAGATTATATTTTTTGCTGTTGTAATTTTATTCTTTTAAGTAGTTACCTGCATAGTTATTTTTTATTGTTTTATTATTTATTTTTTGTCTTTGTGTCTAAAGATTTTTTAGTTACCTGTTCATTTTACAAGGGATACCGATTTTGAGGATTCTGTAATGTTCAGGTCTTGTGTAAATAAATAATTTGAATTTGAATCCCGGTTTTTTGTAATATTAGAACAGTCTCACGGGCGCTAGGTACCTAGGTTATGATATGCGGAAAACTCATCCAATTTGCAATAGACACACTATGCGACTGTACAATTTACGTCAGGTGGTTTGCGGTTCCATTCGCCGGAAGAAAAATAAAAATATTAATCAATCTGGCGAATGGGACCGCGATCCCTTTACTTAGTGGTCCCAATCGACGGAAGCCTCAAATATCCACGCGAAAAATAATATTATCGCGCTATTTGTCAAATTGAAGTATAAGAAAAATAAATTGTTATTTCAGCAGTCTGTGCTGTTCTTTTTTAATAAAAAAATTTAATAACCTTTTATTCATGAAAAATACTTATGTAACGCACGTTATCATCAATCAGAAGCATACACATCACATATCCCTGCCTACTACGACGTACTTAATTAGTTTCTGATAACGGTAACGATTCCGCGCAGGCGCAGATCCGGATTAGGTACTTACATTCAGTTTATGTTTAGAAATTATCATTAATTATTTCTGAGATAAAAATAATTATGAATTACCTCACTATAATATTAATATTTACGCTTAACATGAAAGAAATAGGTTTTGGTGCCTAGAGTAGCACCAAAACCTATTTAAGGTGGATCGTTTAATTTTTGCGCGAGATTCCAATTTATTTGTGATTTTTAATTTTGTCTACAAGGAATAAAACGATCAAAAAAGTAATTACTATTAGATATATACATATTTTTAAACCACAAAAAGTATTGTCCCTTGTGCCAACACAAAACATCGTCCTGGGGGCAGTCCCCTAGGTACTTGAATGGGTGACCAGGGGCACGTCACAGTGGCTTTTTGTTGTTTTTTTGCAATCCATCAAAAACATTTTTTTTTTAACATTAACTGTATTAGGATTTCTCTTGTTTCTTTTGCGAAAGTTTATCAAGTATGATACGGAACCCTTCGTGTGCGAGTCGAATTGCTCTTGGCCGGTTTATCTAATAAAGTAACAAAAGCCGAACAAATTTTTAAAAAGACCGGACATTGTTGTTCTGAGTACTTTAGCGAATTAAGTATAGCAAGATTATCCTTACCCATACAAATATACAATTACAAAATTCTTTATCAAATTTTCACCACGAAATTTGGCAGGGAGATAAACAGTATCCCGGGAACGTACTACTTGATAATCACGTGCGAAGCCGAGGGCAGAAGCTGCGGTGAAGGGTACATGAAATAAAATATAATTTAATTCGAATCGCATTATCATTTTTCCCATCAGATTTTATGCTGGTACTTAGTATTTGTGTGGGTAGTATTTATTTTTAAATAAATTAAATAATTAAAAAAATCATTTGATAGTCACCGTTGTTTTGGTTTGCTTGTAGGTTGTAGGTAGGTAAGGTACTTAGCGATTTTCTAACATTTTCAATGCCGACGACGCACATGTAGTTCTGCTAGTATCGCGGTGTGGTACAGCGGCACGGGTGGGGCGGCGGGCGGTAGCGACGCGCCTTGCGGGTCGCATGCACCTCAGAGGCTGGGCGGTTAGCAAACACAAAAAAATAAAACATTAAGAAAAATTAAAAAAAAAATTACGAATATTAATAAACTTTTAAATACAAGGACCAAAGTGCTTGGGAAGACAGATCCAACGAACCCAAACTCGACGTGGTTAAGTCGTTTGGTTTAGGAGTTTCTATGGCCAACTTTGGTTTCCATCATCAGACCAGCTTGATGATACCATGATAATGTATTTTCACCGAACTTACATAAGCACCTATGCCTTTCAGCTCTATCGGTCGAGGATAGGTTACTATAACTACTGGTCTAAAATTTTGTTGCAAGATTCCACCCGAACAAAAAGGTACATTGCAAGTTAAATAAAAGCTTGTAAAAAGATAATCTTGGTACAATTTACCAGCGGCCTGCAGTCCCCGAACTAGGCAAAGCCTTTATCACGGAGGCTAGTAACTAGTAACGTGATTTAGAATTCAAAACAATTGTAAATAATAGTTCTTACTTGTTTCTATTATTTGTTTGTAATTTTCTTTTTTATTAGAGTAACGTGACTTACTAAATATACAAGTACATGGAGAGGGCTTATTCCACTAATCCCCGTTGACATTCCCCGTCAACAGGGATAAGTGAACTTTTTGTTCATTATTCCCCGTTGACGCCGATGCGAACTCGTAATGGGGATTAGTGAACTAAAAAGTTCATTAATCCCCCATTGCGTCAAAAATAAAATACTAATACCTATAAGAATCATGTTTTTATTTATTGCATACAGCAAAGAGTATTTTATGTCCTCCCATAAAAGCATTGTCAGCATTTTGTAGGTACCTAATCACGTGGGACTCTATTTTTACAGGATATACCTAATACAATAGAGTACTAATTCCTTACAAGCTAGTTATTTTCAAAGACTTTTGAACATTAGTGTGTAATATAAACCATGCCTGACGCCCTTTTATCCTATAGTTGCATCATTTTGTGGCGGATATAGTATTCATAAGTAACCTATACCTACCATGTCCCTACGTGTTCTACCTACTTAAGTACTTCCATATTCCATAGACAAGCAATAATTCTTGTGCATATTCATTCATTTATTGATTATACTTATGTAAGTGCTTTTATATTTTGTTATAGGCATAGCCATACAAGTTATTATAATTAATTAATAAAATTAAACGTGAGATGGTTATTTTTATCACACCTATTCATATTCCAAGAATAGTGGTCGAGTGCAATGAAGTGCTCGGTATATCACGCGCTGACAGGGTTATAAATAACTACTAACTGCAACCAAATGAAAAATCAAATAACGTTAACGCATACGAAAATACATCTTCGATTTCGATACAAATTTTATAAAGAGTACCTACCTACCCACCTACCACCGAAAATTACAATCAAATAATAGACAAATATTTACCCAAAACTATAATAAAAATGTTTCTGAAGAAAAAAGTTAAGTAACTCGACTAAAAATCATGTCTGATTCAAAAGTCTGAAGACTAAATCTAAATTTCTTGGAAAATATTAAAATTTTAATAATACTTACCTACTGTTTTCCTGTTACGATATGTTCCTAGAATTAAAAACATGGAATATTTCCAAAAAAATCTACGCAGAAAGTTTTTATCTAGTTTGTAAAAGATATATTTTATTTACAGTAAAACGTGACATTCTGCGCTTCGCGGAGAGATGAAAGGGTTCGCCATAATTTATTTATTATTCATCTAATGAGTTCCAAATGACGCATTTTGTATTGGTTGGTGGTAAGTATACGAACGACATTTGTTTGGAGAGTGATGCAATACTAACATGGTAACTTTTCTAATAGGTTTGGTTCCCGATCATAAAAATATGTTAGTTTCAGATATGTACGTAACGTCTATTTTTCAGTGTTTGTAACAAGTTCGTTTATGAGGAAGAGTTCTATATAAAAGTAACTATGTCCACAAAAAGATGTGGCCCGCATGAAACTAAACTAGTTTTCGATTATAAAGTCATCAATTGCCTACAATATCACTGAGAAGTAGGTATAACTGTGATTAATTATGTTTAATTACCTAACACAGAAGATAGAGCGCACGTGCGCCAATGCACGGTGCCACTGCGTCTCGTCGTGACATTGTGTGACTAGGTATAAGCTACTACGACCAGTAATAATTAGCTATTTAGAGAGAGCTCTGCCTTGGGACTTTCGATCTCAAGATTTATTCGTCTAACTAAGCCTAGTACATACAAAACTCTATGTATAACCCTCGCTGTAGCTGTATCCATGATGCCGAAAAAAAGTCTCGTAGCGGGCTTAGGTTTGTGCTTTTTGTTCTGCATTAAATTAATATTGTTGTGTAGTCGTAGTTGAGTAACTACATATAGTTAATCTTGGTAGGTATACTTAAAGTTATTGGAAATATCAGGGCTTATCCATTTGGGTTACGATTTCAAACAAGAAATCCTTTTACCTTCCTACTTCGTTACTTTAGTAATGATGAACGACGTCTGCTGCAGACGATTAGCAGTCGCGGCCACTGGACTAATGCCAGGTTTCTCGTTAATTTTCAAGGTGCGTCCTTTACGATCGCACCCAAACAAATCTCAATGGATTTTATGACTCAACAAAAAACCGAACATTATTGGTCTCGAGAAATAAGTTTCAGACACAACAATACGACAGTAAAGCGGGATATTTACGAGGGTAGTTATGTCTGTCTGTTAGTCTGTAAGGAATGATGAAATGTTGAGTCAGCGCGCTCGCGGGTTACTTGGTTGCTTTACCGGAAACCGGGAGCCTGCGACCGACGATAATATAGTTTTCACATTAACTTACCTTTTTCTCCCAAAAAAGCACAATATATAAATATATTATTATCGACGAAAAATGTTTTTATATTAAAATAATAGATTTTTTCAACCATGCATGATATGATACACATCCAAATAAAGAAATTGAAAATTTATAAAAAGTAAACCCATGTCATGGAGCTAAGGCCTAGCTTGTATTATGTACCTTTCGAATATCAAAAATAAGTAAGTAGTAAGTACCTATATAAAAATTAAAAACGAAGTTCAAAAAACCAATCTGTTTCATTTATTTATAAGTTCTGGTTCAGATCCAAATGAAACCGTCTCATTGCCCGTTGACTCAAAGTGCAGGGTTTCTCCATTGTATAAAAACCAGCGAGAGTCTGCTATAGTTTTCATTAAAAGTTAAAAAAAGTAAAAAAGTCTTTATTGTAGGAACATAATTATAGTGCAAACAACATAAATAGGAAGCGGTGCGACTTGCAGAAGTAAAATACTGTGTCGCAGGCACAGTCGCAGGTCGCAACGCCCACCTCCGCGATTAGAAATAAATAAGTTCCGATAAAGTAAACGTATATAATGCAAGTAAATACATAGGTACATGTTAACAATAGGTTTCTCTTATTTGATGAAATGATATAATGATTAAAATTTAAGATATTCATTGTTTTTAATAATATATAATAAAGTACCTGCCTATAGCAAAAATACAAGAAATTAAGTAGGTAACAATTTAAGAAAAAGAATACTGTTAATCAGTGTGTGGTGTGTGTGTGTGGTATCTGTGCATTTGATGCTACTGAAGACACATTTTTTGATTTCAAATTTTAAAAGTATTTCTCAAGCACCATCCTAATAATTATTTTCAGATTACCAGCAACGGTCTTTTTAAAGTCATACAAAAGTCTCAGCCATCTGAAACCCCAAAAGATCGTAAATGTTGTCGGTCAGAAAAAAGCAATTGATATTCGACCTTACTATTTTTCAATTAAGAAGGTACTTTCCCACAATGGCTTATGGCTATGCGTTTCGTTTTGCAATAAATCTTGCCAAGAAAAAATATATGAGTTTTTTAATGTTTTAGAACGGTTATTGAAGTAGTAGTATGTCAGTTTAAGGTTTCAGTAGGTACTTAACCTACATTTTCGTTTAACCTACACAATGTCGTAGATAACATAAACAGACTGGCTTTCAAATATGTCTGAAACTTTACAAAATTGAATAAAGTTTCAGCACTAAACTAAGTTCTCTTATAAAAACTTTCTTCACTACACCTACCCACTTTACGAGTTTATAATAATACTTAAATTTAAGTGCGTCTTGGAAGTTTTCGTATTTTACAGTAAAATTTTCTATTCAGTAGATACAAGGTTGAACAAAAGTAGGTAGTAACCTATCTTAATAACTTACATTAATAGCCACCTTCCAATTGTAAATACTAGGTCTACCTAATTTTTTTCTGTTATTCATTTATAATTTTCTTTTTTTTAAAGCCTTCCAATAAACTCAGAAAATTACGATAAAAGCACAGAAACAAATAAGAATTAGTATTAACAATTGAAATAGTTAAGCTAACAGCAAACGGCTGCAGTTTGCTCAACTCTTTGTTGAATCGTCAAATTCATTATAAGCTACTGCAAATAATATAGAGGTAGCTCAACTTATCTCGCACACGTAGGGTTCCGTATCATTGCCATTTTTTTACTTAAAACAAACTAACAAGAAAAATCTAAACCAAGGGAAAAACAGTTTTTTGATTTCATAGATCAAGTCTTTGCTTGGTAATTCTGCTGTTCAAGAAATTTTGGTACACAGCATCACCTAGCCTCTCTCTCGAACACCTAGTTAAGATATTCAGAGCATGCATTGCCCACAAGTACATACCACTTATATGGAGGGCAGTGAAAGTAGTATTCATACCAAAACCAGGAAGAAGTGATTATACCCAACCAAAATCTTTCAGGCCCATAAGCCTGACATCATTTCTTCTGAAAACACTAGAAAGACTTTGTGATAGAGAAATAAGAGAACATACACTCTCTCACAACCCACTACACCCGCAACAACATGCTAACAGTAAAGGCAAATCAACGGAATCTGCTCTACACAGTGTAGTCTCACGCAAAGGCGGTGGACTAACGTCAAAACAACCAACACTGGCGGCCTTTATAGATATCGAAGGAGCTTTTGACAAGACTCATTTCACCAGCATATACAGGGCGCTCACTAGATATGGTGTCGCGCCGACACTGGCTGAATGGATAAACAACATGCTCAAAAACAGAGCGTATATATCAGTTAAGTCACAATCAATAAAACCACAAGAGGTGTAGTGGCCAGAGGCTGCCCACAAGGTGGCGTACTATCGCCCCTATTATGGAACATAGTTGTTGATGAGCTAATCCGCAGGCTTAACGGCCACGGACTGGTCACGGTGGGATATGCGGACGACCTCGCGATCCTAGCGACCGGCTGCTTCGAGAATACACTATGTGATCTGATGAAACTCGCCTTTAGTACCATCGAAACATGGTGCAGCGACCATGAACTATCAGTTAATCCAACAAAAACGGAACTAATAATGTTCACAAACAAGCGGCATCTGGGAAACCTAAAGCTCCCAAAACTATTTCATCATCATCAGCCCATACACGTCCACTGCTGGACATAGGCCTCCCCCGTACGACGCCACAAATAGCGGTCCTGAGCCGCCTCCATCCATCGACTCCCTGCGACCGCTACGATGTCGTCGGTCCATCGAGTGGATGGTCTCCCATGTAGGGGGGGATTTGCCATAATCACCACGCTTGGCAGGCGGATTGGTGATCGCAGTGTTGGTGTTGAAAAATACTCAGAAGGAAGCTGCTGCCCTTCCTCTGGTAGGTTCCCTCAGTAGGCTCTTACGACATCCACGGGTTGAGTTGGAGGGGTCAATATTCTATGCCGCGGCCCCACGGCCAAAACTGTTTAACACAGAGATAAAGCTAAAAACAGAAGTCAAGTATCTAGGAGTCATACTAGACAGCAAGCTGCTGTGGAACAAACACCTAGACTACAAACTCCAACGCGCTACTGCCATTCTACCAATGTAGAAGAATACTAGGTAAAACCTGGGGACTTTCACCGAAAATAATCATGTGGTTATACACTGCTATCGTAAGACCTACAATAACGTACGGAGCGATAGTTTGGTGGACCAGAACGGAGCTGAGCACCGTAATTACAAGACTACAGCGCTTCCAAAGAATGGCATGCTCAGCGATAAAAGGCTGAATGAGAACCACTCCCGGGGCTGCCCTAGACGTAATTCTAGATCTAGCACCATTAGACATGTACATACAACAAGAGGCTACAATTTCGGTGCTAAGACTACACAATATGGGTCTCTGGGAAGTCACAAGAAGCACACACGCTCAGATCATGGACAGGGCAATAGCATATGAACCTATCATGGCCGCCCCCTGTGACCAAATGCCCAGTAAACTGATAACAAACAAACACTACCAGATACAACTACACGAGGACCAAAAAGATGAATCAGGAACCCATGAAGTCAGAATTTATACAGATGGTTCCAAAACCAATGTAGGTACTGGCGCTGGGATCCACTCAATGGACCTCAACATTAATATATCAATAACACTAGGTAGACACAGCTCCATATTCCAATCTGAATGCGTAGCAATAACCCATGCAGCTACAGCTGAAGAGAGGAATCAATGACCAATGTGTACGCATTCTCTCTGACAGTGCTGCTACACTCAGGGCTCTGGAAGGAAACACCTGCAACTCCAAGCTCGAGTACGAATGTCACTCAGCTCTAGAAAGGATATCCACCAAGAACAGGATCATCCTTCAATGCATCAAGGGACATAGCGGATCTCTAGGAACAATCACAGAAGGCCCATCCCCTTTTCTACCCTTGCCTTTTTCACTATTCCAGACATGGACTAGGCTGAGAACTAGAGAGACGCATAACGAACGATGGAAGTACCTGCCAGAATGCAGACAAGCTAGAGCGGCGCTCCCATCAACATCACCGAAGTTAACTAAACGCCTACTGAACTTAAACAGAACGGATCCTGGTGGGAACACTAACAGGACACTGCCCACTGAACAAACACCTATTTACCATCGGAGCGACGGACAGCCCTCTCTGCAGAGGATGCCTCAGTGACGACGAAACAGCCACCCACGTAGTTCTGGAATGCGAGGGAGTAACAGCACAACGAACAGAAATCCTCAACTTGCCGAGGTCACTCCACGAAGCCTGTGAAGATCCCAGGAAGATTCTGCGCTTCTGGACGGAGTTAGGCTGGCTTTGCTAGCAAATCAACGCATAATGGACCAAATTGAGTCTAAATGCGGATAAGGGAGTACCCATACCATACCACCACCTAGCCTCCTGCAATGTTTGCAAAATTAAAGGCTTGTTCAGTGCAGACCCACCCGGGCCACGTAGTAGGTATTCACCGTTTCATCGCTATGTATGAAACGTTCGTTAGTGCTCTTTCAACACAAATAAATAATTAAAAATAAATAAAAATTGTTTACTTCAAGTACATGACTCTTAAAATTATATTTAATATACACAATAGAATACAATAAAATTAATTAAACAACATTAAAAGTAGGCTCGTTTCAAAATAAGTTTTAAATTATGTCCGGACTTTTTGCAAATGTCCTGCTTTTTGTAACGATTTTGGTTGGTACCTAGCCTTATCCGATCCTATCCAACCAAAGATCCTATTTACTTATCTATAGGTACTGTTGTTTAATGTTTAAGTAGGTAGTACATCAAGTTCTCATGAGTAGTGAGATCATCCCCCGGTACTACAACATAAAAATTGAAGTTATAAACTTCCTAGTAGGTAGGTTACGATCCCCATCCAACACCCTTTTTTTAAAAAACGTCTCATGTAATTTTTATACACTGTCACATTTCTGGCGCAATGATTATGGATAATATTTCTAAAGTAAAAGTAGGTAGGTACTTCTTATTACAAAGTACTTTGTAAGAATTTGACCAACTGGGTAACAGAGTATCATGATGATAACGAACTTCTTAGTGGGCAAATCGCGATTTGGACGTACTGCTAATAAATCGTACAATGTTTTTTGTAGAATGTTGGATGATGTAACACGTACCCGTAGTTACATCAGTATAGTTTTCACGTCTCCTCAGATCGTCTGGCAGAATTTCTGGTCGACCCAGAAACACTTGGCGACTGTCATTGACGACGGTTCAATGAACGGCGATATTGCTACACCTGCTATGCTATCATTTATTTATCTGTACCGGTACCTAGGTACCTACTTTGTTCATTCACCATTTTGAAAAACTTGGTAAGTAGTAGGATCCGCGATCTCTGCATCGGACATTTTTGGCAGCTTCGTCGGTTAAGGTTAGGTACCTACCTATAAAAACTTCTACAAAAAGCATCAAGTAAAGGCGCGTACACATAGAACGTCCGTTTTTACAGGATCCTGTTTACCGGATACGTTGCTACTGGAGGCAATATTCACACAGTATTTACAGGATCCTGTTTACCGGATCCGTCGCTACTGGAAGTAATATTCACACAGCATTTACAGGACCGATTCAAGCCTCGCACGGCTTCGATCCGATAAAACGAATCAGTATTTCACATTTATATGTATATCACTATTTGCCAAAGAAAATAACAATCAAATAATATAAAGAAATTAAACTAGTATTTACAATTGAAACAATTGAGCCAACTGCAGACTGTTGCAAACAATCTACAGATAGCTCAACTGGTCCATATCAATACCAGTCGGAAGCGTCCCCAAGACGCTGGCTGCATTGCCCCGCTGTATGGCAATGCTCAAATCACTTATGTGTCTAATACATGTTTATTTTGCGTATCTAAATCTAAATTTAATGCGATTTAGATACATGTCAATATTTCTATATGCTAACAGCATCTAGCTAAACAGAACATTGAATTTCTTACATACTACTGACAGTGCGGAACGGAGCGACATTGGCCAAGCATTAACATCATTGATGTAATCATCTATGGAGTAAAAGGCATTCGTGATAAGATTTTGTTTAATATTCTATTTAAATTTACGAATAGGGAGTTCAGTTGCTTCAGATGGAAGCGCACGCAAATGCCCATAAATGACTTCCCCTGCTTTCGTAATCTATATGCTGGGATGTGTAATTTATTTTTGTTTCTTGTATTTCTATTGTGAACATCACACTTTTTCAAATAGCTATCTCTATTTTTGTGCGTATATGTACATTAGATTTTCATAGATGTATTGCGATATTACTGTCAAAATATTACCCTCAGAGTCACGTGGCTTTTTTTAATTTATAAATTGCGCTCTTTTTTGGAAAACAAACATATTCTAAATGTCAGCTGCTTGTCCCCAAAGCAAAATACCATAAGACATAATAATATGAAAGTAACTGAAATAAACTAAAATAGCTGTATCAGTAATATATCTAATTGTTCTTGTCATCGGTAATATCTAATTTTATATAAAAAAACGTTTATTTATAACAGGTTACAGGTTGAACGAAGAGACGACAAAAGTGAAAACTGCGGCGTAGTCGTTCGTAATAATTGTTCGAACTGCATAGGCTGCTGAACTAAGTCTGCCTGCGAGAGCATCAATTTGCGGTTTCCATTGAAGAGTGGAATCAATACGTAACCCTAAAAAAACAGTAGAGTCTACAAATTGAACAATCTCATCCTTGAGCAGTATCTTAGTTGGAAATTCTCTTTCATTTGGTAACATGAATTTAATGCATTTCGTTATTGGACTTATTTACATATGTATATCATCAGCAAATAAGACATCAAACAATCACACAGATCTTTTACTATGAAGGGGAGATCATTTACTTATACTAAAAATAAAAAAGGATGTAATATTGATCTTTGCGGGACGCCTAATTCAATTTTTGAGTCCCTAGATCTTTCTTTACCAATATCTACTTTTTGAACTCTATCAGATAAATAAGGTCCAGTGCCTTGTTTTGAATTCCATAGTGTCTCAATTTTCCAATTAATGTACCATGATTTACACAATCAAGAGCCTTAGAAAGGTCACAGAATATACCAATAGCGTTTTTCGCTTTATCCCAGGCATCCAATATATGCTTTAGTAAAACTGTACCAGCATCGGTTGTTGATCAACCTTTGGTGAAGCCAAATTTATTTTTATAGAGTAGCATAATAAGATTGAAATGAGAGGATAAAGTGAGAGAATTTTTTTTTCTAAAATTTTACTTAATGCTGGAAGTATTGAAATTTGTCTGTAATTGGCCGGATCAGAGTGACTTCCAGATTTAAAAAGAGGGTTCAGTTTCTATTTCATGAGATCAGGAAAAACTCCTGCGTCGTCGACACAACTATTGAAAATATAGGCCAAACAAGGAGCCACTTCCTTTATAAAATTGAACTTAGTACTTTGGTTGAGATACCCCAGAGATCCTCAGTATTTTTGATGTAAATGTTTACACTATATAATTGGCATTTACATGACTAAATATAAAGACCTGTTTATATTTTTAATGGATGATTCTAATAATTCAACCTTCATCGAAGGTGAGTTTAGAGTCCGGGTAACAACTTTAGGAATATCGTGAAGAATGCATCAAAAGCATCGGCAATATCCTTTTCATGTATAAGAATTGAATTATTAATTTTTAACCTTATTTTTGTTACGTAGTACAACTAGGTACATACGCCCTCACAGGAAAATAAACGGATCCTGTAGGGCTAGCACAGGCTTTCTTTTCTAGGTAGAATATATAAAAGATGACGTAAAAATGACATTTAGGTGTAGAGAGTAGAAAGTTTTCTTCGTTCGCGAATACGGCGTTGGGAAGAATAAGCGGTAGCGATGTTTTATATTCTACCCTACAGATGAGTCTACCAATGCGAACATGGGGATCAATTTACTCGTTTCTTGACATTTGAGAATAGAAACATTTATTCTAGAATTGTCTACACCTCTCGAGACCTAGACAAGGTCTTTCTTCCCTCGCATCTCGCAATATTTGGATGTTTAGTTATATTATTATAATAAATACTCTTTGATTTTTGGGGTTTTTGTGTCTAGTTAATGGCCCCGCAGCCATTACGAGCAAATGCAACACAAAAAATCGGAGAATAATTTGTTTGTTTGTTTGCTCCAAAACCAAATTAATCTCCGTTATTCTGTATTGTATATGCTATGAGTTCAATAATCTTCATCGTGTAATCAAAAAACGTTTCGTTTTACGGGCTCAGTTTTCTTTTTAGCGTTACGGCTGGTTTTTTGTTGATTTTCTTGGTAATGAAACGCAAAGTACGAACTTTTTACAGCATTTATATTTTTTCTGTGGTTTGGTTCCCGTTGCTATAGAAAGCGCTTTTCTACGGAGAAACTGTTTTCTAGTTTATTTTGTTTCTCGAAACGGCATATTCAGGCAAGAGAAAGATTATGAAGACAAGAAACTTTCTTATCTAGTCTAGGTAGAGTAGAAATGAAAAGCCCGTGCTAGCGGGGCTGTAAGCTGTAAGGATGGCTGTAAGTTTCTTTTTAAGTAAACGGTGTATTTTATTCAAACTAGATAGTTTAATTTGGAAGCTAGATAGTCTACCTACCTTGCTAAATTAAAAAAACATCCAATATCCATACCTAAGTAATGTATTTTTTTTTTATTTGCAGACAACAAAAGATTTTATTTGTAGCCTTAAAACTGGATTATTGAGGATGTTGTATAAAACTTCATGATTTAGTCGACAAATTCTCCAAAAGCCATGAGGGGTCTATTTCTTTTCGTTGTCATGATATTCACCGCCAAAGTAAACTCGGCTCGAAGTAAAAACATCTCGTTTGATCAAGGTTCGAAAATACCTACACATTGTATGTCTACCTACCTATTTTTGCAATTAGTCAACTACAAGAATGGTTATCTATTTTGAAATTAAATATATTACACTCAACTCAAAAAACTCATTTAAGGTGGTTCGTCACGGGTTGGCGCGGGATTCAAATTTTTTGGTAGTTTTGGAGCATTTGAGAAAATAAGAGATTTTGGGCTAAAAATCAACATTTTCACAAATACTCCCAAAATAAATAGTAATTATATCGAAGTTTGGTTTTATGATGGGTTCATAGAAAATAGTTTACCAAATTACTTACTACTACTACAGCCAAATTACTAAACACAGAAAAAAATTAAATTCACAAAATAATTTGAATCTCGCTCCAACCCGTGACGATCATCCTTCAAAATAGATAGGTACCCCGGGATGGGCTATATTCCACTGAACTAATCGCTTCACTATACATTACATATAGGTATGACAATGGTATCATCACAGATTTGCAGATTTTGGCAAGAAACAACGGATGAAGGAACGCGCTTAGTAAGTGTCAAGTTTGAAACCACTGTATCAATATCTCCGTGCAATAGCACCGCAGCACGCACGCACTGTCCATTGTCGAGTTCGTAGTGGTAGACTAGAGTGCCCAGTAGGTACATTACATACGTAGGTACCTAGGTAGGTAAGGTAGGTACGTATAGTACGCGACATCTGCCAGTACATAGTATCTACTATGTACTTACTCGTACCAGTACTGGCAGATGTCGCAGAACCTGTTTGATATTTTAAATTCGAACTTGGCCAGGTATCAACTGTAAAGAATAGATGTCTAATTGCCTCACGTGTCTGTAAAACGATCGTAGACTGCGGGGCGACGAGCAGCGGCGGCGGGGCGGCGCAGCGGCGGCGGCGGCGCGGTGGGCGGCTAAGGCCATGGCTGGCTCACTGAAACCGCAGACCTAACATACTCGGAACGAGCTAGGTAGGTAGGTAGAATAAACTACGTACAATACCTACCAACATCGATGTAAACCTACCAATCAAGTGAAGTCGCTATGTACGAACATACAGCAGAGATTAATTAGGCCATAGAAATAAGAGCGATTAATTTAAGGCGTTAAGTAGTACCTAGGTACACGTCTCGTAGCGCTCGGCGAAAGTGGAGGGCGGTTCAGCACAGGTGTAAAGCTGTATAAAAATCTAAAAATCGACTTCTGCGCATCAAGGTCAGCTCTATTAAACCGTTACGCGACCTGTACCTACCTACCTACCTAGTTTTTTTAAACAAAGTCTCTTTATATATTTAATATAAAGAGACTTTGTCGAAAGTTTGTCGCTCAACGAGCGACCACATCGTCCTGTATGTAGCTAGTATGGGCAGATCATGGCAGATTCATGATTATTAGGGCGCGGGTCGGAAAAGTAGAGAAAACTAGCACAATGGCTCACAGTGAGCTACACACATCAGAGACGGCCCCGATGATAACGAGGCGCCATTTCGAGTTTCAAGCCCCCTCGGAAAAATTATTGTAGATCCAGCGCGTAGAATTCTCTTGACTAATGTATCTACCTACCACTACATTAATCAAGACAATTCTACGCAGTTACCAGCTTTCTTGACACAGGGCTGAGATAGTACGCGCGTGCGTGGCTCCGCGCAGCTGCTATGTGACGTCTCGGGCCCGGGCTTCTGACCTATCGTTCACTTCATTCATAGCTTTGAACAATCACAATAACCCTTGGGCAATGATAAAGAATCGAAAACAACGAGAGATAAGAAAAATCTGGAGCGAACTAGTTACAAAAGTAGATAGGTAGCATAGCTAGGCGTACCTAAAGTGCCTCTGTTTAATAACTATACTCTATCCAAATTTAACGTGAAATGTTAGTAAACGAGCAACAGCAAAACAATTAAATTTCACTTGCTTTGCGTTGAGTTTCAGATAAAAATTGTAAACAATATGTATTGAAGGGAAGATCAAAAAGATTACAAAATACTGAAGTAGTATATTTCAGCTTCTTCGCTATTACTTTTCAAGTTCACACTGATAATGTTATTGATAAGCGCCGATAGTGGTATCGAAACCACAGAATAGCTATAGGTACTCGTCTTCGGAAAATTCGCCGAGAACAATTCGTCGAAAACAATTTTGTCGAGAAAAATTCGCCGAACACACAATTTTTCAGATACAGGAGAAAACGTGATATTTCCCGCTATACTTGAAAATCTTTATGACTACATATTTCTCGGCAAATTGTATTTTCGGCAAATTGTATTTTCGGCGAATTGTTCTCGGCGAATTTTCCGCAGCTACTATAGGGTGGCCATCTGTAAAATTTGGCTTAAAACTTTTTTTTTAAACATAATTCAGTTTAATAAAAAGAAACTGGTGAAATGTTTTTTATTTATTTTCAGACTTTAAAATGAAATTCAGTCATATTTTATCATATTTTTTATGTAACAAAACAGATTATGTTTCTTTACAGTTTGTTACAAATTGTTTTAATAGTCAGTTTAATCTTTTTTAATCTCAAATAAAACATGAACAAAATACAAATTATTATACCTACCTACTCTGTTATGAAAACAAAATGTTAGGATTAACCCTCTTACAACAAACTTGAGGACGGTGAATCTAGCGAGTGGATTCGGCGGCCCAAGACTTGAAATGTTTTAAACCCGGACTATAAATGAAACCCTACCCGGGCGCTCCCCGGACCGGTCTGCCTGTGGTCTGCCGAACATGTAGACACATTTCCTTTTTTTCTAGATTTATTTATACGACGTCAAACGGTCAATAAATTCGTCACAACCGAAAGAGAGCTCCAATCAACAGATGGGGTTTTGAATGAGAGCTCATGCAGTCCAATCAACAGACGATCTTTAGCGCTCCTCTTCTCCTCTTAGCATCCCTCCCTAGTACATCTGTGGCGCTGCTGTTCTCAGACATGAAACTTGAACTTCAACTTCTTTTTTTAATGGCTCCGTTTGCTTTGTCCCTACGACTCTGCCAGTGTCAGTATTGTAAAAAAATCTTATGACATTGACATTTACACAACATACTAAACCTATCCATCAAATATTACTGACATTACATTGACTTGACGTTGACGCACACTTGAAAATTGAAGCTTGCTTTAGCGTTGCCAATGCGGATCTATTTGGTCCGTTTCGAACTTTTTTGTACCACTACGGATCTTTTGCAGACCGTGACGCTCTGTGATCTTTCGGAGCATAACACCTATCGAAACGGCGGCGCGGCGGCATATCACCATATTTATGCATATTGTGCACTGTTATAGCAGAGAATATTATAATAAGACGTAACGTGGTAGCTACACTGAGTTTTATGCCGTCGTAGTAAAGTTAGTACTCAAAGAGAGTTTGAATAACGCTGCATTTTATCGTAAATGATTCATTGTAATTTGTATGGTTTAGGTATCTATTCTAAGTATAGGTATTATGGAATCGACTCATGCGATTATGCCTTCGTTTCACGGTACCACGACGTTATTTTTTAGAAAGAGATATGGAATATCAGTTCTACTTTTATGCCTGCGAAATTTTTACGACTTGTTGCAGTCGCCACTATTTTATTTTTCTTAGTTTTCACTGCGGGGAAGATGACATTTTACTTTATCGCTAGTTTCTTCGTCTAGTTAGCTAGTTTCTATCGTTCTACAAGGCAAACAAACAATCGTTTTGTTTCGCCTTGTCAACTCAATTTATTTTTTATGCAATCCGCTGCGTTGAGCTAAATTTGATAATCCTACGGGAAAACTGCACTTTCCGGGTTATACGTAGCCTATGTGATGATAATCCACGAAATATAAGCTACCCTTTTACTAAATTTTAATCAAAAACGTGCTGTCTTTTGAGCGTGACGGGGCGGCGGCGGCGGCACGGCGGCGAGCGACGGCGGCGCGCGGCGCTCGGCGTAACGAACACACACACATAGTATGCATTTATACTTTTTCCTATTGATGTTAGTGTCAGAGGTTAAGCATCACAGCTCTTTAAATTTTCAGCGTTTGCTATTTTACTTAATGGATCTTTTTGTATATTTCAGACTGCGTTCCGCTTGGTTGGAGCTTTTTCATTTTGACTGCCGGCAACACAACACTGCTTTGCTATGCTTTATGTTGCGTCGGACGTTTTCTTTTTTGTTAACAATTTTTCGTTTCTTTTCTTTCCATGAGAAACATAATTGACTCAGCCTCTTGTGATTTTCCTGTGATCACCATTTCACACACTACGAGATAGATACTCAGTATGTCACTGGACACTGTGCCAAAAGATTTGAGAGGGCTCAGGGCCTGTTTGGTGTGTTCTTTGATCAAGGTTTGTTGTACTAATTCATACAATTTAAGTGAATTGACAGGAACTGAGTTTGAGTTTGTACTGTCCTTAAGATAATGCTTCACATTAATTCAAAAAGTTTATCTCACTTTCTCATTGAATTCATGAATAATGCCAGCTCCAATATCACACTGAACTCTTAACTATGTAACTTTCCCCATTTTGTTTATATTTTACTTATCTCTTTCAGACTTTTGACCAATTTGAGTATGATGGATGTGATAATTGTGATGAATTCCTACGTATGAAAAATAACAAAGACAATGTTTATGACTGCACCAGCAATAACTTCGATGGGTTAGTATGTAAATAGTCAACATTTACATATCATTGAGTTTTTTTCTCATCCAGCTTGCTAGGTTGCTTGCAGCTTGGAATAGCATGGTCAGTGTAGTTCTAAAGGGCCACATAGATAATCTTGGAAGTCTTGAATCTAAACCAGTCCAAAACTACTAGTAGTAATGCATTGATCCATTTTATAGATACAATAACACCATTGTAATATTTATTACGCTTTTTTTATTAAATGATAAAAAATAAAAGGCATCTTGCTTTAATATTCACTTTGCTACTGTATTATCAATAACAAAAATACTTTTCATAGCAATTCTACATAATCTTAATCAGGTTCTTTTTTTCAGAATGATAGCTGTTATGAGTCCCGAAGATAGTTGGGTCTGCAAATGGCAGAGAATAAGTATGTATCAATCTACCTTCAATAAATGTATCACACTGGTTGTTGATTCTGTAAAAATTATGACATGATCCCTGGATAACTTTGATAAGTTCCTCTTTTCGTTAAATCAATATGTATGCAAATCTATGGTATGATTTTGTTACAGGCAGATTTTGTAAAGGAGTGTATGCAATATCTGTATCAGGAAGACTTCCTGCTGGAGTAATAAGAGAAATGAAGAGTCGAGGCTTAGTATATCGCCCAAGGGATACAAGCCAAAGATAAGATTTTCTATGCATTCTTTATTGCTAATAAATATCTAATCTAAGTGAACTTGACATCCTTTGATTTATACTGGTTTTCCAAATAGGACTTTTTGCTAGTAGGTACTTTTGGGAAATTGAAGAAGACATTATTTTTATAGAATGTTTATTCAGTATACTACAATAAATAAAACAACTTTAACACATTGTACTCTTAAACCATCACAATACCTACAAATAATAAATGCTTAATGTCATTCACATAGGTCACCCACAGTGGGCCACACAAGGGCTTGCTATTGTATGCAATTGGTGAGTTATTGCTGTGGAGAGGTCACTCTTAATTTTTTTCACACAATAAATTAATCTCACTGAGAATTCCTATTTATCTGTGCCGTAATAGCATTTTCTGGTAAAATAATTTACAGGAAGGTGACCACATTGAACCACTAAGTCTGTTGTCAACTACTGCTAGTGGGTGGGACTTTGAATTCATGTTCTGTACCTAAAATATCCTTGTCGATTTCTTTGAAGTCAATATTTTGCTGCTTCATAGCTTTCTGTGAAAGAAATAAGTTTGTTGATGATGCAACTTTTTAATTTTCAATTGGCAATATCTGTTGATATCAACATTTTAAGGTGCTCATAGCAAATCAGCTCTCATACCTTTACGCATTCTTGATAAATTTTGAAAATTCCAGCACAGACCGAATCGTCGTGGTCGCCCTTTAGAAATCTTTCCGAAAACCAGTTGTTAAAGCAATCGTCATATTTTTTTTTTAGCTCAGTACATTCTTCGCCGATGCTGTTCATTTTTACGTAGTTTTAGGGGTAAGAGTATTGACAAAAAAGACGAAATCTTGAGAACGAAATTCCATTTATGATTACAGCACAACGAGCGAACAATTTTTTGTTATTTGACAGTGACATGATAAATTTGTGGATAGCTGAAAAATCATTTGTCTGTCATCAATCGGTGCATTCCGAATTACGATTACAGCGCTGATAGCGATCACAAAAATATTTTGCGTTCCAAATTAGATATCACGATATTGACAGTTGAGTGCTAACATTAATTCGGAACACTTATGAGCGTGCTCACGGTCACGTGTCGTGTCGTATTGTCAATGTCAATATCTCATTGCAATACAAAAAGAGAGCATCAAAGTTATTCTCCGACCGTTGATTTGGTCTTCTTTATTTATTTCCATTTCTTTGTAAAAACTTGCAAACGAACGTTTTGTTGAAAAACCCCAAAGAAAAAACCGTTAGTAAACAAACCCAATTGTCAGATTTGACAGCACGCTCACAGAGATTTCAGTTTGTAGCATGGTCGTTGATATCGCAAAATGGCGCATGTAATGACGTCATCTATGACATCACACGGGACAACGTTGTCGCGCTCACGATAATACGGAACGCGTGTGAGCCTTAGACGAATTAAATAATTCGTCTAAGGTGTGAGCGCGATGATATTGATTTTAGCGTAATTCGGAATGCACCGAATGACTGTCATGTCAAATTTGGGTTTGATCGATTTGAGCCATTAAAAAAAGAAGTTGAAGCTGATTTGAGGTTATGTTGTTTACAACACACATCCTTTCAGGTTATAAAAATAAATGAAAAAGAATAGAATTTTCTATAAAACTCACCAAGACCATGGGTGACATACTAAAGGATAGTCGTTTTGCTAAATATCTCAATGATCCTCGCTATCGACAAATTCCTAAACATGAACGTAAAGTTAAAATTGATAAAAGATTTCAGTCTATGTTCAGTGATGATAAATTCAAAGTGAAATACACTGTTGATAAGCGTGGACGACCAGTAAACGAGACTTCTACAGAGAACCTGCGAAAGTATTATGACATTGAAGATTCAGACCAAAGTAATTCTGACATAGAAAGTGCTGATAATGAGGGCATTGAAGAAGAGAAGGTTGAAGAAACCACAGGGCGTTTTGTCAGGAGGCCCTCGACAGATAACGAAGAAACTGAAAAGCCCTCGAAGTTCAAGAACGATAAGTTAGTGCGCGGGAAACTTGACCGTAAAACCAAAGAGCGCCTGCTAGATTTGGAAATTGATTATGCCCGTGGGGAAGGTAAAGCTGTCTCATATCTACTGTTTATTCTCCAAATGCATTTTGGTTCTCTATTCTTATAAATTAGATATTTTGCTGATTTTTTTAGTTCCCTGAATTTTGATATATGCACACAATAGGTTAATTAGGGTGCATAGTAATGCGACACTAGCGCCAGTCTTTTTTTCTTTTTACTTTACCTCTGTAACTATTCTGTCTGAGTTATCGAAAAATAGTTTATAATAAGGATGGGAGTTATTGGATATTTTGGCTACCGGTTATTAGGTATTTTGTTTATACCGCTAGTACCAACTGGTACCTAATAACGTTACAATACTCTATACCTGTCCTGATTTCTACCCAATATATTTCTAACCGATTTGGTTAGAAATACCAAATACTAGTTGCAGCTACATAACTTTATGGGTGAACGGTCCGCTAGTACCTATGCGTAGATGATAGGTAAGTATAGGTATTGAAGCGTTGGGATTGAAGCGTTCGGTAGTTATGGCTCATGGTCGGTTAGGGGCGAAGCTCACTTTGCACAGTTTTTTCCTAGCGGTGTGCGGATTTTACAATAGCTTTAGATATTTTAGGACCATGCTAACAGGTACTGAGTTAGTTATTGAATACCGGACCCATCTCTAGTTTATACTGGGTTTTATCAATTGGCGGTGAGAACCTTTGGTAATTCTTTTCCATAACGATAATATAAGAAAAAATAAAGAGTGGCGCTAGTGTGACATTACTATGCACCTTAATAAATATGATTGGGAAATTGATTATTCTTGTTCTTGTGTGGGGAAGGTAAAGGTGTCTTACATTCTTTCTCTAATGCTCTCTCTATTCTTATAAATTATATTGTTTCTGGCTAGCTCCCTAAATAGTCTTTTATTCCTTGAATTTTGGAATATGCCACAATGCAATCACAAATAAATAATTTATATATTCATAAGGGGTTCTTCAGACTGACAGCTCTTCTGATGAAGATAGCAGTGAGTATGAAGAGGAAAGTGAATTAGAACATGAGTGGGGGGAGCTTGATGCTGATGCAGAGACTACTGAGGAATCCACTAAAAGGTAAAATAAAGTTTAATGGGCATTGGGATGCTGAAAATCGGACCAAATTTTACCTGAGCCTGATATTTTTTTTTTGCATACAGCAATCTGCTATGACGTTTTGAACACTAATCAGAGAATACTGACTTGTGACGTCATGCAGTCACAATATATAATTTAGGTATTATGGTAATTCTGTATCATCAGATGTACATCTATCGGTGACATCATCAAACAAAAAAAATACCACAGATATGAGATAAGTACTCACTATAACCATACCTTTATTTCTTAGGATTGCAGTATGTAACTTGGACTGGGACAACATCAAGGCTTCTGATATAATGGTCCTCCTTAACTCATTTATACCTGCTGGTGGTCTGATTCTTAAAGTTACTGTAAGTATCCACAAAAATTGGGTTTTCATTCGGTTTTTGCAGTGTCTTAGCAGAAGTATGCATTGGTGCTACTCAAGACAATGCTGGCTGTCCATTGAAAGGACTTATACCTATGTACAGCCAGCCAGCAGGTCTTGCACTAAAAAATATTAAATTTATATACATAAAGTTGATGGCTTTAATGAAATGAAAATTTTATGTTGTATTATCAAAAAAGAAATTATTTTTTATGATTATTGTAGAACATTACATAAGCACTTATCAGGGGACAGAGGCCTCTTAGAGGTGTCTCCTGATGAGCGCCATACAATTAATCAATCACCATATTAGAGGAATTATTGTAGGAAGAAATCTCAATCCTGTCAATAACAAAGATCAAAAGTATTCTCAATTAAAATAACTTTGCTGGCGAGTGTGAGTCATGGGAAAGTTTGGAGAAGATTTTCCCAGCAGTGACAGGTTAACAAAAGAAAAACTATAAACTAATTGATATACTTTACAGGTTTACCCCTCTGAATTTGGTCTGAAGAGAATGCAAGAAGAAGAAGTCAGAGGTCCCATTGAGCTGACAGACAAGAAAGCTGAAAACGAATCAGATGATGGAGGGAATGAGGAAGGTAAACTTTAACAGTATTAATGCTATTTACGGAGAAACCTTTTTATGTAGTGTCAGGACGAAACTTTTAGCCGAAACCGAAACTGTAGTAGCTTCAGCCTCAGTGTCAGTTTTCGAGGATGACGGTGATCTCCATGATAGTGAAATCTTAGTGCGGTTACGCAATGCATACGAATCGAATCCGTGAAAATACGGATATAAAATACTCTGAATGAAATCAGTTATTGAACTTCGTAATTATATGCGATTCGTATTCGTGAAAATACGGATCTAGAGTAAAAAAACACGGACCGATTTTGGATATTGCTTACGCACGGATGACGGAAAACGCGTCTTAGTGCGTATACCAACTACCATAAAAATAGTTCTATGACTACTTCTGAACATATTTTAACGGATTCGAATTCGATGCATTACGAAACCGGTCTTAGGAATAAAGTTTGATTTAGGGAAACATCATAGGTACACCTAATTATGCTGCAAAAATCACTCATTATCATGTATCTAGCTAGCCCCTAGCTAAGCTGAGCTTGTGTTACGGGTACTCAATTATCAAATATTAAAGTGCTTTATTTCCTTTAGACCTTACAGGACTCTTGGAAACGTCACAAAATTAAAATTAAATAAGTAAAACAGGGAAATAAAGTGATCACTTTGATTTTTTGTTCACTTCAATCTTTTTAAGGTAAAGTAAAGAAGCGAACAAGAAACCTTTACCTTGTTAGGTTGTTAGTTTTTGTGTTGGAGCAAAAGTGGTCCCATGCTTTTTTATCCTCTCGATAGTGTGATATTTTGTAATAAGCCTTTTTACACAGATTACTGATATGACTGATATAATTAACATGACACTTAATTCGGACAAAATCCCATTTTACATGTGTAACTGTGATGCTAGCTAATGCTACTGCCCTCGCGGCAGTGCGTTGTGCACTGCCTGTACTGTTCGGAACTTGATAGTACCCCTGTTGCCCAAACAGGGGTATATACTATCAAGTTCCGAACCCGGAGGTTTCATATTAATTTACCCGAGTTAGGGCTCATAGACACAGCATCCGTTTATTTTCCCGTGCTGGCGTTTGTAGTTTTAGGCGCGAGTTCACACACCTGACAGTATTCCGGATCCAGTAAACGATTTTTTCCAGTAGCTAAAAACCCGTAAAAAACGGTCCGGTAACAATCGTTTACCGGATCCGGTATACTGTCATGTGTGTGAACTCGCTCCTACAACTACATACGCCATCACGGGAAAATAAACGGATCCAGTAAAACGGATGCTGTGCGTATGAGCCCTTACACTTACCTAGAACAATAGGAAGGTACATTACATAGATTTGACGACCGATGTGGCGCAGCGGGCGATTCCCGCCTTGGGAAAAATGTTTGTACGATCTGGTAATATTTGTCTCGGGTGTTCTGGGTATTTTTTATGTATAGTAAAAAGTACATATCTATGTAATAATATATTGTATTAAGTATATCAGTCATCTAGTATCCATAGCACAAGCTCTGCTTAGCTTGGGGCTAGATGATGCTGCGTGGATTGTCCAACATTATTTATATTTTATATCTTCTCTAGGTTCATCATACCACATGGAGAAGTTACGACGCTACCAACTGAACCGACTGAAGTATTTCTACGCGGTGGTGGAATGTGACTCTGTGGCTACTGCAGACAAGCTGTACGGAGAATGTGATGGCATGGAGTACGAGAGTAGCGCGACGCGGCTCGATATGAGATTTATACCGGATGACGTTACTTTTGATCATGTAAGTATTTCTTACTAAAAATAGCCTTTATTTCTTACTAAAAAATGGCATTTATTTTTCCAGGTCCCAAATTATACCGATACAAAATTTCAAATTTGGCAGGGAGGTAGATGGTATCCCGAGGACGGACATAGGGTACATGAAAAGCGCGTGCGCAGCGGGCAGCAGCTAGTGTTTCATAAAAATACACATCTACTACAACTAGAATCTCTATATATATTTATATATATATAGTCTTTCGGCCTTATGCATAATAAATCGCTATCGTAGGTTTAGTATTGACTTACTTAAACTATTCGCTAAGATAAGCCAATGATTGCTTACATCGCGAACCACTAAAGGCTCACTAGTGCTTTGTTAACAAAAAACATTATTCATAATAGTTTTCTAAAGTTTGCGGCTAGTTAGCAGCTCGCTAACTTTGCTGGCAGAGTCCTAGCGAAAGAAAAGCAAGCGGCATCATTAAAAAAGAAGTTGAATTGTTTACTATTTGGAGTGGAATAACTTGGCGGTAAATTGGAATGGAAATAATAACAAACAGCTGATTGATTTCGGCCATTTTTTCACACTCTAGAACACGTAAAGTAGGGGTCAGTATGCTGAGTGTGAACTGCCAAGTTTTGAAAATAGGAATTCCATAGAAAATAAAATTACGCAAACTTTGTAGTAAACAGTATGGGAGTTCACACTCAGCATACTGGGTTTACAACTAACTAAAATACGACGGCATATATGGGCCATTATTTTATTTAGGGACCAATTTGGACTACGTTCGCAGTGATTTTTTTGGAAAAATTATGTAAATATTTTCTGTCGTTTAATGTCTAGTCATGTTCACTATTATCAGTAGTAAACATTATATACATTTGCAGTGATGTTTTGTTAAATCTTATATTTATTGACGTTTGTTCAAGAAATGGTGAGGAAAAATAACAACTGCGTTACTTTCTTACAAAATTAATTTTACTGTTTGGAACATTTAGTTCAATTCGAAAACATATCACATATAAACTAACATCAGTAATAGGATAATCTTATAAAGTTAAATCACAAATAGTCTCAGTCTAATGATTTCTTTTTAACTAAGTTTGACAGTGTGTTACCAAACATTAAACTAAAATGAAAGACATTTCGAAAATAGGAATAAATAGTAATTATTTTATGCTGATGGCATAAGAAATAGCTACAAACAAGTTAAATAATGGATTTATCTTTAAATTTAAAGTTCTTATTCAATATTAATTAGCTTTATGGTACAAAAAGCTACCAGAAAAAAGAGCGACAATAGTAACACAGTGGTAAAACTAGTAACACAGTGATATCTTAATCACAGCATTTTGTACTTTTTTCAAGTTTAAACTAATAAAACATGAGAAATCAATCATAGTCTTCAAAATTAAACAAAAGTTAACAAAACTGTTCATAAACAAATGAAAAAAAAATCTTTGAAACATCAACTTTTTGGTCAAAATATTTCTCGTTTTCCCTTCTTAATTATTTTGAAACTATCTCTAAAATACTTTCATATGGTTCGTAAGAAACATCTTTCTCCATAACTTTGAACCTTTTCCCAGAATCATCGGCTGATTTAAAAAAACATAATTTTAATCTGTCCTTCCTCATTGACATCACTTTGAGCGACGCCCGGTAAGAAAGAGTAAGAAATATCTTTATCAGATCTAACTTTCACTATGACGTAAACGCCAAAGGATATTTTCGATGGATTTATATTTTCCTTCTGAATCAAATCCTTTTCATGTTGATTAGAAACCGAGGCTTTTTGCTCTTTTTCGGGTCTAAGTTTTAAAAGAAGCTCATCATCATCTGTGCTTGAAGGAGAATAAACCATTTCGAAGTAAATCTCCTTGGGGGTACCCACGATGTTGGATATATTGGTCAATACTTCCTCCTCGTTCAAAGATTGATTTATGGTGTCCTCTAAATCATGCCCTTCTGGAGGTTGGTTGAATGTGCCCTGTAAATCATTCCTTTCCAAAGATTGGCTGATGTTACTGATGGAAATAGCGCCCATAACGCCGTTGTTTTTCAGCCGATTTAAGAGACATTTTGTTCAATATTATTATTATATAACAAAACAATACTTAAATGTAATATTTCTGCCATAACATGTGTGATTAATGTGTGAAAAGCATACGGAAAACCAATGTGTTACCAAAGTTACAACTTTGTTACTTCTGGTAGTAACGCAGTGTAGTGGCAACGCAGTTGTAAAACATAAACGTATTCAAACTTGTTATTTAAATGGATACATATTCTAAATGAATTATGATGCAACCACAATATTCACATATTATTACATATTTTGCATTGAATAAAATTAATATTATCTAGGAAACTCACCGTCCGTCGCCGGTAACTCAGTGGTCTCATAATAAACACACGCACCCCGAACGGTGACTCTCGAGGGTCTAGCTTGGTCAGTTGCACCGCCCTGCCACCCTCCCGCGCGCCAATATCAAATTCATATCCAATCAAAGGATATTAGGACTAAAATGTCTAAAAAGCTTTATATAAGGTTCACTTTCCTATGGTTACACTGGGTATGCGTCATTTTGCTTTCCAATGGGGACACGGCGAGAAATATTTTATTATTATTAAACAGTTGTTACCACAACTAAAAATCATAACTATTGGCGCTCTAGTAAAGTTCAAACAATAACGTATTCGTTAAAATTTTCAAAAATATTGACGTCGTGAACATTTTAAAGCAATTTAAGTTTATGTCAAGTGGCTCGCTCAGAGGGACAGCCAATTTTTATAGGAAAAACAACTGCGTTGCTTAAAAAACAACTGAGTTACCGTAATTTGCAAAGAAATATAATATTTTACATTAATTCGTATGTATTTCTGGTACAGGTATTTTAATCGGTAGCTACCAATAGCTGTCCGCTAAAGGTCCACATAGGTATAAAAAAGTCCAAAACAGACCAAAAGATCCGCACCGGCAACGCTGCTAGTTAGTTTTGACAGACGAATATCGCGAGGCGCTTACATTTTCAATATTATCGCATCGCGGATCATATCGCGGATCGCAAGATTTCTAGATAATATCACGGATATACGGCTTATTATACTATCAATATTATCGTGACACGCCGATATTATTGAACGTGTAATATACCAATGAGGTTTGCCTGTGTATGGTTTGCATTTGGAGCATAGACTTCCTATATTTCTTTGGTCTATGCTTACCTATTTTAGTAAGCGACAGTTTAGCAGACTATTATGAATAGAAAAAGATAGCAATCGCTGGCTTACCTTAGCGAACATTTTAACTAACTCACTGCTAAACCTGTGATAGTGATTCAGACACAGTGATTCAGTCGGACAGACAGCGGAGGCTTAGTAATAGAGTACCGTTTCACCCGTCGGGTTAGAAACCCGAAAAATAATACATAAAATATAAAAAAATAAATTAATGGTCCTACTAATATTATGTAGGCGAAAGTTTGTGTCGTTGTGCCGTGTCTTTTTGAAAATGTTTGGCCGAAGACAACGCCAAAACTAGTGAATAGATCGGGTGGAATTTCGCACACGTAAAGATCGTGGCGCACGCGAAGCCGCTGGCAGAAGTTACAAAAAAAATTGTAAATGCAATAATATTTATTATTTTAGTAGGTAAATTTATATTCAGTTATACTCAAGGGTAAAAAACAACACAACAAAACATACAAGTGTTTGAATTCGGTAATATTAACGGTCGCTAAGCTCGCTCTAGCTCACGTAAAGAAGGGATCTGGGTTTGCTAACCAGCTGCCAACTCGCCGCAAACGATTGCATTATGAATAACGTTTTTTGATAACAATGCTCTAATCTGCCTCTAGTGGGCCGCTAAATCATTATGCATAAGGCCGAAATGTGTTTTTCTACCACCATGTCAAGTCTCTCACCAATCTCACGATGTTATTTCAGGAACCACGCGAAGTATGCACAAAACTCCCAGACCTTACGAAGTACAAGCCTCGACTGTTCACGACGACAGCGCTGCAGCAGGCCAAAGTGGAACTCACGTGGGATACAACCAACCCCAACCGGTCGGAGGCGATCAAGGGCGCGCTCGAAGGAAAGATTGATGATTTGGAGTTGAAGGAATACTTGGCATCGAGTAGCGAGAGCGAAGGTACGCATTTTATTTTTATGATGACTTTGTTTTTTAAGATAGATAGAATAATGTAATGAAAAGTAAAATATGTTTTAATGATTTGAATTGACTTCTTTATCATAGTAAAATGTTAATTTATATCTACATATTTAAAACCTAAAAATTATGTAGAAATTATTATTTACTGACATCAACTAACAGTTCAAGACTTTTCTTGAATAATTAATACAAGCAGATAGGTAAGTAATAGAAAATAAATAAGCCATAGTACACTTCTCATCAAAAAAATCGAAACACCTCTGAGGTTTGGTTTTGAATGAGTTTTATGTACTATTTATATTAAACAAAAAAAAAAAACAAATTAATGCCAGTTACTTGCGGATATATAAGGTATCGTTTAATGAAAATTGAAGTTTCAAAAAAAAAATCCTTATTTATTGTATTTTGTTTAACGGGAAGGTAGAATTTATAAAATGTAAGTAAAAAAATAAGTAAAACAAAAAATTATATTAAAAAGTTTATTCAGTATCTCGTATTTCCTCCTCGGGCTCTAATGACTGCTTCCATGCGGTTCCTCATGGAACGGATGAGAGTCACAATCTTGTGTTGTGGGATGTTACCCCACTCTTCTTGTATAGCTGTTTTAAGCTGGCCAAGCGTCTCCGGAGCAGGATTTCTCGCTCTGACTCGTCTCTTCAACTCATCCCATAGGTGTTCTATGGGATTTAAATCAGGGCTTCTTGCTGGCCAGCCCATAACCGAAATACCGACTTCACTCAAATATTCATTTACAATACCTGCGGTATGAGCCCTGGCATTGTCCTGCATAAAAATGAATTCTTCGCCAGTAAAATGTGCGTAGGGTACCACATGAGGCTCCAGACACTCTTCAATATAACGTGACCCATTGAGAGACGGCAAGCGAGGTCCAGATAGAAAAGCAAGTTCGGTTTTTCCATCGGCACTTATGCCTCCCCAAACCGTCCATGAGCCGCCACCGTAACTGACTCTTTCTTCAATGCAGCACTGTGCAAAACGCTCTCCCTCTCTCCGATACTATTTCTTTCTTCCGTCGTTACCATACGGCATGATCTTACTCTCGTCAGAAAATAAAACTTTGCTCCGTTGAAGGTATGACCAATTTAAGTGCTCGCGTGCAAAGTTAAGGCGCGCTCTGCGGTGATCTACTGTCAATTTTGGACCATTAGCTGGTTTATGAGGTTTCAGGCTACGCTCCGCCAGCTTCTCCTAATGGTAGAATCACTCACAGTCAATCCTCGAAGCTCGCGAAGACGCTGCTGAACTTGAGTTAAGGTGACGATTTCTTAGAGAAACTAAAGCAATATACCGATCGTCTTGGATGTGACTCGATGTCTACCAGATCCTGGACGGCGCGTAACATACCAGTCTCGCGATAACGCTGATACACTCTGTTGACAGCAGAAAGGCTAAGATGCAATCGTGCAGCCACAGCCCGCTGACTTTGCCTTGAATCCAGCAACGCCACAACCTGTGCAGCTTCCGTAGGCGAGGTATCCATATTTGTTAAGAAAAAATCTCCTTGGTAGGATGTCACAGACCTAAGTCAACAATCACTTTAAAAAATCAATAGTTTTTGCAAAAAACTGTGATTAAATGCAGAAATTCCGACGAATATGTACACCATTCAATTACATTTTGAAAACAATCTCCACATTCATTTACGGGATGACTTCGAAAATTTAAATTCAAATTTGGAACTGCGTTACATAATTCTGTAGACTAAACTGCCAGCTATTAATTGGCGTATTTTTTTAATGATACCAATCCTCTTTTTTTTATTTAAATGCCGGCTGAATAGTACTTGCAGTATTGTTTCGATTTGTTTGATGAGAAGTGTATTATAATAGGTAATAAAACGCGAGTCTTGTAAGATGATGATGATTGAAAAAGTTACAATTTTAATTGGCAATAATCGCTTGTTCGAATTTCCCGATCCATTTTTATTTTGGCCATCTATTACGTTCCGTTCTCCGCAGAACCAATTAAATTTGATTTTAAAAAAAGTTTTATTTTTTTTATTACTTATGCAGGCTAATTATAATTAAGTTTTTGGTAATTTGAGTGGCGTACTGAAATTCTATAGGTTAATTAATACGTTGAAATGGAAATAAAATTTATTAGAATTTTCGAAATATTGTTTGACAAAATCCTAGTGAAATGAAACGCAGTCCATGTGTCACGGAACGCTTTCTACGTGAAAAAAACTATCGTAACTTACATAAGTCAAAGTTACCTACTAAAATAAACGTACTTCTAATAACGTCATTCATAATTTTTGGCTTAAACATAACGTGCCTCACGTTATTTTAATAATTTAATTTCCAGCGACGCTCACGCATCTCTAGAATGCGCTCCTCTGGTTCGCATCGCGGCAGTTAGAGCCTTAAGATAATAGTCTCAAGTATTAATGAGGCTTAAAATAATTTACAGATGAAGAAAAACCGGAGCGAAGAGTAGCGGAATCAAATTCTGCTGATGAGGGCGACGCTGAAGATCCAATTCAGAAGTACAAGATGCTGCTCCAAGACATTGATAAGAAAGAAGAAAAGAAACAGAACAAGGATATGGAAATGGAAATTACCTGGGGCATCGGTATTAAAGACAAGGCTGAAGAACTGCTCAAAAAGAAATTGAATGAAGGTAAGTTCCTCCTCAACTTTTTTATTTATTTATATCAAGACTCCCAAGGTGACTGGAGCCCTAATTCACCTGAAAAACTCTTGAAAACCTCAATGAAACCGCTGAAATCGTCATCCGCCATCAATAGTCCGTATTAGATTATCCATGTACCCCATAAACCTAATAAAGTAACTTGAAGGCGTTTGACGTCAGTTTTTCAGAGGTTATCTGTGTCATCTCGTCCCTTGGACAAACTAAACCATAGCAGCGTAGACAAAAGGTGGGTCTCCATCTCTATGACGACACCTAGACTGCGTCCATGCGTCTACAGACTGTCTACATATACATTAATATAAAGTTTTGAACCATAAAAACCTAATTGAGAAAAAAAAGGAATATTACGAAGTTTGATTCAAGTAGTGTTCTTTGAAGACACTTGAGCTTTAATTACGCTAGCTTACAGCGCATTCACACAGCTATATGAGTCAATTCACACACGAAAGTATACCGGATCCCAACGCAACCCAATGAATAAGTTTTACTGTATGGGGTATTAATATAACCACTTTAGCAACGGATCCCTTTAGGACGGTCCTGTAAAATACAAATCTTATGTAAGCATGCGCATTTTGGGGCTCTCTCGCTGACGCGGTGCAGCGCGGAAGCAGCCAATCGGGAACCAGCGGAATGACTTGATGTTTATTTCAACATCACACTCATATTAGAAATCCAAATTTTGGATGTTTAAATGGATGGAAGTTTGTCTTTGCGCCAAAACTACTGAACGGATTAGGCTGAAATTTTGCATAGATGTTATAGGCCTGGAATAAAAAGGCTACGATTATTACTATCATAAATCAGTTCCTTCCTATGAAATAGAAATAACTTTATAACGTTTCCATCGAAACAAAGCGTGCGAAGCCGCGGGCAGAAACTAGTATTCTTAGGCCGGCCTTAGAACTTATCATGTAAATACCACAGATATAAATGCGATAGCTAGTTTTGATGAGTGTTTGCTACCTCTTCACGCCAATACTACTGAACGGATCGAGATGATATTACATACAGTATGCTGAGTGTGAACTGCCATACTGTTTACTACAAAGTTTGCGTTCCTGAACAGCGCTCCAAGCGGGAAGTTTTAAAAATAGGAATTCCATAGAAAATAAAGTTACGCAAACTTTGTAGTAAACAGTGTGGCAGTTCACACTCAGCATACTGGGTAGTTCTAGATCTGGAATAAAACATAGTCCACTTTTATCCCATAAATCAGTTCCCATGGGATGGAAATAACCTTAAACGTTTCCATAGCAACAAAGGGTGTGACGCCGCGGGCAGAAACTAGTTCTGAAATAAAGATCGCGTCAGTGGGAATACACCTTGGCGGCTTTACTAGCGCCACCTAACTCGGCAGCTCTATTGTCAAAACTAAATGGTGTTCAATATTTTTTTCAGAGACAAAAGAATTGACGCCATTTGAGAAGTTAATGCAAAAGAAACGAGAGAAGAATAGGCAGAAGAAACTGCAAAAGAAACAAAAATCTAAACAGAAGGATGGATCTTCTGATTCCGAGGCTGAAGACTCTGACGTGCCTTCCGATATCGACATGAACGACCCATATTTCGCAGAAGAGTTTAACAAACCAGAATTCAAAAAAGGAAAATCTAAAAAGAAGCATGTTTCTGACGATGAAGAATTGGACCCAGAAGACGAGAACAGAAAAGCGGAATTAGAACTCCTTCTTGAAGACGAAGACGATGGCAAAGCTCACTTCAGTTTGAAAAAGATACAAGAAGCAGAGAGTACCAACAAAAAATCCAGAAGGAAAAATAAACTCAAGGAAAAAATGAAAGAAAACAAACAAGCCATTCCGGACTTCGAAATAGACACTAAGGACGAACGTTTTGCAGCTCTGTACAACTCTCATCTATACAGCATCGATCCAAGCGACCCTAATTTCAAGAAAACAAAGAATATGGATAAACTTATAGAGGAAAAGTTAAAACGCAGACCGGCGGACGTGCCTGCTGATAATCAAATAGCTCCTAAGAAATCTAAACAAGAGACCGAACTCGATCTTCTAGTTAAGAATATTAAGCGTAAAACTAAAGGGGTGAAACAAACATATAAAAAATAAACATATTTTTTTACTATGGGTCATTTTATTAAACCGCAACCAGTGCGCCTAGTACAGGGAGAGAAGAGAGCAACTAATAGGAAATTCGAGACAGATCATAATAAAAAAAAACTTGAAAAGTAATACATAACAAACAGACGAACTTATTTCATTACCAATTACATGATTTAGCGATTAAAGATTTGTTATTTCAGATGGTCACAATTGAAAAAAAAAAAGATTTTTACCATTTTCTAGTTTCTATGTACATGTAATTTAGATAGCAGATAAAGTTTTGCGCACATTGTAAGCTATTTGTTATGAACCCACGCTAAAGGGGGGAGAAGGTGCGCTTTTTTTTTTTTACTGAAATCAACATGCTATTCCCAAAACTACAATTGATAAAATTTTACTATACCAAAGATTCATACCAAATGGCTAACAATGTGCGCAAAACTTCTCATATGCTATTTAAATTACTAGTAGAAAATAATAAAGATCCGATTTTTATCAAGCGTGACCAACATCCGAGATGCCTTTTTCCCTGTACATTTACATGACATACCATTTACGTTTCTACAAAGCTATTCATACAATTGATCTTATACTATGTATGATTATGATGATGAGCTAGCTGCTAATGCCTTCTTGATTTCTCTTCCTAAGGCGGTTCCTAGGGGCGGTGGGACGGCGTTACCGACCTGTAACAAAATAACATAGCATTACCTGTTTCTTTTCAATTACTACTTGGAAACGATTAGAAAACTAAAATATAATGTTAGGAATCAACTACTGTCCCTACTACTACTGTGTCTTGTGTGTGTGTGTGTGTGTGTGTGTGTGTAGTGTAAGGTACTGTCTTCCTGTACTTAAAATTAAATACTAGATTGACAATTCTAAAAGATTAATCTAATTCTAATCTTATTTTTGAGCTGGCTTTATAGGGCCTTATCGTACTGGCAATTTGCAAGCGAGTTCAAAGCGAGGCACTTGTGTAGCCAATAGGCTCGGGGTTTGTACGTACCTGTCTATGCTTATCTTGTATAGTTCCTGCAAACACATAATTGTCCCGGAAGCCTTGGGAGCGCGCGCACTCTCTTACTGAGACAACACGCGCCTGCACGGGGTGCAAGACTCGGCCTTGCTTGCCCATGGGCTCGGGGTCTGTCACTGTTGTGCTGAAGTAGCCGTCCCATGCTATGCGACCTGGAACAAGAGATATGAAATTATTAGGTAGTGTTTCTTATGGCTTATTAAAAAGCAGCATAAAGTAGGGATAAGAAAATTAAACCTATGGTATAAGAAAACAAGGTAGAGTGATCGCAAAACTTAATGACCTCTGTGCACTTAGGCACGGAACCAAAACTGCGCAAGCACAATCAAATAGAAAAGTGATATTTATCTACTAGCGACCCACCCGGGCTTCGACTACAAATCCTTTTTATGGCGCTAATAGACACACCTGTTGCAGCTGCAGTCAGCTGAAGTACCATTTTGAGGTTGAATTAAGACCTACATTGTCTTCTTTACGACTACCGGAGGGTTATAATTTTAGCACCCTATGTATGTATGTATGTAGCCGATTTCTTTGTTCCCACGTAGCGCTGAAACGACTACTTCGATTTCAACAAGTGAGGTATTGATTCGTCTCATTACCCCGATGGTTATAGGCTATATGGTGTTCGACAAAACTGAGGGTCTTAAGAGATAGCTGGGTCTAAATTACACCTGGAACACTTCGATAGCGCGATAACATTTTGCAAGAGACGACATCTAGTTACAGTTCGAGTCTAATTTAGTTTGATGTGATGAGTGAAGGATGACACACCCGTTGCCATGGAGACCTCTTGTTTATTTGTTACCATGGCAACGGGTCATCTAGGGATGGGCAAATGAAAAATGTATCGATATACATATATTGTATCGATATATGTATGGTAAAAAAAAATATAGTTAAAAACTAAAACCCCACTACATAAGTCTTAAACAAGCGTTCACCTAGTCCATAGCATTTTCTTTTTGATACTTAGGTAGTCGGAGGCCTTTGTTACTAATTGTACCCTAGGTATATGGGGTGGGTGCCTCCGACTACCTAAGTATCAAAAGAAAATGCTATGGACAATAGGTGAACGCTTATTTAAGACTTTTATGTAGTCGGGTTTTAGTTGTTAACTATATTTTTTTTTTGTCATGAAAGTCACAACACCTTTTTCCATGTTTGACGACGTAGTACGTTAAACCGCACGCGAGGCATATTTAATGTTTAAGAGAAACAGCTATTAACAGGGAATACAACACAAAATCGCAAGAACAAACTATCAAATCAACGAAACGAACACCGGACAAGCGTCAAAGACTTTGCTGCGTCATTGTACCCAAAAGCATTCATTGCCCACTAGATTATAAATAAATTTGCTACACTGTAATTATTTTATTTTCAAACTTGCCATAGATAAAAAGTTTATTCTAATATTTTGGGTTTAAAATAATTCGTCAGGTGTAAGATGTTTTTATACTATTCTATAAATATTGAATATGAAAACAAATTTCTGCAGAACAAAATGTGCTAGACAAAATAAAAATACGCCAGAATTCTTGCTGGCAATCCTGGTTTGACAGACAGATCCCCGTCACCCCGTTCTTTCCCCTCAACGCCTTATTTACGGTTCAGTGCGCAGCCGTTGAAGCCAACTTCACAGAGCTCATAAAGATTTGCGCGTACTCTACCTATGCTCTTCCGAGACACGACGGTCACGTGGGTAACACAAGGCTACGTCATCTCCATCGGCGAATGAGAATACGAATCAGGGGGCCTACTCGGAAAAGGAAAAACGAAGTTTCTTTTTCGTTTTCGCGCAAAACCAACTCTTATGTCGCATGCATAAGATTAGCGTTTGCACGAAAAATAATCAGAAACTTCGAGTTCGTTTTTACGAGTACGGGCCCTGGTTTTCTGGTGTTACCAGTACCGTAAAATCGTAACTCACCGAATTCCTGGTATTACCTGTATAAATCTGATAAAACTATGTGGTTTTGTATTTAACCATTATTTATCACATTGACTTGTATTTAACTAACGCCGTTTTAACTGATCTAATAAACATAATTGAGGATTGTAATTTTTATTGATTTTTCAATTAACCCTTATCACATTTGTTTCCCAACTCCTACATTTTGTTGAAATAATGTGGTAACTTGGAAGTGACGTCCCCTCGTGTCACTCCCGGAAGAGCATATCTTGTTTTCTTATACCATGAATAAACCAGTCTACGGGTCGTGTCACGGAGTAATAGAGCTGAGTTTTAATGCGCAGAAGTCGATTTTTAGATTTATACACCTTTTTACACTTGCGCAGAACGCCCCTCCACTTTCGCCAAGCGCTATTAAATCGTGACGAGACGTGTACCACCAGTTCTTTTCAGTTTTGTTATTTCCTCAGTCATTTAAATGCGAGTCAGAGTGTTACGAGACCTAGTTCGATGGTCCAGTATAGTATAGCGATCGTGGGAGGTCGATGAATTGAACAGAGGCGGATCTGGCTTTTATTCCGCATTGGACTGATATGTCACCAATCCACTAGTGTTCCATTGAAGTTAAGGAAAGTAGATGGAACTCTACCTTTACTCTGGCAGAGATCTTACAAACATTTATTTGTCCCAAGGTAGGAATCGAACTCGCAACCTCCTGCGTCGCAGGCGGACCTTCACCCGCCGCGCCATATCGGTCTTCGAAATATAAATAGAGTTGTTGATTCTTGTAAGTACTTACCGTAAAGTCCAGCCCAGTTGTTATGCCGATTGCCCGTGTGTGGCAAGCACCAAGGTATTAGCGTGTTCTCCTGCTTGTCTGCTACGGAGCAAGGCTTGCCACTCACACATGCGCACACGCCGCGCAGGGCTCCGGTCGACGAACGACCGTTGCGTTTGTCGTCGTAACGGTATTGCAGCACCTGTTGGAATTTTACTAAACTTCATTGTCTTGTCAGGCACTATAAACTTTATGAGACTGATAAAATGTCGTATTTTTCCCTGGGATATCATCTATGTATGTTTCTCCGAAAAGGTAACAGACACAGAATTACTCTTGCATTATACCTACCTAGTTAGCCCTAACAATTTCGTCGTGAGGTTCGTATAGTTGATCTTTAATATTCAAACTAAAGAAAAACTATTTGAAAAAAGTTTTAGTAGAAATCTTACGATTTTCGACGAGCTAGACAAAACTTTTTTGATGTAAGGGAAACTTTTAGAACTTTATAAATCGTAATGGCGCAAAAATATGAAAGAAAAACCAGTAGGTAGGAAACTAATTGTTAAAAAAAAAACATTACGTACCTACGCTTACGATTTCGTATTCAGAAGACGCAAATGAGAGCAGGTAGTTCTGTTACCTACTCAGAAATAAAAAAACAGGACCTATTAAAAAATTAACTACTAAGTTTATAGAATCTCTGTCAAATGACAGCTCTAGTGAGATGGTTTATATTCTGTAATAACTATATACGGCTGGCTTTCAAAAGAAAGATGTGTGAGACTTACCTTACTCTTGGTCCCGTCCGGCAATGTAACAGATATGTTCGGGAGGTCTCTCCAATCAGACCCAGGCGACGTCGGTATCCTGATTATCCGGGCTTGGACCAAAGGCGCCATGTTCTTACAAATATGATCCCGCAGCTTCGCAGCCTCGTCTTTACTTCGGATCATTCGCTGGAAATGGCTTTCTGGCATAGATCCGTATTCAATCTCGACTTTGTTTGCTCCATTGCATATTTGCGGTAGATCGCTCATTGCGTCGTGGATTGTACAAGTCCGTCGAGGCGCGGATTCGTCCCAGTGGATGTTGGTTGCGAAGCGTTTCCCGTCTATAGTGGTTGTGAGCGAGCATGCTCGGCGGCTGAAGACGTGCGTTGGCTCAGGATACAGAGGTAGGATATACCCCGGCGCTGCCGCTAAAATAATCAGCCGCCGTCTAGTCTGCGGAACCCCATAATTCCCCGCTTGCAGAACTCCAAACGTACACTGATAACCCATATCCAAAAGTGCACGTAGCGTCAGCTTCAGCACCATTCCCTTCTTGAAGGCGACGAAATTCCGCACGTTCTCGAGTATAAAGAACTTTGGTCTGTAGAAATCGCAGTAGGAAAGGTAGGAGGCGACTAGGGAGTTCTTGAAGTTGGAGTATTCTCTGGAGTTGAATCTGTTCATACCGGAAAAGCCTTGACAGGGTGGGCCTCCGCAGAGAAGCTCAACTTCGCCCTGTAGAGGCAGCCGTAAACCGCCACCGCTGTGCGTTGCGCCAGACATCGCGTCTTTCAACAACGCATTACAATCTTCGTTGAACACCGTGCAGGTTTTATTGTTAAGTGAATAAGCGTGAGCGGCGGCTTCTAAGTTCTCGACGGCCCAGTGACACTCGGCAATCCCCGCTCGGTGCAACCCGTCGGACAACCCGCCGCAACCCGCAAACACATCCAAAGTCCTCAATGGCCTGACTTTCGCTTCGTCGGTCTTGCTCGCGACCGCCGCTTTACTCGACTTTCCTTTCCCTTTGCCTTTATCCTTCCCTTTGTCCTTTCGTCCGACGGCCGTAGCGTGATTGGGGACGTCTACGATTTTACCGGTAGATTTATCGTATGCCATTCGGAAGTAGAATCGGCAGGGATCTTGTTCGAGCCAATCGAGTAACGATTCCTGTTGCGGTATGTTTTGTTCGTAGATCAAATAGCAAGGGCCTACGACTGCTGAGAATGGAATCTCGCGGGTTTCGTCACTCCAGTAGACTAGGTTTACGTCTTCGTGTTGTGGGAACTTGTTCTTTGTATTCTCAGGTCTATATAGGACGTTTAATTTGAGATATATGTTTTGAGGAACGATCAGCGGTCCATCTCCTACCGCCATGACGGCGGCGATGTAACCGACGCAGAAAGGTTCACCGGTGTCTATGTTCGACCCTCGCAAGTTATTGTCGCTCTTCCTGTAATATTCCGGGTACATATCTTCATCAACCTTCTCCAACTTTGGTTTTGAATTAATAATTTGAGCATTGAAGCTGTTTTTCAGTTTAAATGTACCAGGCTTCAAAAACACTCCACATCCTTTCTTATACTCGTAATCTTGCCACTTGACCATGTCCCATTCAGATCTGTTTTCTGGTACTATGCTAGATTTTTCCGTAACTTTGCCTACTACTCTGGGAATGTTAAGTGCGTCGCGCCTCGTTTTCCGTTCGCACGATGGGCAATATCTGTGTTTCCTCAGGGGATTTGGGCAATCGAGGTTAACGGGAAGATCTTCGAAACGCGCTGAGAAACGTTCGTAGAATTTATTGTAGAAGTATGTCTTTCCATCATCTTCAAATGTTTTCTCTTCTACCTCTTTACCGCCGAGCTTGAACCAGTCTGCAGGTATATCTTTCTTTTCCACGCAGGCTTTTCTCAATATCGAAGAAAGGGGAGCGCCGTGAGAGCATCTGTCGGCTAAGAACACCTCTCTGGGATCACCGACTTCCCCAAGAACGGTATCAGATGACCTGATAAACACTTCGGCATGGAAGAATCCCATTTTCGCATTTACTGTCTCTTTCCACATATAAACAACTCTCGCCACTAGGGCGGGAACATTCGCTTGCGAAGACTCTACCATAACGAAATCTCCATTGCACAATTCCGCTCCATCGATCTCGACCTTTTCGTAATAATGCTTCGTGGCATCGGCTTTGACCGGTTCTCCGATCCATTTGATCTTCTTATTGTTGGTTCCCGTTAATTTAACAGGGACGGCGTCCTCAATTTTGTCGTGTTTCTTTTCCACAGCCATTTGGAAGTCGTTGTCGTCTTCGGGATCCGATTCTTCGGCCTGGTCAACGGCCATGTGCTTGCATTGTCGTCGGGCGCACGCCTTCTTCGTCCTCCCATGTCCGCCAAACTTGGCCATGGCTTTGCAAGCATTGCACTCGCCGCAGTCAGGTAGCTGACAAGCCTCGCAAACGCCGCACCGCTTCCTCCTCAAATGCAACTCGTCATTTGTTTTATCCAATTGATTCGTGAAGAAGCTCTCGAATGTTTTCCTCACTAGCGGGGTGGTGGTGGCTCTTGTCCAAGCCTTTTTGTCCACTTTCTTGAACTCGATCTTAGTCCGTGTCTTACGTCGGCCGAATTTGATGCCCATCAGTTTGATGAGCTCCCTCATGCACGGAAGTGTGATCAGGGGGTCTTCATCTTCTTCAGCTTCTAGGCTTACCACCTGAATAAAAAAATGTTGGTTGTTTAGTTTCCTCCCAGGGTTCATTCTTCATATGAAGCTTCTGGAAGAACCATGTCACTCTCCTAATCTGTACACATACGTCGACTCCTAGACAAGGGGGTTCTGCTATAGTCACCATGCTTGGTAGTCAGAGAGGTGATCGCAGTGGAGGTGTTAAAATACACAGAAGGAAGCCTTCCTCTAGAGGTCCCAGAGCCAAATTTTACGACATTCATGGGCTGAGTTTGAGGGGTCGATTCTTACGCCACGACCACTGTGTCACTGCGTTCCTACTTTTACTATTATACAGGGTGGTACAAATGAACGTTACCTGGAGAGCAGCTACTCGATATATCCAAGATAGCAAATTGTAATGAAAGAAAACCTTTCTTTATTTTTAAAAATAAGTCAAACTGCATTCATAGATATTTGAAGAACTACTGGCCTTATAACCAGTAGTTGAACTCGCATAAATAAAATGAAATAGCATCCTGTATGTTGCTATTTTTTTTTTGTCAATTCTGTGGATGCAATTTTTAATTATTATTAAAAATAAAGGAATGTTTCCTGTATGTAAAATTTTCTATCTTGAATATTTCGGATAACTGCATTCTTTTGAACCACTCTGTATATTCTATTCTACTATGGTTGATAAGCTGCTTAGTTACATGCTATTAAATTACATATAAGTAAATATTCAATAAAATACCTGATCACAAACAAACTGGGAATGCTTGTGGAGTATTTCTTCGCCCAATGGTTTGTCATTTAACTCAGGTATTGTAGCACTCCTTATAACTTCTAAAAGTTCTTCATATGATGGCTGAAGATAATGGTTCTCCTCTAAATATTCAACAACAACTTTACTAAGCCAGATTTTTTCATACAAATTGTCCATGAGAGGTTTGTACTGATCACTAGGCTTCATCAGATTATATTCACCAAACTCTGTGGAGAGTGTTATGCAGTTTCTGTCTCCACCATCAAATCCATGAATAAACCTGAAAGTAAGACAATTGTAATATGTACTTATAATCAGTTAGCTAGTAACCACAAGCTCTGCTTAATTTAGGGCTAGATGATGCTATGTGAATGGTCCAGAATTAGTTTTTTTTACTTAGTCTAAGTATTTATGGATCTAGTCGAAGATGTATGATGTAGAAGAACATTATTTATTAGACAAACTTCGGTACAAAATGAAAGACTTCTTAGCACTAGATAACATATAGACAGAACAAAAAAAACATGTAACATTAATTAAACTGTACTAACACAAGTAGGTAAGCATTCAATTCAATTTTTTTTGTGCGCATGTGTGTAGGTATAACACGTAGGTCCTGACTCGGCTTGTCTGATGATGGCTCTTTCCTATCTTCTCTTTTTTCTTTCTTCTTCCTTTGGTTTACAGCAGTAACTATACAGGTTGGCTTTTTGAGCTGGGAGTGTATGACCAAATTAGAAACCATGAGAGGAAGAGAAAAGTCGTGAAAGTTATGGGCTCAAATGAAAATATAAACCCTGCATACATACTTTTTACGGAATTATTCATATAAAATTTGTAAATTCATTACTGTTATATGTTTTGTTAGGGATTTTCATATTGTTTACAAACTAAAATTTAAAAAAATATATTTTCCTTCATTTTCAATACCTACCTAAAACATTTTTTTGCAAACATATATCCTTAACAGCCACCAAATCCAATCAAAAGCGAGTGCAAAAATACACGAAGTCATGTTTTCCAAAATCAATAGGTTTGATTTACTCAAAAAATGTTTAAAATCCAATTAATGCAAATTTAGGTTTCTCATAAATCAATTACAAAAAACATTTACAATGGAGGCCACCCATTGTACGTTTTATGTAATGTCTATTTTTAATGTTTTCTTCGTGGTGTACAATAAAGAATTTTGTAATTGTTTTATGAGAAACCTAAAATTGCATTAATTGGATTTAAATTTTTTTTTTATTAAATCGAACCTATTGATTTTATCGCTTAGAAGCGATCTCTTCCAGGCAAGGACATGACTCCTTTCTTTAAAAAGCTTAAAATCCTGCTTACTTTAAAATGCGATTACTCTGTTGACCAATTCCTATCTAATAAATTTCTGACTGACATAAACTTAGATCAATTACCTTATTTTGTTTTAAAATACAGGGTAATCTAGGGTAATTTAATTGATAGATAATTGAATAATTAACTAGATAATTTCAATGCATGATTTACCTTACCTTGAAAGAAATATTTAAAATAGATAGGTAGGGACCTACCTATCTATTATCTTTTAAATTTCGTCATTTTATATATATTCTTTTGCAGTGCCCTACAGGTTGCATGTACGTACATACTATTGACCCGAGCTGTATATACATATTTACAAGTTAACAAAATAAATAGTTTTTATCTCTCATGGTGTCAGATTTAGCCATCCACTCCCATCTCAAAAAGCCACCTGTATAAAGTTAAAGTATAAGAAAAAAAGGAACACATGCTATAATTAAAAATAGATATAATTTTACTTACCATTCAATGATAGGACCAACATCTTTGACTGGTACTGAGTCTTCATCAATTTCAATTGAATCAGAACAAATTGATTTTAAGTAACCAGACATGTAGATACGGACATCGGTCTCAATGAGTCCTCGATCTATCGGCACCAGATGCCCTGCTTGGTCAAAGATACTGAACCCAGTAATATTGGTTTGTGGTCTTTCCATTATGTCTCCGTCCTCACCTGTAAGTTATGTATATAGGTTGTTGTATTATTGTCAGATATCAGTTACAAGGCGTTTTTTAATTAATAACAAGATTTACAGGATGTTAGTGTAAACAGACTTGTCCTTCAAACCAGCAGTTTAGTACCTAGTACGTAGTAACCTCTGGTTTGAATGACATTACTGTTTACAGTAACACCCTGTATAACTGTTTTAGTTCTTTGGGCAATCTTCATTAGTCATTTTGGAATTGGATATAAATCTGTGACCTACCCGAAGCCAACACAAGTTTTTCATTTGTCAAAGCTATAAATTCTTCCACAGCATCTTGTGGGTGTCCTTGATAATAAATAATGTCAGAATTGTTGAGAAATTGCCCACAAATGTCACATTTCTCCAAAAGATCCAAGTTATTGTGTTCATTATTATTTGATCTCATGTCTGATTTTTCAGGTGTTTTCATTGCCTTGGTAGGTTCTAGAAAAGAATTTTTAATTGCACTTTCAGTCTTTTCTCTGACAGTGCTTGGTGACTTAATATTTTCGGAATCTTTTAACTTTTCTGGTGACGTACATTCTCCATTTGACATGTCATTGCTAGAGGATGTCTCTTGGTCATTGTTGTTAGTTTTCTGTTTTTTCTGCAAGAGAGTGAGGATCATGAGGATGTTACATATAGGTAGGTTGTAATGGAAGTCTTAGGATCATAAACTCTGAAAAAAAAAGGAAGAAAGAAGGAAAGAAAATATGTTTGAGAGCAGCAGAGAACTTCCAACAAAAGTAAAGTGGTGGATGTGGATTAAATTACAAAGCCAAGAGATGATACTCACAGACACAGCCTCCACTTCATTTTCAATGGGACTTCTAGCCCTTTTGGATGTAAACATTGTGGTAATTTTCAACTGGTTTCCATTCCGTGCAGATCTTCTGATAATTCTATGAACAGAATAACAATTAAATTGTAATACGTGTACTGAGTGCACATAAATGATATTATGTAAAACAGTTTTGTACATAAGCTAATTGTCAACAAAACCGAGAAAGAATAATTGAGGACAAAATGAGAGGCCAAACTATGCGAAGGTATGCAAGATAATAACTGAGTGTGAATGTGAATACGTATAATATAGTTTTATCTCAATGAACACTAGATTTTCTATTTAAAGATGAGTAAGGTTGGAACATAAACAGTTCTACTCACTTTTCTACCGATTTCCTTACAGGTGATAAAATATCATTTTCTGAACTTCTAGGACTTTTAGACGCACTTCTGTTTTTAACAGGCATGATGGAATATTAGGTAACGAGGCGCTACCAGTAACTATCCAAGTAACTATTGTATTACAATCCAAAAAACTGTCGCTTGCAGACCGGGGCGGCGGCGGCGACGCGAAGCCCAGCGAAACCGCGCGAATAATAAGCGCCACAAATGCATATAAGCGCTATTTCATCGTCATTGTCGTTGTGTAATGTCAAAGTCTTCTTATTCTATGGTCAAAGTCTCGGTTGTCAAAGTAGTAGTTTTTCTAGTCAAAGATCTGTACTTTATTGGTAGCAAAAAAAATCATGGATTCGTGGATCGTGAAGGTGAAATAACCCTTATTAGATTGAAAAGTCTTGCTTGAAGATTTACATCAATTAGAGCTGTAAAGTTTTCCATTTTCCGTCAAACGAAACGAGACGCTTTTTTTAAGACTAAAAACAGTTTCAAGAAACAGTTCTTTGTTTTGTATCTTACATCTATTTGAATAAAGTTCACTATTCTATCAAAAAACGACATACCTAGGCGCACTTCGCAACTTGTTTCTTCAAAACGCTTTTTTCTGTAATCCCACAGCAATCAAAATCTTTCGCTCTAAAAATAAGGATCTGTTTTGCCTGTTCCTGCTTGCCTACACTACACACACAGTATAGATTCTAAGAACTTATATATAGTAGATTGTATCATAAGGGAGCAAAATAATATTTTTACGGCGAGGGCGCTTTTTTGAATCCTGAACGTAGCGAGGGATTCAAAGTATGTCGCCCGAGCCAAAAATATATTTTGCGCCCGAGTGATACACTCTACTTTTCATCACCCTCTATGAGAAAATAAAAGGTGCCTCATATTTTATTCTAATATTATTATTTAATATAAAATAGTAAGTACATAACAACTAAATGAAATTAAATAGTACATAATAATAAATGAACTAAATGCTTATATTTACATTTGAGACATTTTCGCAATTATGAAAATTTATTGTAACAGTTTTATTAGGATGAGAGATTGTTGTAGATTTCATATTGTGCGTGTTTGAAATTATGTCCGACTTTGGCTCATATTGAGGAAAATGTTACGGTGAATCTCGTTGTTTGGATGTAGATGGGCGCGGCGACAGTGGCATGGATGGATTAACTGAAGGTTGCAGTTTAATGTGTTGCACAATGCGTTCACATGTTTTCGCCTTGTTCTCAATGGAATCTTCTATATACCCCTCTGCTACAGCACTCGACTTCCATCCTCCATGTCGCTTGAGAACAGTTAAGTCCGTTCCTGCATCTGCCAAAAGGGTAGCAGAAGTACGACGAAAACAATGTCCTGTATACAGCTTGATATCTGGCAACTTCAAATAAGTAGCGATTTCTTGTGGCATGATAGAAATTTTATTTTTTCCCATAACTTGTTTGAAGCATTTGCCATTTTGATAACGGATGAAAAACCGATTGGTCTTCATATCAGCAGGACGCAGGTCCAGGTATTTCTGTACAATAGTTTTGTATTTTCCTTGGATTACGAAGGATCAGTCAATTTTTGTTTTTGTTTCTGTCAGCTTTACTAACAGTAAATCATCCGAGTGATTTTCGACATCATCAACAGTTATGTTTATAAGTTCATTGCCACGACAAGCTCCATGTACTCCGAAAATTAAAGCCACCTGTAACAAAAGCGAATGTGAATAAGACAAGTATCTATCGAAGTAGAGTTTACAATAAAATGCACATTTTAAAACACTATGGTTATACTTTACTAATCCACCATACATAGTCACTTACTTTTACGGCAAGAAATACTTTGTCGGGTGCCTCATTAAGGAAAGTCTCCACGTTTTTGACTGAGAACACTTTGGATTTTTTAGGTTTAAATCCATCAGAAATCCTCTTCAGATACGCTATTAATTTCGAATATGTGTCCAGTTTTACGTCGTTATTAGAACTGACTGTTGATTTTAGCATTGAGTAGGTACTCCAAAGAGTGGAAGGTTGTTTAGTTTTGGCCAAGTACTGGAAGTAGGCCACAAAAAACGCTGATTCTGAAAAAATCTTGGCGCCTCTTGCATTTCTCAATTCAATAAAATTACCATAGGCTTTATATATATTTCTCCCGGGATTTTGCAGGTAATCGATTATCTATCACATTTCTTGCCTCAGTTAGAATACTTTCAAGAGTTAATTCTATTTCACTGTCACTTGAACTCATTTTTCAAAACAAAACCGAATCCGTGAAAATTTACGAAAACGCGGCCTGTAGTTCGCGCGTTTTTAATTAGATTTTTTTTTTCATTCAGCCGGCGCGGCGGCGGCGGCGCAATATGGCCCGTCGCGTCTTACCAGCCAGTATTTATTCAAACAATATTTGCGTTCGATTTTGCTGGTGCTGAAAACTAAGACGTTCTGAATTCAATAACTGCGCGGCAATACACTTTTCCGCGCACTTTTTGAATTAGGAATTTATAAAGAGGAATAAACGTTCTTTTCTGCCCGCTAAAAGTTCCATAAAGAAAACACCACCTTTGCTTGGTGCACATAAAGGCGAACAAAGTCGTCTTTTTCGAATAGATGGGATGAAAAAACACTAAGCAGAGACAAACTCATTTTTATTTTATTGTTATATATTTAGAGTTTAATATCGTTCGCACCTGTCAAATGGATTAGAACATTTCATTCTGAAACTGTTTTGGCGCGCCCTTCCTTCCATTCATTTCGTTCCTTCATTGTTCCTCCGAGTTTCGTTCGTTTTCAAAAAGCGTTTTATTAGGAACGTTCATTTTGTTCGTTTGACATATATAGTTTGTGGTTTGACATAGAACTGTTCGATCGATCATTTTTCAAGACCTGTTCGATCACGATCGAACTTGCAGAAAGATCGAATCAAAAAGACTCGATCGTTTCGCGGGTCGCGGGTCGCGAAGACCCATGACTTGCCACTGCCATGCTGCGCCGGTGCGTGCGGTCTATCGTTCGATCGATCGATCGTTCGTATTTGTCGAGAAAAACTATCTTACCACTCACGCCATAAGGTTCACTTTGTTTTGCATTGCATGAATGAATTGATTGAGTCACTCAAAGACTCGATCGTTCGTATTTGTCGGGAAACAACTACCTTACTGTTACGTCATAAGGTTCATATTTCTTTTACAAGCAAATTAAACATGATTCAATATTCAATCAATCGAACGAAAGACCCGATTGTTTTGAAAGTCGCGGGTCACGGTTTTTTTTCGAGAAAAACTACCATAATAGTCTCAATATAAGGTTCAGTTTTTTGACTGTCATGCAGTCTGTCATTCATTCAATCGTTAGGGTAGTCGTATTTGTCGGGGAAAAACTACCTTAACTTTCACATCTTATGGTTCAGTTTTTTGACTGTCATGCAGTCTGTCATTCATTCAATCAATAGGGTAGTCGTATTTGTCGGGGAAAAACTACCTTAACTTTCACATCATAAGGTTCACTTTTTTTTTACAAGCATCAACGCCCGAATGATCGACTGAACGATCGAATCCTTTTAAAACTAGGGTTTCGATCGATCACTCACGGGTCGCGATCGAGTCTTTGTGATACGATCGATCACGATCGACAAGGTCTAGTTTTTGACAGACGGGATCAACATGAGATCGTTCGTGACGTTTCATTTCATTCCCGTTTTTTGCAAAAGTGATTTATGATTGAACAAGAAAGCGTTTTTTCGTTTCACATAGAAAAAGCGTTTCATGAAACTGTTTTTTAAAGAAACGCCCAGTACTAACATCAATGAGTATTGCAAAGATGTAACGTTTGTACATATGTAATCAAAATAATTTTTATTATTTTATTGCTGAAAAACTTGTTGAACTATTTACATGCAAGTTTGGGACTGAGAGAGAGAGAATAAAGTATAGAATAAATCCAATTTACCGTTCAAGCAAAATAGGCAGTTGGTACATATTTATAATGTTGAAAAGAATTACAGCTAATAATTTCAGGAAGTTAATGCAAGTAAGGTTCAGTTCAAATGTTTCTCAACTTGAATTTGATACCAACTACTTTTGTGATATCAATAACACAAAGGAAATCCAACACAACTTAAGCATAAGGAAAGGAGTGGGAGATATAAATAAAGTACTTGAACTTTTCAATTTATTCAAGACAACATCTGAACTAGAAACCCAGAAGAATATAAAAGAAAAGTTGATCTGTGAGTTTTTGAGTCTGCCTAATCGAACCCATCCAGACATAAAAGACAGTACTGAACCCATAGTTAAACACTTGATAAACTCAAAGAAAGAGTTTGTTTATAAACCATTGGAGTTTAGTGAAATAACACAAAAATTAAATCTTATGAGAACAGAAAAGTTGGGCAATACCTGTGGTCACAAAAGTTATTATTTCCTTGGGGAGCTAGCAGAATTAGAGGAAGCCTTATTAAAATATACTGTAACTAAGCTCTTGAATGAGAACTTCAAACTTGTGTCTGTACCAGACATCTTGCCAAAGAATGTGTTGGAAAGCTGTGGAATGGCAGTTGATGGGGATCGGACTCAGGTAGACTTCATTAACTTCTCACTTGCTTGGCTAGTTTCAGATAGCATTGTAAGCAATATTTCTTGAAGGAAAGATCTCAAATTGACAAGTAATATAATTGCATATAATAAGATGTGGAAATAGAGTGAATAATAGGTTAATTATGGCCGGCTTGTGCACAATCGTTTTACATAAATTTTGCTATAGTATAAGGTGTACTACAAAACATCCTAAATTATTTTCATTAGCATTACCATGAAATTTAATAACATCCCATAAAAATTCGACTTCGACAGGCTTATGCACTATCTATATAAATGTATATAAAAATTATATATATATATTATTATTACCTATTTCTGCTGGTCACGCTATAATTTGAGAATGGCTTTATCAATTTAATTCATCTTTTTTTTAAATGCATCCGAATACTTCGTAGATGGTTCTTAAATTTAAAAAAAAAAATAAGGAAATAGCGCAGTATCTTAAAAAGAAATTAAGAAAACTTAACGACTACCTTTAGTAATGTAACCTCAGCCCCAGAGTTATATACTCTTTGCTAAGCATGTTTGAAATTACTGTCAGTTGTTTAAATTGAATGACAGGACAATGTCTGTCCTGTCAGCTAGTAATAAAATAAAAGTAGCATAACATAACCATGTTTATATAATCTAAAGCCATATACATCAAACAAATTGAATTTCAGATTTATTCATTAGATCCTCACCATCATGGCCCTGATTTGTACCTGTCAGGCACAGCTGAGATGTCACTTGCAGGGCTACTCAAGAATTCAATACACAATGAACAAGACCTACCCATGAAGTTAGCTGCAGTCAGTAGGTGTTATAGAGCCGAGACCTCTAATGTGATTGAAGAAAGAGGCATTTACAGGTGATATAGAATGGAATGCCAAAGGCGTCCCCATCCTTGGTTGGGGCCTTTCGCTGAGTTCTGGGACACCTTAAGAGCATTGTAATAGAATATAATTAAATTTATTATATTGTTTTTGTTTAAGTGCAAATATTTTTTGGGGATAAATAAGTGCTTCTACTGAAGATTTTAAAGATAATGAAATTTTTTGGTAGCAGTGTCTCCTACTAGATTAGGTTACTATTAAATCCAATTTAAACTCATGTTTGATATTGTTGTAAAATATACCTTTTCAAAATTAATAGTTCAAAAAATGTCCTATATTACTAATAACCTAAACATTTGACGACCGATGTGACGCGGTGGGGCGAAGGTCCGCCTGCGACGCAGAAGGTTGCGGGTTCGATTCCCGCCTCGGGACAAATATTTGTACGATCTGCAAATATTTGTTCAGGGTGTTCTGGTCGTTTTTCTATGTATAGTAAAAAAATATCTATCTATGTAATAAATTGTATTATGTATATCAGTTATCTAGTACCCATAACACAAGCTCTGCTTAGCTTGGGGCTAGATAATGTCGTGTGAATTGTCCAACATTATTTATTATTATTATTTATTTACAGAGTACACCAATTCACAAAAGTTGAAATGTTCACTGTCACAACCCCTGAACAATCTGATAAAATGTTGGAGTATATCTTACAGACTCAAGAAGAGTTGTTCAGGCCCCTTGGACTCCACATGCAAGTATTGGACATGCCTCCTCATGAATTGGGAGCTCCAGCTTATAGGTATAAATATTACTTTTCCTTTTTATTCATGGTGTCTCTAGGCCTAAAGCTAACCACACTGTTCCTATTTTTGTTATCAACACTATATCAGACAATTCACAAGGTAAAAAACATAAATGGGAACTCCAGCTTATAGGTATAAATATTACTTTTCCTTTTTATTTATGGTGTCTCTAGGCCTAAAGCTAACCACACTGTTCATATTTTTGTTACCAACACTATCAGACAATTCCAAAGGTAAAAAAATAAATATTGTATATGCACTACACACCACTAATAGTGTGGTTCTAGTTTTCTATCATTGCACTAGCTTAGAACAATAATAGAAAATGTTACTAGCCTCAAAATATTTTTTCAGGAAATATGACATAGAAGCATGGATGCCTGGACGTAATGCGTTTGGTGAAGTATCAAGCTGTAGCAACTGCACAGATTATCAATCCAGACGACTAAATATAAAGTGTGAAGGAAGCTATGCCCACACATTAAATGGTACTGCATGTGCAGTACCCAGGATGTTAATAGCATTGCTAGAAACACACCAACATTCTAAGGGAAAAATTATGATCCCTGATGTGTTGAAACCTTTTATGAATGGAAAAGAATTTATAGCAAAAAATTCTAAAGTGCCAGGGTTGAAATTGATGAAAATAAAAAGATAAGTTTTGATAGATTTCAATCTTTATTATTGTTTCATTAACCCCTTTTTTTGTTTAGAAAACTTTTTCATTTTAGCCTTCAGTTGCTTGATGTCCACAGTAGAGTCAGTAGATGCAGAAGGAACATCAAGCTTTTCTTCAGGTGGTATAAAAGCTTTCTGTCTTTGTTCTTGTTTTGCTTTTTTAGCTTGGGCCTGTTTTTCTTCCTTCTCATGATGCCTCTTCGCTCTCTTTTGTTCATCTTTGAGGAAGTATTCTCCAGTAGAAAGTTCTTTATCAATCTTGCTTTCTTGTTGAGGTGGTGGGAATGGTGTATACGGCTTCTTGACTTTCTTCTTAGGTTGCTTTCTGGGGACATTTTTGCTTTTAAAGTTTGGCAAAAACCTATCCCAACTTTCATTTTTTAATCTGGGATCCTTCATCAACTCTCGTTTTATCATCAAGCTTTTTATATTGTACATGGGATGAATGTTTTTCATAGTATCTTCTACTATACGCCTGACCTGAACTAAACCCTTGTATGGGCCTACTGCAGAAACAGTATTACCTTGAACAAGCACATAACATTCTGTAAGTAGCTCAATAGACTTAAGTGTTACTCCATTAGGACCAATTATCCGCTGTCTTCTCTTCAAAAATGTTTCCTTTTTGCTGACAAATGAATTGATCTTGACAATATCACATCCAATTTCATCTTCAAGCACTCTCACAGCCTGTTCAAATGGCACGCTTCTGGATAGTAGCTTCATCATATCTCTGGCTTTGATAATAATATAGGGGTCCCATGTTTTTCGTGTGGTTCTAACTGTGATGCTACCTTCGATAAGATCCAAATCAGCAATAATATTATGCTCCTTAAGAACCTTTTGCACTAGTGGCCAGCATTCTTTCAGGTACTGTTCCCTGTATTTGGGAAACAAGGTTGCAAATTTACTTTCTTCCAAAAGGCCATGTGGATTGTCTTCGGGTTTAAATTTTGGTATTTTCATAGCCCACGCATTATCGACGGGGCCTAGCTCATGCCTATCCGTGTCTACGTCTTCTTCTTGCATATTTACAGCAACTGCAGACCAAAACTTTCAAGATTTTCTTGATTTTCTCAAACAATACACGCGCGCGGTCTCCTGTCCAAAGAATATAATATGCACAACTACACAGGTATATACTATATCGATATATCAAAATATCGATATTTTTTTCAGAAATTAATCGATATAATTAGTCGATATTTTTAAAAGCGATATATCGATTTTCGATATTTATTTTAGGATATCAAAATCGATATTCTCTAATTTTAGACAATTATCTATTTCAGATTAGTAGTAGGACAGCTTATTCATCGATATCGATAAATGTGAACATGGGGCTACTCATTCCTATTTATTTTGTGTTGGTAGCACTGATTGTCTATGTTTGACTGTAAGTGTCAAAGTTGTGGTCGGTATGTTGGTCTTTCTTCCTCCTTCTTGAAGTTAAAGATTTCTACTTTCATAGATCAATAAGTAGGTAGAGGTAGCATAAGTCCTAGGACCAATAATTTTACGGACTCAGCCTTTCAGTTTTACTCATGTCCGTTTTTCTTAGTGTGCAGTTGCAGATTTGTAATAGTGTGCATGACTAGGGAAGTGACTTTGCTGCCGAGCCGAACTGGCTTCGGCCCAAACTGGTCCGAATCAGGAAAATACACTTGAATGCCGATTTCATTCCTGATTCGTCCCATATTTAACAGGCACGTTTTAGTACTTTCAACCAGGGTTGTTGCTGATACCGTGATGATGATTTTGGCGTGTCGGAATCGCGAACCGAGTATGCCACACTAATTCAATGTAGATGATTCTACCAATCGAAAACGAGTTTCGAAAAACTATACACATTTTATAGAAAAGCTACGCACTTTTTTAGGGTTCAGTAAACAAAGGGTACCAACGGGACCCTAGTACTAGCCCTCCGCTGTCTGTCTGTCTGTCCATCTATCGGGCTTCATTGTATCTCATGATTCGTAAAAGGTAGAGAAGACACTTGGATTTTTCATTATGTATTTCATTTGCCGATATAATAACATACTATCAAAATAAATATCAAAATTAATGGGGGCTCCACAAAATGTTTTTTGGCCATTTTTTGCTCCACTCACGCGATGCAAAAATCTAATAAAAGGGTTAATGTTCGCTCTGCTTTCCGTTGCTTTAGTTTCTTGGTGATTTTGGGTAAGTGCCGCTATAAAACCTGAATTTTTTTGCTCATCCTTCCAATTCTTGCGCGTATAGTCTAGAGCGCTAATTTACACTTGGAACTTATAGTCACGGGTGTGAAACATCCTTCATTCAGGGAGTCTAATGGATTAGCTATATGGAATTATTTTGCGTAAATTTGTAATTGTTTATATGCTGTTTTTGCTCAAAATTTAACATCGGTGTCGATGTCATTTTGTAAGGCTAAGAATATAATTTTGCAAAATTTATAAAAAATAGGGGCAATAAATAAGATAACACATTACAATATTATTATATAGCTAAATGCGCGCGGCTTTGCCCACATGGTTGATTTAACGTTGTTGTTTTTTGTAAATAATGTTTATATGAGTGGCATTGGCATTTTGATTGATGTATACATAGATATTTATATACTGTTAATTTTAAGGATATTGTATCGTTTGTGCCTTAATAAAAGAAAAATACAAACAAAGTAAATACCTACCTAAGAAACATTTATATTTTAATTAAAATCAAATTACCTTTTGGAACAATAACTTCCGGAAAAAACCGCGTGAAAATAATTCCAGGTTATTAAAGTTATTATCTTGTGTATTTCTTTTTTCCTCGTACTTTGAGTTACATAAACTAGTTAAATAAATCCTACGGAAACAATAATGATAAATCATCATCTACATGCTTGAGAAGAGTGTGAAAGACAGTACTTTTCTGTACGAAATCTTGAAATGGGACGATTCAGGAATGAAATCAGCAATCAATTTTATTTTCCTGATTCGGACCAGTTTTCACCGAAACTAGTGTGTCGAATGCGGTATAACCCGAAAACTAAATTTGATGGTAAGCGTATCACTAGCACAGATGCTAAATTTGTCAAGTTGTCAGTTTGGAAAATATAAACAAAGTAAATACTTACATATGTACCTACGAAAAAATTATTTTATAACTAAAATCAAATTACGTAACTTTTGGAACGAAAACTTACGAAAAAAACCGCGTGGAAATAATTCCAGGTTATTAAAGTTAATATCTTGTGTATTTCTACTTGCCTCGTACTTTGAGTTACATAAACTAGTTAAATAAATACTACGGAAAAATAATAATAAATCAATGTATCACGATGCTACATGCACGAGAAGAGTGTGAAAGATATTATTTTCCTGTAAGAAATATTGAAATCAGGAATGAAATCAGCATACAATTTTAGTATCCTGATTCGTGCCAGTTTCGGCCGAAACCAGTGGGAAGAATGCGGAATAACCCGAAAACTAAATTTGACGGTAAGCCCTGTTGTGATTGTTAATTACTATAGATTTCTAGTAATAAACATCATTACTTTAGTATTTATACTGAGCGAAAAACTTACGCATGTAATGACAAATCCGGGACTTTTACTCCATCTCTTGTGCTTCTTGAAGGACAGAACACAGCAGAACACGACATATTTTCACTTTTTCAACAAAGTTTTATGTAAAACGCAGTAATTTCTTAGAATTTTAATAAAGTTCATCAGTCTTACCACAACTTTAAACTAACTAGTCAGTTACAAGCTGACTAGTTAGTTCAAAGTTGTGGTGACACTGACAGTGCAGTATAGCTATACGTACACTAGCTATCTCTTTTACTCATAACTTGACTCCGATGGATGGATAGGAAAGATACATGACAACTATGGTGATACATAGTTATAAGACCGGAAATGACTTATACTACCTCTACCTACTTATTTCTCTATGCGGACACATAAGTCCGTTGGTCAGCCTTCGCTGGCCTTCGTTCACCCGGTCTATACCCACTCTCAAGTCGGGAAATTCCCGAACTATTATCGTCTTTCATTTGTCGTTCGATGTGAAACCTATTAGGTAGGTAGGTATTTATTTTTCTTCGGGAAGTCAGCAATGGGTAAAACAGGCTGTGGATGATGATGATGATTGATGTGGCCCTCCAATAAATACAGTGATCTGTTTTGTCCCGCGGTCGTGAATCAGAATCAGAATCAATAACTTTATTTCTTTAGGCTTACAAAATAAGCACTTATTAGACAAGTAAAATTGTATACTATAAACATAGTTATTATTATCAAATATTAAGAAATAAGGTGTTATTGAGTGCCTGTGCTGGACAGCCCTGTAATATATAGCATTACATTTAGCGAGCGAGAAGTACCAAGCTGAAAAGACTTTATTGTAATGTACTTAGAATCTAAATGTATTTTTCCAGGCCCAGTAAAAAAAGTTATAAACGCATAACACTATGTATTTTTCCATAGGTTTAGTGGTTTTACACTGCAAGCGCGTTTCTTTCTGAGTCAGAACTCAGTTTGCATGGTGTAGAAAGAGATACCCTATTTCAACGCAGAAAAACAGTTGTTAGCCGTTTAGGCGCTCTATCTGAGGGAGAAGTAGCAATCTGAAAAACTTCATTGGGTTGTACTTAGAATCATACATGTACAGGTATTTTTTCCAGGCCCAGAATAATAGGCCAGAAAAATTAATGCCAATAAACCATTAGTGAGGGTAATAAACTATTCTTGATGTTATGTATGAATCTTTCTACGATTTTCGCTCATGCTCGATGAACGAAATGCACGCACAAACACGAACAAGTCTCGGCCTGACCACCGACATCGGACCGCGACGGAATGGCGATATTGGCGACGGACAACGACCGACGACGCCGACCGACGACGCCCTACCCTATAGCCTTGGTCTGTACGAGCCTTATTCATTTGAGCTTTCGGGATTTCCCAAAATAAAGGCTCCGCCGAATAACAGAGTTGCCAGCGATGGATTTTTTCCCTAGATAGTTTAAAAATATTGGACCCAATTTGGTTTTACATTTAATTATTATTATGTTTATGACATTGGCCAGTCAATATAAGAAAATTTTATAAAAGATAATAATTTAAATTTAGAATAATCATAGATGATAAAATATGTTCCATAGTTGCTTTAAATAAAAAATATGTGTATGTTTGTTTTGTATAACAAATAAAACTATTGTAAGTATGAGGTAGTGAATAAATTTGACTTGTCTAAGTGCTTATTTTGTAAGCCTAAAGAAATAAAGTTATTGATTCTGATTCGGATTCTGTAGGTAAGTATATCAGCTAGCTAGTTCCATAAAACAAGCTCTGCTTGCTGTTTGGACTACGTGTATTGTACAGCATTACTATTAATATAATTTTTCGATCTGCTGCCGTGTTCCTCGGATTGTGTGAGGGTATACAGAGTCCACCAGTATTTGCATACACACTTGTACACTACTTTATTGTCCTACGCACATCCCTATGGTGATATTAGCCGCTGCGCCGCTGCCGCCTCAGCCAAAATTCATGTCTAAGAAGACATCATGATCTGTATTATCCTGTAATACCTATCTTTATTGTGTTTGTTTGAATTAATAAATATGTTAAACTAGGATTTTTAATGTGCGTGCACGTAACTTAAACTCATTGTAGTGACACTGATTAGCATACAGTACGCGGCGCAATTGTGTTTCAGCAATGTAAGCAAATTTCATTAGCAAGCCGCTGTCACGCCAGACACTTCTAAAACCCCTGATCAATCTACACGTATCCAAACCTTGGATTAGAGATTATCGTAATATTCATGTAATGTATTTGTGTTCTTAATAATAGACCTCATTCAGCGTAAACCCAAGTATTACTCGACCACATTTGGGGAGATGTACTCTTGTAACTGGGCAACATTTTACCATTATAATAGTTTTGGTCGGTCGATTATTTTCAGTGTGTGGTGTAGACTTTGTTTTGTTGTGTTGGGTGGAGTGCGGTCATTCCATTCGTTGTAGAAGCTGGTAGAAGTATGAGCAGTCTGTAGCCAGTAAAGTAACGCAGTGGTTAAATTCTCCTCTAAAGCTGTAGAATCAGTCAACCGATTTCCATTTTTAGATTTATAACGTAGCAGTTAACCCCTTGAAGGGGTCCCCTTGATCTGGTGGTAAGTTTTCTAGAACTTTTTGCTTCGTATCGTCCCTATTGTGGAGCTTTCCGTTCATAGGTCACAGGTGGAGTGGAGGCGTTGTGGACGTACAATAACGAGTGTGGTGGTCTAAGTGGTTTTATTTGTATTAGAATTGTATTATAGTGATGATAGGCATTGCTAAGCCATTGTACTACTTATTCACATCTACTTGTCAACTTGAATGATTCACCATTATTTCATCGTATTCCGTCCAGTTGCACTTGCACATATATTGAAGACATAAATATTTATGTGTAGACTAGCTTCAACGAAAAAATAGGTATAACTAATACCAGTGAAGTGACTTAAATTTATTTTTCAGATCAGTTTCATAACATCTAGTTAATTTTCAAATCTATTGAAAATGGACGATTACGAGTATAGAGATGATCCAGGTAAGTCCTTCATTCAGATACTACAAGGCTTATAGGCATCATGGTTCTGTTAGACTTAACCATTTTTTTTAGTGTTTCTTCATTTATTTTATTAAATGTAGTTAGGTAGGTACCTACCTACCTGAATAAAAAAAAGTTTTATTTCAGATAAGGTTAGGAAACTTAAAGTACAAAGTTTCCTTAAATGAATTAAATTTAACACATAATTTTATCATAAACTAGCTGACCCGTGCCCACTTCGTTGGGCGGTAAAATTTTTTTTCTACCTAGGTATATAATACGCTTCAAAAGCTTTTGATAGTACCTACTGGAGAATAGGGTACTACACGTCTATTGTCCAGTTCTAAAACTGGAAGGAAGAATCACCAGTCGTCCTAAATCTTCACAATTTCTATCTTGATTCATGGAGTCTCGCAGATCTACATAATCTCAGCGCGCAGTCTTCTCTCATAAGTTCTGTTCTGATGTATACCAAACGATCCGTTTTAATTTTGGTGTAAGTGTCCACCATAAAACGGTTAAAGAAAACTCGAAACCTTTGCAGGTGAGCAATGCGACCTTCTCTTATTGGTAAAATGTATCTAGGCGTAGAATTGCATTGCAGAAACTTTTTAGTGTTCAGTCTCGTCAGTTTTCGTATTCACATGTCAAAGAGAAGAAAGAGAAAAAGAGAAGTTGTATACGTCTTCGCCACGACGACAGTAGGTATATAAGCCAGTAGAGACTGAAGAGCATCAAATGCCTGGTGCGTTTCGCCAATGCATTGCAAGCGGTCATCCCGGGTACGCAGCACAATGTCCCGCCTGTCACAGTGCTGATCTACCAGGACGACGGCAACATCATTGTTAGCGGTTATCGGCACTAATAACAATTTTGTAATCATTTTGTTGGCTTTGGGGTATGTACTTTATGTCCTTCCTCGTAGTATGAACTCAAATCATGCTAAGTATCATTCGAATCCATTCAGTAGTTTTTGCGCTATGCGCAGCCAAGAAATTTTACCCTAATGTGGGGGAGCCACTACGGGGGGCTACTGGGGGCCCACTGCGGGGCAATGTGGGGGGCCCATTGCGGGGGCAAACTGCCGGGGACCCCCACTGCCGGTGCCGTCCACTGTGGGGGCCTACTGTGTGGGGCCCACTTCGGGGGGCCATCTGCCGGTGGCGCCCACTTCCAGGGCCCCACTGTCGGTGCCCCCACTGTGGGGGCTACTGAGGTCCCACTGCGGGGCAATGTGGGGGCCCCACTGCGGGGGGCTACTGGGAGGGTCCCGTTGCGTGACTGCTGGGCCCCACTGCTGGGTTCCCCACTTCTAGGGCCCCCACTGCCTGGGGCCCCACTGCCAGTGCCCCCCACAGTGGAGGGCTATCGCTCTCTACCGCCCTTGACCCGCGCGCCATCCTGCAACGCGCAAAATTTCACTTCCATCCTCTCTCATAAGGGAACCCTTCTGAATTCCGGGACAAAAAGTATTTTATGCCCTTTCTTCTAATATGAACTTAAATCATACTAAATTTTATTTGAATACCTTTAGTAGTTTCGGCGCTATGCGCAGCCAAGAAATTTTACTTTCATTCCCTCTCCCAAGGGAACCCTATTGAAATCCCGGAATAAAAAGTATCCATGTCCTTCATCATAGTATGAACTCAAACCCTGCCAAATTTCATTTGAATACATTTAGTGGTTTCGGCGCTATGCGCAGCCAACAAATTTTACTTTCATCCCCTCTCCCAAGGGAACCCTATTGAAATCTGGGATAAAAAGTATCCTATGTCCATTCCCGTAAAATGAACTCAAATCCTGCCAAGTTTCATTTGAATACGTTCAGTAGTTTCGGCGCTACGCGCAGCCAAACAATTTTATTTTCATCCCCTCTCCCAAGGGAACCCTATTGAAATCTGGGATAAAAAGTATCTTATATCCTACATCATAGTATGATCTCAAATTCTGCCAAGTTTCATTTGAATACATTCAGTAGTTCCGGCGCTATGCGCAGCCAACAAATTTTAATTTTATCCCTACTCCCAAAGGAACTCTATTGAAATGTGGGATAAAAAGTATCCTATATCCTACATTGGTCTCAAATCCTGCCAAGTTTCATTTGTATACATTCAGTAGTTTCGGCGCTATGCGCAGCCAACAAATTTTGCTTTCATCCCCTCTCCCAAAGGAACCCTATTGAAATCCGGGATAAAAAGTATCCCATGTCCTTTCTCGCAGTATGAGCTCAAATCCTGCCAAGTTTAATTTGAATACGTTCAGTAGTTTTGGCGCTACGCGCAGCCAAACAATTTTATTTTCATCCCCTCTCCCAAGGGAACCCTATTGAAATCTGGGATAAAAAGTATCTTATGTCCTACATCATAGTATGATCTCAAATTCTGCTAAGTTTCATTTGAATACATTCAGTAGTTCCGGCGCTATGCGCAGCCAACAAATTTTACTTTCATCCCTACTCCCAAGGGAACTCTATTGAAATCTGGGATAAAAAGTATCCTATGTCCTACATTATAGTATGGTCTCAAATCCCGCCAAGTTTCATTTGTATACATTCAGTAGTTCCGGCGCTATGCGCAACCAACAAATTTTTCTTTCATCCCCTCTCCCAAGGGAACCCTATTGAAATCCGGGATAAAAAGTATCCTATGTCCTTTCTCGCAGTATGAGCTCAAATCCTGCCAAGTTTCATTTCAATACGTTCAGTAGTTTCGGAGCTATGCGCGGCCAAGATACAGACAGACAGACAGACATGATGGAAAAAAATTACATTTTTGGCATCAGTACCGATAATAGATTGCCCTCAAAAAAATTTTTTCTAAATATCTTCAATGTACAGAATTGGACCTGTTACAGTTTTATTATAAGTATAGATAGGTGGTAGGATACAGTGTATACCTACGTGCTTCGATTTAACCTTGAGTTCAGAGGATAGTGGTAGGTACCTAGCTCTTACTAAGTTAAACATAATCTATGTTGGTTTGGCTGTGGTAGATAGTATTTATCGCTTGACTACCTAATGATGATACTGTGGCACAGACAGTATCTATATCTACCTAATGTGGTAAATAACACGATCATGACATTCGTTTAAAAATATGTAGGCACAGTACCTATGTAGGTATGTCTAACTAACTAAACACACCACTAATTAGGTAGCGATAGATAATCAGGTCAATAACGATCGAAAAGAAACGAAGGGACTGGACGACGACGACGGGCCGCTGCCGCCGCCGCCGCTGCCGCGCCGCCGATGCTGGGCCGGTCGGGCGACAGAAAAGGTTATACCTACCTACCCCTTATTTGAAAAAAGGTTCGGAAGTTGCCCAACTACCAACGTAAACTCGTAAAGAACTGCTTTCAAATTAACTATAAGTACATACCTAAGTAGGTAAGTAAAAAACGTGAAATTCTGCGCTGTAGTGGTCTCGTCGCGCGGTGAGAATCGATAGACCTCTCGAATCCAATTCAGCCGTGGATGTCGTATAAACCGACTTAGGATCCTAACATGTCTAACACCTCCACTGCGATTACAAATATTTGATATACATAGGTACAAAAATTTGGAAGGCGCCAAATAAACCCCCATGTGAGGGGGAGGAGGTATGTTCAGTAATTATTTCATTGACTGATTTATACACAAAATATACTTATTTCGCTTTCGTCTGGCACCACCGAACTCTGAACTAACACTGAAAAAAATAAAAGCACAACGCGTCATCAAAGAAACGCTGCGATTCCATTACGAGTCGTTGCGGACACGCTGTGATTCCGTTACGAGTCGCGACGATACGCTGGCGGAATAATCGCTCGTTCGTTCTCTACGAAAACACGGTTCGTTACCCGACGATAACAGTGCGGACTCATCGCGATTCTCTCGTTCGTGGAGATGGCCCCTAAGAGTCATGATGAGTCATGCGAATATTTTCGTAATCTCTCAATAATTGCAAACTCTTGCATCAGCGTACCTATCTACCTACGAATATTAAAAAACAAACGACTCATTAGCTATTCCTTCAAGAGAGAGGTTACGGTAATCCACCTACTCATCAATCTTGCCTATCATCTAAGCTAGGACTATTACCTAAGTAGGTACATTACAGAATAGCTAAAAGTCGTAAATTTTCTTCAGTTGAGTGTGAAAACTTCTGATACGTTAATACCTCTCAGCTGTGGTCGATAGATTTATTGATGCTAAATAAATGAATAAATAATGCTGAACAACAAATGTTGGGTAGGAGGAAATTTGTGCCTCAGTCAGCAAATAGCCAGTTTTATGTAGGTACCTACAAATTATCTATCTATACTTATAATAAAACTGTAACAGGTCCAATTCTGTACATTGAAGATATTTGGAAAATTTATTTTTGGGGGCACTCTATTATCGATACGGATGCCGAAAATGTAATTTTTTTCCATCATGTCTGTCTGTCTTTCTGTCTGTCTGTCTGTATCTTGGCCGCGCATAGCTCCGAAACTACTGAACGTATTGAAATGAAAGTGAAAGTTACAAAGCAAGATTTGAGACCATACTATGATGTAGGATATAGAATACTTTTTATCCCAGATTTCAATAGGGTTCCCTTGAGAGAGGGGATGAAAGTAAAATTTAATGATATCCCAAAAATTTACGACTCCGGCGGGACTTGAACCCGCGACCCTCCTCTGAATACGAGGATGCGCTAACCAACTGCGCCACGGAGGCAAGTACCCGACCTGTCGAAAATCTTTGGGACTTACGGACTATAGCGCCGTTAGCTCCACCTACAGGGGAAACATTGAAGTTATCCAAACCTTCTCAAAGTCTAAAGTTACATTTAGATCGTTTGACGAGAGGTATCGCTGTTGCTAATCTCTAAGGTTTTATAGTGCTTATGCCCGCACTTTGGGTAATCTTAAAGAATTTAATGATATCCCAAAAATTTACGACTCCGGCGGGACTTGAACCCGCGACCCTCCTCTGAATACGAGGATGCGCTAACCAACTGCGCCACGGAGGCAAGTACCCGACCTGTCGAAAATCTTTGGGACTTACGGACTATAGCGCCGTTAGCTCCACCTACAGGGGAAACATTGAAGTTATCCAAACCTGCTCAAAGTCTAAAGTTACATTTAGATCGTTTGACGAGAGGTATCGCTGTTGCTAATCTCTAAGGTTTTATAGTGTTATGCCCGCACTTTGGGTAATCTTAAAGAATTTAATGATATCCCAAAAATTTACGACTCCGGCGGGACTTGAACCCGCGACCCTCCTCCAATTTTTGGGATATCATTAAATTCTTTAAGATTACCCAAAGTGCGGGCATAAGCACTATAAAACCTTAAAGTAAAATTTGTTGACTGCGCATAGCGCCGGAACTACTGAATATATTCAAATGAAACTTATCAGAATTTGAGTTCATACTACGAGGAAGGACATAGGATACCTTTTATTCCGGATTTTAATAGGGTTCCCTTGCGAAAGGGGATGAAAGTAAAATTTCGTGGCTGCGCATAGCGCCGGATCTACTAAATGTATTCATATGAAACTTAACAGGATTTGAGTTCATACTATGAGGAAGGACATAGAATACTATTTATCCCGGATTTCAATAGGGTTTCCTTGGGAGAGGGGATGAAAGTAAAATTTCGTGGCTGCGCATAGCACCGAAACTACTGAAGGTATTCAAATGAAACTACGCAGGATTTGAGTTCATACTATGATGAAGGACATGGATACTTTTTATCCCAGATTTCAATGGGGTTCCTTTGGGAGAGGGGATGAAAGTAAAATTTGTTGGCTGCGCATAACGCCGAAACTACTGAATGTATTCAAATGAAACTTGGCAGAATTTGAGATCATACTATGATGTAGGACATAGGATACTTTTTATCCCAGATTTCAATAGGGTTCCCTTGGGAGAGGGGATGAAAGTAAAATTTTTTGGCTGCGCGTAGCGCCGAAACTACTGAACGTATTGAAATGAAACTTATCAGAATTTGAGTTCATACTATGAGGAAGGACATAGGATACCTTTTATTCCGGATTTTAATAGGGTTCCCTTGCGAAAGGGGATGAAAGTAACATTTTTTGGCAGCTCATAGCGCCGGATCTACTAAATGTATGATGTAGGATATAGAATACTTTTTATCCCAGATTTCAATAGGGTTCCCTTGGGAGAGGGGATGAAAGTAAAATTTGTTGGCTGCGCATAGCGCCGGAACTACTGAATTTATTCAAATGAAACTTGGCAGAATTTGAGATCATACTATGATGTAGGACATAGGATACTTTTTATCCCAGATTTCAATAGGGTTCCCTTGGGAGAGGGGATGAAAGTAAAATTTTTTGGCTGCGCGTAGCGCCGAAACTACTGAACGTATTGAAATGAAACTTATCAGAATTTGAGTTCATACTATGAGGAAGGACATAGGATACATTTTATTCCGGATTTTAATAGGGTTCCCTTGCGAAAGGGGATGAAAGTAACATTTTTTGGCAGCTCATAGCGCCGGATCTACTAAATGTATTCATATGAAACTTAACAGGATTTGAGTTCATACTATGAGGAAGGACATAGAATACTATTTATCCCGGATTTCAATAGGGTTTCCTTGGGAGAGGGGATGAAAGTAAAATTTCGTGGCTGCGCATAGCACCGAAACTACTGAAGGTATTCAAATAAAACTTAGCATGATTTAAGTTCATATTACGAGAAAGGGCATAGGATTCTTTTCATCCCAGATTTTAATAGGGTTCCCTTGGGAGAGGGTATGAAAGTAAAATTTGTTGGCTGCGCATAACGCCGAAACTACTGAATGTTTTCAAATTAAACTTGGCAGGATTTGAGTTCATACTATGATGAAGGACATTGATACTTTTTATCCCGGATTTCGATGGGGTTCCCTTGGGAGAGGGGATGAAAGTAAAATTTCTTGGCTGCGCTAGCGCCGAAACTACTGAAGGTATTCAAGGATTCCCTTATGAGAGAGGAAGTGAAATTTTGCGCGTTGCAGGATGGCGCGTGGGGTTAGGGCGGTAGAGAGCGATAGCCCCCCATTGTGGGGGGCACTGGCACTGGGGCCCCAGGCAGTGGGGGCCCCAGAAGTGAGGACCCCAGCAGTAGGGCCCTTCACGCAACGGGACCTTCACAGTAGCCCCCCATAGTGGGGGACACCGGCAGATGGCCCCCCAAAGCGGGCCCCCCACATTGCTCCGCAGTGGTAACCCCTCATTAGTCCCCCACAGTGGGGGCACCGGCAGTGGAGCTCTCGGCAGTGGGCCCCCACATTTCCTCGCAGTGGGAACCTCAGTAGCCCCCGCAGTACCCCCCGCAGTGGGACCCACTCAGTAGGCCCCCACAGTGGAGGGCACCAGCAGTGGGGGCCCCCGACAGTTTGCCCCCGCAGTGGGCCCCCACATTGCCCAGCAGTGGGACCCCCAGTAGCCCACCGTAGTGACCCCCCCGCAGCAGCGTAAAATTTCTTGGCTGCGCATAGCGCAAAAACTACGGAATGGATTCGAATGATACTTAGCATGATTTGAGTTCATACTACGAGGAAGGACATAAATTACGAGTCCATACCCCAAAAGCCAAGAAAATTATTACAAAATGGTTATTAGTGACAATAAACGACCTACTGGACAGCATCCGGTTGGTACAAAGCTCTCGCTACCAATGATGTTGCCGTCGTCCTGGTAGATCAGCACTGTGACAGGCCGGACATTGTGCTGCGTACCCGGGATGACCGCTTGCAATGCATTGGCGAAACGCACCGGGCATTTGATGCTCTTCAGTCTCTACTCGCTTATATACCTACTGTCGTGGCGAAGACGGATACAACTTTGATCTTCGACATGTGAATCCGAAAACTGACGAGACTGGACACTAAAAAGTTTCTGCAATGCAATTCTACGCCTAGATACATTTTACCTATAAGAGAAGGTTGCATTGCTCACCTGCAAAGGTTTCGAGGTTTGTTTAACCGTTTTCTGGTGGAAACTTACACCAAAATTAAAATGAAGGGTTTGGTATACATCAGAACAGAACTAATGAGAGAAGACTGCGCGCTGAGAATTATGTAGATCTGCGAGACGCCATGAATCAAGATAGAAATTGTGAAGATTTAGGACGACTGGTGATTCTTCCTTCCAGTTTAGAACTGGACAATACATGTGTAGTGCCCTATTCTCCAGTAGGTACTATCAAAAGCTTTTGAAGCGCATAATATACCTAGGTAAATGTGGAGCTGTGTGACGTCCAGTCAATAAAATCTAGGTTTACCTATTTAAATCTATACTATACTACACTAATAAAAATAAGTAAGGTTTGTGTGGTTGTAGGGGGTAATCTCTGAATCTACTGAGCCAATTTTGAAAATTCTTTTACTTATTGAATTTGTTTAAACACGCATCGTTTAAACCACGTTATTTGCGAGTTTTATAGACTACTAAAAATGATTACCACCCAACGAAGTGGGCCCGGGTCAGCTAGTACTGAATAAGGGAGTAATTTTTTTAGATATCCTACCTACCCTTTGTTTTCCAACCATAACAGGACCTAACAGAAACAACAGAGGCGGAGGAAGACCCTACAGAGGAAGAGGAAGGCCTCAAGTCCGTGGCCACAACCCTCAGCAAAGGCCTAGAGGCCAGATAAACCATGTGAACAGAGCTCAGCACCACTTTCAACGAGAGGAAGGTTGGTATCCATCCTGGCCAGGTTCTATTCATTTTCTTATGAATCCTACTTCCTACTAGACATGTGCGCTGATCGGCGTGGCGCACGTCGCCGATCATTTTGGCCACGCCGCCGCCGCCGACGTTTTCATCGGCGTGATCGGCGTCAAAACTCAAATAGTATTCTAAACTAAATAAATCACTTTTCTTAACAAATTTAGTAAATTTTATATGCAAAATTAGTATTTTTAGGGTTCCGTACCTCAAAAGGAAAAACAGAAACCTTATAGGATCACTTTTTTGCCCATCTGTCCGTCTGTCAACCCCCTTTACCCATGTTCATTTTAAGACCCACCTCCGGAAACGGTGTTGAGGTCTCTGAGTATCTTGCTAAGGTCTTCAATCGATTCTGCCACACTGACTATATCGTCAGCAACCGAAGGTATTGATGTAATTATCGATGATATTGATGCCATATCCGTCCCAGCCTAAGAGCTTAATATATCCTTCAATGCAAGGTGCACAGTTTCGGAGAGATAACGTCTTCCAGTCTCACACCTTTTTGCAATGGGATCGGATTTGTGCTCTAGTTCTGGAGCCGGATAGACATAATGGCCTTGCTGTACAAACACTTCAATACTTGGATATGCCGGTAGCTTATTTGGCACCACGCTGGAGAGACTGTAGCACCGGCCAGGTTTCGACTGAATCAAAAGATTTCTCAAAACTCAAAGTGCGTTATTTCTTTTAGACCTTACAGGACTCTTGAACACGTCACAAAATTAATATTACATAAGTAAAACTGGGAAATAGTCTTTCGTAGTCCACAAACGCTAGACATAACGGTCGATTATACTCCTCTGTCTTCTGTATAATCTGCCGAAGCGTAGGTATGTGGTCTACGGCACTAAATCCTTTTCGACACCCAGCATGTTCGGGAGGCTGGAAGTCGTCAAAACTTCAAGAGAGACGTTTGGTGATAACTCTCGAAAATAGCTTATAGACGTGGCTCTGAGATGAGCCTATAGTTCTTAAGAAGGGCTTTTGTCACCCTTCTTAAGGAACAATACCTACCACCACGCTCCTGTTCAACGCCTCTGGCGTTTATCCCTCAAGAATAACGGAGTTGAACCGCTTGTGAAGGACTTTAAGTACACCCGCTTGCAGAAGTTCTGTCGTGATTCCATCATACCCCGGTGCCTTATTGTTTTTAAGCTGTTCGAGAACAGTCCTTATCTCGTAAAGGGATCCGGGATATTTTTGGTATAGTGTCGGGTTAAACGGGCTCTTGCATTACCTGCCCTATTGTGTACAGGGCATTGCGATGAGATGTAGAGCAGTCCATAAAACTTTTCAAGCTCTCAAGATCTCAGGCTTGGAAGAAATAATGCTGTTGTTATCGGTCTTCAGCTTCGTCAACTGGCTTTGTCCAAAAGACAAATCTCTTGCGCACACCTAGGAGACCTTGTTCCATTCTATTGCACTAACAATACTGTTAGTATTGTATGAGCACAAATCGGGTCGTATGAACTTCGGGATCTGTCTATTGAGCATGCTGTATCTTGATATATCTGCCGAAGACTGCAGCTTCATTTAGCTTCTCTCTGCGATTAACTGCAAAGTGTGACGAGAGTCTGTGTTTTATTTCTGCGGCGGGTCCTAAAGAACTCCGATCCGCCCATATGGACAGTTTCCACCAGCCCTTCATTCAGCTCGCCCACTGTTGCTCAATCCGCAAGGCATTCAAAGCAGTTTTGTAGCTCCAACTGAAACCTTTCGGAATTTTGTTTTTAGACAAGATTTGGGCGTAACTTAGACTTTATCAGACGAAACCGTTCTAGCTAACATTGATATTCAATGACGCTCTTACCTACAGTGATCGCTGCCTGTGTCACAGAGACGTAATTGAATATGTGCTTGTGGGTCGTCATGATAAAGTATATCTTACGCTTATTGGCGCTGGGGTGCAGCCACTTCCATTTTCTGGACGATCGTTTCTTGAAAAAAGAGTTCTTTACGAAGAGTCCCTCCTTCTCCATGAAGTCGGCCAATAGCTGTCTCCTTTGGTTTTACTGTCCAAACCCAAACTGGCCCACTGACAGTTCGTCACCGCACTTCTTGCCTAGCGGCGCATTAAAACCACCCATAACAACGGTGTAGTGTGTTTTCGAGGCATGCATGACCTGTGACTACATGAAATGTTGTTATACATGACCTCCATTGTTAGGGCATCCCGAGTGCGGGGTGTTCTGAGGTTCTCACCGGTTGGTGATTCTGAGTATAAGGTACCCGATATACCATGCTGCTCGAGATGCTCTCGATCTTTACAATGTTGTTGACGAGAGACCCGATACCGTATTGGGACAGCTGATTGCCCTCTCGGTAATAGAACAAGTTGCCGGAATTAAGGGTGATTGTGTCCTCTCCCTCTCTTTGGACTACTGATAACCCTACGATATCCCAATGCAACTTGTATACCGCATCGAATAATCTTCTCGTCGGTCTTCGAAGTTCGTGCACTCTATTGTATGTTACCAGGTGCAAAGGTCGTCGGTATTTAGATTGGTAGCACAATCTCTGCCGGAGATTTCTAGCACCCCCTGCCCCGCCGTCACCATAGCCGCTACCGTGACTAGGAATAATAGAGCTGCCGGGGACTGTGAGGCCGTTTTCTGTTTGTATCTGTCATGTAGGGACGGCTTTGCTATAATCATCATGCTTGGCAGGCGAATTGGTGATCGTAGTAGGTTTTGAAAATTCTCAGAAGGAAGCTGCTGCCTTTCCTCTATTAGGTAGGTGCCCTTAGTCGGTTCTTACAAGGGATCGATATTCTTACGCCGCGGCCCTGCGGGTGGATATTATATATATTTATATATATTTGATATTTTACCAGGACAAAAAGTCTATGTTACTCTCCATCCTTTCAACTAACTCTATGCCATTAATCAAGTCGATTGGTTGCTTTGTCAGGGCGCGCGCTCTGACTAAGCAACTAATCGTGACGAAACCAAAAATGAGTAACAAGTAACATAGACTTTTTGTCCTGGGAAAACATGAAATTCCCATGGGAGATTTTAATCCCCCTAGAAATGTGAAATTCGAATTTAACGCGGATAAAACCGCGGGGAATATTTAGTGTATAGTATATAAATAACTTCGGTCGTACAGCACTAAAAGCAAGTAAAGCACTTGAAGTTTTGCGTTTATTGTATTTTTTTTTCCAGATATGCAAAATGACGGTAGGCCCGATGGAGGATGGCGACGTAACAGATCTGCATCAGGATCAAGGGATCCAGGCAACGGTAGGAACCGACGCCACCATTCAGTACATGACAACCGACCACCAAACCAAAACTCAGATGACCAAGATCCAAGAAGAAAAATTCCCCGAAAACAGTTTTTGGGATTCAAAAGGCTCGAAGAAATATCTAACACAGAGCCAAAAGATACACTGGCAAAGCTGATGGAAAGTAAAGCGGCTTTCCTAGAACTGATTCATTCGCCCATAGATCGGTTCGATGTGTTTGTCGTTATAATGAAAATCATCGCCAAAGTGTGCCAGTCATCCTTTGACGAGACCAAATCGAGATTACTTCTCGATATTTGTAATTCCAATTTCATCATTAGCTTCAAGAGCTATCTGACAGATCTCCCATATCCGGAGTCAAAAAAGTCGAATGAAATGTATTGGAAGAAGCCAGAGTCGTTTTGGGTTGACTTTTTGGAGTTCTATGACTGCATAGTCACTACGACTCCTACCCTTGCGTTGAAGAATAGATCGCTTCTGGAAGGTGCTTCGACGGCATGTCTTAATAGCTTGAAAGAACGACATGGATTTGTGCTGCCCGATGATTTTAACATGAAGCTCGGGGAACTGAGAGAAAGATTAGCGGAATTAGAAAAAAGCAACGAGGTAAGTCTTGCTATGGTGGCTTAGGTTATGGATATCAAACTAATATTAAAATTACAAAGTTTGGATGGATGGATGTTCGTTACTTCTACACACCAAAACTACTGAGTGGATCAGGCATAGTTGTACTAGGTAGGTATGTTACACCTGAATTAATACATATTATGCAACTTTTCACTTTATTATCGTAAAACGAATTTTATATGTCATGTAGGTATATCTAATCAAAAGGAAGTGATTATTATATCCTTGTTACTTGAAAAAAAAAAGTTAAAAACTAAATTCCGACTACGTAATAAAAGTCTTAAAAGCAAGCGTTCACTTAAGGTATTATCATTTTTTGATTCTTAGGTAGTCGGAGGTCTATTATCCCACTTTTACCCTAGGTATATGGGAGAGTGGGTGCCTCCGACTACATACTACATAATCAACTACGTTTCCATAGAAACATCGCGTCCGAATCGACGACGACGCGACTGATATAAACTATTATAGTGAGTAGTCTCCTCAAATAAACGTCGTCGATCAACCGTCGTCGATGATTCGTTTATGTGCAATTATCAAGAGAATACTCAGCTATTCTCGGAACACTATTCAACTTTGTTTTAGCTGAATGCAGTTAATTTGTAAGCTTGTTTGTTATTTCATTCGGTACGCCTCATCCGGTCTGGAACACTAGAACCCTGTAGGTACATGTAGTTAAAACAGAAGCTTTGTTGTATGCCAGGCGTGGACATGTCGGGCATAAGTACCTAGAGCCTGCTTAAAAAGCTAGTACTTTTTATCAGCTGTGTGAACCTGGCAACCGACTTTTAAGATATTAAAGTTTTTTTTGATCTACAAATATAAAATGAGTAATTAAATTTAATTTTAGAAAAAAAAAGAAATATGTGGATTTAAATCTGAAACTTTCTTCAAAATTACTATGTTTCGTAAATCGACAAAGTTTTTAAAGAAAATCTTTTAAAAAGCGATATAAGCTACTCATAAATATTTTATCTACAATGTTTTATGTGGGTAGGGCAGGACTGGATGCAACGCGAAACGGAGTGTTGGAAGACCATCCACTCGATGGACCGACGACATCGTAGCGATCGCAGGGAGTCGATGGTTGGAGGCGGCTCAGGACCGCTATTTGTGGCGTCGTATGGGGTAGGCCTATGTCCAGCAGTGGACGTGTATGGGCTTATATGCGATATTTGGGGGAGGTCTATGTCTCTCTACTTATACGACATCTTTGGGCAGAATGAATTAATTTATTTATATCTGATTTGCTCGCGACTTTACACGCACGCGTTTTGGATGGATATTTTGGTCACGCAAAACTATTGAATTGTTTTGGTTAATCTAACTTAAGGTTACTTTTTACCGCGCGAAACTGTAGGCAGTAACTAGTGACGACCTCAGTGGCGCAACGGGCGAAGGCGCCACGCAACCTCCGCGCCTGCGACGCAGGAGGTTGCGTGTTCGATTCCCGCCTCGGGACAAATCTTTGTACGATCTGCAGATGTTTGTTTCGTTCGGGTAGCTCTGAGGATTTTCTATGTACATATATCAGTCATCTAGTACCCTAACACAAGCTCTGCTTAGCTTGGGGGTAGATGATGCTTTGTGAATTGTCTATGTCCAACATTATTTTATTAAGTACAATTTTTTATTTAACTTGCTATTTATGTTTGTTCGGGTGAAATCTTGCAACTCAATTTAGACAGTTATCCTCAACCGATTTCATGCTGAAATTTGGCATACATATGTAAGTACCTAAGTTCGGTGACAATGCAATGTCGTGGTACCGTAAGGTGGCCATAGGAACTCTCCTAAACAAACGACTTAACCACGTCGAGTTTGGGTTCATTTGATTTGTCTTCCCAAGCGCTTTGGTCCAAGATGCTATAAAAGCTTGTATCTATGCAAAAGTTTTTTTTATATTAAAATAATACCTATTTAGGTATTTAAAGTTGCAGTACCCAGATGACCGAGCTTTGCTCGGTATTTTATTTGGTATATTGTGTTTTTTAGAAATTTTATTTAAATACGAATTACATACAACCAAACACTCATTGGCTTCGTGTTGCTAAACAACGCCACCTGCTGGAGTAGCCTTAGTGTTGTGTCGTTAGAGCAGTAGGCTGCTCCCAATTAAAAAAAATATGTCGGGAAGAGTCATATTTTTCAGTTTAGGTATGTCACGGCTGGTTATCTACGAACGAACAAAAATAAAATGGACTTTATGTCTATGGCTTTGCCTATGGGTTCATCCAAGGAATTGATATACTGAGGTTCATCTATCTTACAATTAGTTGACAACTGTCCTCCCCCATTGTGACGTAATATCCGATTTATGCAGTCAATAAAAAAAAGCTGTAATACATGACAGATGAAGGCTTTGCAGCGTCGAAATCTTGTCTATGGGAGTGCCCTATCGATAAAGTTTATTATTGAAATTACGAATAAAACTACATTTTCTAAAAATTAATCCTAGCTAGATCGATTTATCGCCCCTACCTGTATACTCAATTTCATGAAAATCGTTGGAGCCGTTTCCGAGATTCAGATTATGTACATATATATATATATACATATATATATAGTACCTGGCTGACCGAGCTCTGCTATGTATTTTTTTTGGTATTATGCTGAAGTAGCTTTAGTGTTTTAGTTTATGGCACGGCTGGAGGAAGTCTATGGCCTCGTCTATGGATCCACCTATCTTAGCTGAAAACTTTCCTCCCCCATTGTTTATGCAATAAATTAAAAAAAGGTGTCATACATGATAGATTAGGTTTTGTAGCGTTGAAATCTTGTCTATGGGAGTACCCTATCGGTAAAGTTGATTATTGAAAACACGAATAAAAGGACATTTTCTAAAAATGAATCCTAGCTAGGTCGATTTATCGCCCCCGAAACCCCCTGTATACAAAATTTCATGAAAATCGTTGGAGCCGTTTCCGAGATTCAGATTATATATGTGTATGTATATATACAAGAATTGCTCGTTTAAAGGTATAAGATACAAGAATAGGTATAAGATAATAAAAGCAAAGATATAGTGTTCGGCACTACGTTTGTCATATGGAAACTTGAGGTAGGTGGAACCAAGTACAATAGCTTGGCGACTTTTTTTAACCCTGGATATCGACAATTTTAAGACGTTTTTACATGTTTTTTTAACTATTTAATGTTGTAATTTACTTGTACGAAATAAAATAGCTTACTTACTTTAAAAAAAATTATTTAAATGTGTTAGCATGTTAGCCTTAATAATAAAAATCAATATTTACGTGAGATCGATAAAATTTTTAACATTAAAAATTTTATCGATCTCACGTAAATATTGATTTTATTAGTAAGGGTTAATCTGCCAAATTACAAATAAAATTGTAAGCATGTTACTGTGTAGAAATAAAGGATAGTACGCAATAAAGTCGAAAAATCCTAATTAAATTCTTAATAATTTGGGCGTGTTTAAAAAAAGGATAAACCGTCTCCAAATTCCCTTACTTTTACACAGTTTTTAAGTTTTTTGGGATAAATAGTAATCCCCCGCGGATAAAGAGGGAGGATCCCGCGGAAATATCGTGTAACATATGTATGTCCATACCAAAAAAATTATATACTCGAATTGAAAACCTCCTTTTTTGAAGTCGGTAGAAAAAGCCGAGAGGTTTTTAGGGTTGACCACCAAGCTATTATTTCACTTGGTTCCACCCCTAGTTTCCTTATGACAAACGTTGTGCCGAACAGCTTGTTTGAATAGTTGTGATCTTCTTTTGTTTTTCAGGGGAACCCAACTTCAAGAAAGCACATGATGGACCAAGACGGCGCTCCTCCAGAAGACTTCCGCGAGTTGAGCATCATGCCTACGAGAGAGGACCTGATACATCACAGACCTTTCTGCCGGCCCAACATTGTCAACGGACACTATGAGGACGTCGAGCATTACCTCGATGTACAGTTCAGGCTGCTCAGGGAGGACTGTTTTGGACCATTGCGGGATGGACTGAGTAAGTGGGATCCGGGCCGCTACTTGCCTAATCTGTGCCGCTACGGCCACTTCCTTGGTCGGCCACCACCTATATTACTTGTTCGGCCATTTCCTCAAACGACCACTGCTCAACCACGTCCACTTCTTTGGATAACCACCACCCAAATTATACTTGGGGTTAATTTTTGCCTGGCTATCATTTAAATTGTCAGCTAAATAAACATAGAGTTTTCATTTAGTTGCTGCTGGTTTTTGTTTACGGCAAAAACATTATGCTCGCGGAATAAATAACTAACATATTAGTGAACTTTTTGTATAAATAAAAAAGTACGATTTAGTAACTTATGGTATGTTACTAAATGGTACATTTTCGTGTACTAAAATAATCCTAGTAGTTTGTTTGGTGACAATGTAACAAACTAAAAATCATAATGTAATAGTACATTATGGTACTAGTGTGGAACATTGGTGATTACCGCCGAGGCGCCATTGAGACCCGAGGACGGTAATCATCAATACACACGTGTATCATACGACGTTTTTCAACACACTTGTGAATAAAATAACAATAAAAACTCAGTGAACACGAGTTGTGAAAAATGTTTCGCTACGGCGGGAAAAAATAATCAGTTTTCCTATGCGCGCGCATTGCGATCGGCCACAGAATAAAGGGATGAGGTTTTTTTTATTTTCCGCGCATAGGGTTTGCGCCTATCCTACGACGTACAAAATGGGGAATTTAAAGTTTTCTTTTATTAAAGAGAAAACAAAAGTTATATTTGAGTGAGTCTTTTAAACACGTACTAGTTAAAATTATCTATTTAAATAAGAAGTTGCATGAAATGAGCAAGCAATAGGAACATTAATTTATTTGTTCTATTGAACACAATCTTTTTTTTTTAATAAAACCTTTTTTAAGAACAAAGCAACTCAAACAATAAAATTTGAAAAAAAAATCTATAACTCACTAGTGAGTTATAGCAATGAAAAAGTCACAGTTTGATTATGGGTGTCATTATGTGCCTAATTGCGGTGACCATAGAGCCACTATGAGCAAGTGTGTTGAAAAATAAATAATAAAATAAGTTTAGCAAAGAAAAAGTCACAGTTTGATTATGGGTGTCATTATGTGCCTAATTGAGGTGACCATAGAGCCACTTTATGAGCAAATGTGTTGAAAAATAAATAATAAAATAAGTTTAGCAATGAAAAAGTCACAGTTTGATTATGGGTGTCATTATGTGCCTAATTGCGGTGACCATAGAGCCACTTTATGAGCAAGTGTGTTGAAAAATAAATAATAAAATAAGTTTTATTTTTGAAAAAGGTTATAAAGTAATACATCAATGGAAAAATACAACATGCTTACTCGTACAATAATTAAATGTTGTTACTTACATTTTTATTATTATATTTCTAATGATAAATCGTTTGACCACCATCACACTTGAGAAAGTGAAGTTTTGACCTAAGATGGAGCACGCTTTCCCTTATGGAACTTATTCACCCGAGACATATATTTGTATATCTATATTAAATGAATTAATTAATTTGCAGGCCAGTTTATGAAAGATCAGACAAAGAAACGATATGATAACATTCGGTAAGCACATTTCTATACGTTTTACAAAACTAATGGTATAATTTCAGGTTCCTTACTTACCATTATAATTTTTTCAGTGTATTTCGGAATGTAAAATTCGCGAAGCCGTACATTTCTCAAACAAAGCTCGGATCACTGGTACAGATCGACGTTAAAAGTAACAAAATATTCAAAAGAACTAACTGGGCCCACAACAAGAGGTTTATATACGGCTCTTTGGTTTTATTCACTAAAGACAATTGCAAGACTTTTATAGTTGCTGTAATACTAGATCGAGAGGAGCATTTTTTGATGCAGGGACTGGTAAGTGTTATGACGACCATAGAGGCGCGGCGGGTCCGCTTTCGATGCGGGAGGTTGCGGGTTCGATTTCCGTCTTGGCACAAATGTTTGTACGTTCTGAATATATTTGTTTCGTGTTCTGGGTATTTTCTATGTATAATAAAAAAATATCTATCTATATATTATATGTATATCAGTCATCTAGTACTCATAACACAAGCTCTGCTTAGCTTGAGGCTAGATGATGTTGTGTGCACTGTCCAACATTATTTATTTATATCATCATCATCATATCAGCCCATACACGTCCACTGCTGGACATAGGTCTTCCCCCATACGATGCCACAAATAGCAGTCCCGAGCCGCCTCCATTTATCGACTCCCTGCGACCGCTACGATGGCGGGTATCGTCCATCGAGTGGATGGTCTCCTATGTAGGGGGGGATTTTGCCATAATCACCACGCTTGGCTTGGTGATCGCAGTGTTGGTGTTGAAAAATACTCAGAAGGAAGCTGCTGCTTTCCTCTGGTAATATTTATTTATAATACTTAGTTTAGTTTACCCACGACTCGCAAATATTTGTAATTTTTGAGGATTTGTGTGTCCCACACAGTGTAATTCCCATGTAGGTAGGTAAATCCCAAACGGATGTACTTAATGTTAGGTAGATCGAGTTTGAATACGTTTTGTATTTTGTTTGAATGGTACACGTGCTTAGCGTGCTAGCTTTAAAATGTTTGTATGTTGTTATGACGGTAAAATAAATTAAATTAATAATTGTCCGGGGATTTGGAACTATGATAGAATTAGCTTGTTACCTTTCAGATACCTGTGAACATTATTGGTCAAGGTTTCAACGTGAACCTATACAACGACGACACATACACCATGTTTGAAAGTGAGGTTTATTTTGAACCTTATTACCACGTGCTGAAGGTTCTGCAGGATACCACCTTTCCTCAACACCTGTCTATGAAGCAGTACATTGTGGATGTAATAGTGAGTAATAATTGAAATACTTAGTTTATCAAGGTCTTACGTTTATTTCTAGAGCCCAAAAAGACCTACTGCTATAAATATTATAGGTACTGGTAGAAGATTTATAATTGGTTCAGTAGATCCGTTCAGATCTAAATATTATATCCTTTTACCCTGATGTACCTATCATTATCCTAAATAGTACCTACCTATTTATCTTAGGATAAGGTATATTAATACATAATATAATACTTAAATAATTCTAAGAGGAGGGAAGAGTGTCATGTTAGGAGGATAGTGTTGGCGAACAAAGCGTTTTTTGATCAAAGGATGGACCTGAAACAAAGCTTATCAGAATTCCAGAGGGCATTGGTGCGACTTGATGTTTTCCTGAGCGGAGTCGTCAAACCAGAAAATATTATAGATATTGAGCCAGTCAAATATCTCGGTGACTATTATAAGCAGGTGAACCTAAACGACGACCCATTGTTCTATTGGCTTTTTGAGCACTACGCCGAATTTTACAAGTACGATATGAAGTTGGATCTATATAGGTGTAGAGGTAGACCAAAAAGATGGATGGACTGTGTGAAATATGACATGAGCGTATTTGGCATATGGCGTGTTTTAAAAAACGATAAACCGACTTCAAATTGCCTTACTTTTACACTTATTTTAAGTTTTGCGGGATAAATACCAATCCCCTGGGGATATAAATTATAGGACCCCTTCGGGATCGTTTTCTATACAATAGTGATAGAATTTTCAAAATCTGTCCATAATTGGCGGAGATACCGCGTAACATACAGACGAATTGACAACCTCCTTCTTTTGAAGTCGGTTAAAAAAGAAGTGAGTGCGGAGATGACGACTGATAGAAGCGAGTGGAAGAAGACCTGTTGTGCTTCTTATTTCATCGTTTGCCCTCAAAGGATGTCAATAATGAATGAATAATATAACAAATACTAGATGAAGTAGATTGTAAATCACGACGGCCTGACTTTCGTGAGACGTTGGGAATACTTTTCGTGACACGTTGCTACTGGCGGCATTTTCGTGAGACTTTGGGACTAACACGTCTCACGCGCGACGTTGGGAATGACTCGTGCCGACCCCACCGAAGTGGGAAAAGGGCAAGAAAATGATAATTATAATATATAGAATATATATAATATATAAAATATTGAAGTTTAGGTATTTATTACGTTTATTTAGTTATTATTATTTATGTATGTTTATTAGAATCATATATTGTAATTTGTACAACTAAGCTGTCTCCTATTAGTTTGTCAGTTTATCTGTTGTTCGATTAATTTGATTTTGTATACTTCCTCTACCTTTTCCTTCGACTCTCCTATAACTCTAAGGTTTGCTGGGAGAATACTTTTTTTCAGTGTTAAGCTCGCCGATGTAGGTACATGTCTTAGTAGATAAGTTGATGCAATGTATTACTGTGTACTTACATTAAAGAATTACTCTCTGTTAAGTACTTATACTTACCGGTTTAATTACATTTCTTCACAGCCGGAACCGCATCCTCCTTCTTATTTGGACGTCAACACCGAATTTACCATTGAAGCAAAAGACTGTAAGATGCGCAAGAAGATGAGGTTACGAGACGACCACGATTACGATTTAGATGACTTGATGGATGGAATGGATATTGAGGTAGAAGAAAGCGCCGATGGTATAAAATTTAATGTTTTACAAGATGGATCATGGCCAAAAAAAGATGCGTTACCTTTCAACGATAGCCAATACGAGGCTTTCAAGCTCTCTTTATGTCACGAGTTCGCAGTTGTGCAAGGACCACCGGGAACCGGCAAAACATACCTTGGGATTAAAGTAGCAAAGGCCTTAATCGAAAATATGAGCGATCTAAAAGGATGTCTCATGCTAGTGATCTGTTACACGAACCACGCTCTGGACCAGTTCTTGGAAGCTCTGCTAGAAATCACCGACAACATTGTACGTATCGGCGGACAGTCCCGCAACGAAGCTATGAAGGATATCAGCCTGAACAAATTAAGGAGCACCGTAAGCATCCATAGCGGAGCCAACAAAGCGTTTTTTGATCAAAAGATGGACCTGAAACAAAGCATATCGGAATTCCAGAGGGCATTGGTGCGACTTGATGTTTTCCTGAACGGAGTCGTCAAACCAGAGAATATTATAGATATTGAGCCAGTCAAATATCTCAGTGACTATTATAAGCAGGCGAACCTAAACGACGACCCATTGTTCTATTGGCTTTTTGAGCACTACGCCGAATTTTACAAGTACGATATAAGCGACTTACTGGAAGAAACAACAACTGACGATTCATTTGCGAAATTGGAGAAAGAAAACCGTGGAAGGACCGGGGTGTTACTGGATGATCAAGAGATCAACAAGGCTGAAAGTGAGGCGTACAGGAAGAGTTTCTCGTCAATTTCCCTTGATTCGTTAACGTCTAAAATCAAAGTGCTAGTTACACAATACAAAGCGGCCCCAAACCTGCAAATACAAGGAAATATAGAAAGAGAGTTACAAATTCTTAATGCTTACAAGACAACTTTCAATGTAAGTTTGTGTTTGGAGAATATGTCTTAGAGCGCGCGAAAAACGGTTTACTTAAATCTGTAAATTTTCGTCATTCATTTATTTAACAGGAGATGAGTCAACACCGTAACAGGAGAGTGAACATCAGGATTACTCCGTATACGAACTTCGCGCGGATAGACTCTGTAGATCGCTGGTCACTGTATTTCAGCTGGATACAGAATCGCGTTCTTGAAGCTCGCCAGGATGTAGGCAAAATGCAGGCAAGTCCAGAAACTCCTTTTTAACGATTTCACTTGTAACGTAACCCAATGAGCCACAATAAATTGTTACGCAATAGTTATATCTGAGTAGGTAATATGGAAAGAACCTAGTGTTTCTGTTGGCTTAGCAACAAAATCAAAACTAACTAGCATTAATTATCGTCCCGATTTTTTGATCGTAAAAATGGGAAGGCAAAATTTGTTGCTCTTTTGGTCCTAGCCATGTAACAGGAATAACTGTTAAATACCTAAAGCTTTTATTTTAGGAAGAAGTAAATAAGGCAACGGCCATATACGAGGAGGCTAGGATGATGTTGGACATGCAGGTGTTGAAAAACACTAGGATTCTTGGCATGACCACTAGTGGAGCAGCTCGAATGCGCAAGCTATTGCAGACATTGAACCCACCCATTGGTAAATAAACAAAATTTGTTCGGTTGTAGCTTGATTTCATTGTTTGAACTGTGACTTGATCAAACACTTACCTAATGAGCTAAATTTGACGAAAATCGGGGCGGACCTTGTTATAGTAACTACCTACCTACCCGATTTCCGAAGTAAGATAATAGAAGTTGGAATTGATCGCGATAAACATTTTTATGGGAATAATTATGTGTTATTTCTTTTTCAGTCGTCGTGGAAGAGGCTGCGGAGGTTTTGGAGCAGCATATTATCACGTCTTTGACAGAGGGATGCAAGCATCTTATACTGATTGGTACGTATAGAGCGCAAACAAGCTTCTGCCTATGGTTTCACTTGGAGAACCTCAATAAATGTAGGCCGTAGACCTGTCCACTAACTCTTAGTGGTGTGTGATCGACGTACAGTTGTTATCGGACTGGAACTGTTCCAATTCTCCCCCAATTCTGCTATACCAATACTTCACAATTGCAATAGTTTAGCCATATCGGGCTGGGGCACAAAAATAGTCCGATCTTTGTTCCTAAAAATAGTTCCATACAAACTGGTCTGCTTGGCAGAATCGAATCTCTGATGTGTCTGACACCAAGAGGTGAAAAGGGACAAAAGTAAAAAAATCTTTATTTCCGTAAATACAATAAATGTAGGTACACTTAGAAAAGGTCAAATTGTCAAAATTAAACACTGACATGGAAATAAAGTGATATTTTGATTTCGGTCGCTTCGGTGTGTAGACTAAAGTAAAGAAGCGACGAAAAAACCTTTAGCAAAATCCCATTAGATTACCAATTTTTTCAGGAACCCTCTTAATTGTTTACCCCCTAATTATCAACCTTTTTATTTTCCAGGCGATCATCAGCAATTGCGACCATCTGCATCCCACATGAAACTGGCGAAGTATTTCAACCTCGAAGTATCTCTTTTCGAGCGAATGATCAACAATGGTATTCACAGTCGACGCTTGAGTGTGCAACACCGGATGCGGCCGGAAATAGCCGCTCTGATCTGCCCTCATATTTACCCGGAGCTGATAAACCACCCTACAGTCTACGATTTCCCGGATGTGAAAGGAATGACGAAGAACTTGTTCTTCTACAGCCATAATTTTAAAGAAGAGGTTAAGTATCAATTTACTTCCTGTTAACATCACCTGGAACGGAATCTTTAGTGTACTATTAGTCTAATACCTAGATATTGAACGGAATCATTATTCTACTACTAGTCTGATAGACATTGTACGGAATCATTATACTACTACTAGTCGGATAGACATTGTACAGAATTATTATTCTACTACTTGTCTGATAGACATTGAACGGAATGATTATACTACTACTAGTCTTCTAGACATTGAACGGAATGATTATTCTACTACAAGTCTGATAGATATTGAACGGAATCTTTATATAAGTTGCCGCTACCCTGTTGTAAGGATGTGTAAACCAGAAGAAATGATGTACAATTGTGGTCACATTAAGAACGATTGGAAGTTCCAGATTTTTTAATCTAAATCAGGTCATGTGTGTAAGTACTTAGTAAGTATTATTCTTTCTTCTACTAACGCTAAAAAACTTCGTAATATTTCAGGTAGTAGAGGAAAATATGAGTCGAACAAATCACCAGGAAGCAGACATGTTGCTGGGGCTCGCCCATTATCTGATGCAGCAGGGGTACCACCCCGAAGATATCACAATCCTCGCCGCCTACAAGGGACAAATGTTTTACATGAGAAAGGTGGGGAGTCTCTTTTAGTTATTTCTTTCACAAGAGCAAGTTTACTTTGATATCATCAAATCAGCTCATACACGTCCACTGCTGGACATAGGCCTCCCCCATACGAGGCCACATATAGCGATCCTGAGCCGTCTCCATATATTGGTAGCTTAATCTCTTCCGGAGATTCCTAGCACCCCCTGCCCCGCCATTACCAGGGCCGCTACCGTGACCAAGCCAACCAACCTACTGAAAAGTTGTTTAGTTTGACGCTAGTTGCCTACCTAGCCCCTAGGTGCTTCTTGCTATTTCTCCGGTTTGTAGTGGTTCTTTCCCCAATAATGCGGAACAAAAGTTGTTAAAAATTTAGCGACTGGTCTCCTTTAGCACTAAAATAAGAAACTTTTCTATTTCCTGAATTTATTAAATATCCCACAACATTACATTTCTCAGAAACTTAATTCGGACTTTGATCATTTTAAAAGGAAAACTATCCAAAGCGGTCCAGCCATTTTTACAAGCTTTTATTTAACTTCCAATATAATGTTTGTTCGGGTGAAATCAACTCAATTTTAGACCAGTTATCCTCAACCGATTTCGAGCTGAAATTTGGCATACTTATGTAAGTCTGATGATGGAATGGAAACCGAAGGTGGCCATAGGAACTCCTAAATGAACCGACGTTGGTTTTCTCTTCCCAGCACCTGCCCCGCCCCCCTAGCACGGGGATTGTTGTCTAGTGTAGAATAGAGAAAAATTACGTCACTTTGTCATCGAATGCGTAAATTATATGAAATTAATTCCTTCAACTTTAATTATGTACGCAATGTATGGCGATACGATGTCATCATTGTCTATTCTACCCTAGAGAACAATCCCTATGCTAGGGGGGCTGATGATATATCGATGATAAAAACTTGTATTTAAAAGTTTATTAAAATATTAAAAATGTATTAAGTTATGCGCTAACCAACGGACAGCAATACGTTTTTACCTTTTTTGATTGTTTATTTCAGCAAAGCGATAACTATCCCTATTTGAAAGACGTGAAGATAACCGTGGTCGATAACTACCAAGGCGAGGAGTCCAAGATAATTCTACTATCGCTCGTGAGGAATAACGACGACAACAGGATTGGGTTCTTGGGGACGCCAAACAGAATTTGTGTTGCACTGTCTAGGGCCAAACATGGTATGTCCTATTATTCTTATTACAATTAGTCGTGGACTCTAAGGATTGGTCGTGGTTATGATGGGGGATCAAGTTGAACTGCTGCTCGTGCAATGTGCCGTTTTCGTTCCCTTTTCGTTGCGTTGTGCGAGCAGTACCTACTATTAATGTTTAAATATCATTAAAAAAATTACCGGACTTATTTAAGCACTACTTACCTACACGTTTTTCAAATTTTGACTAATAATTCGAAGTTTTTACTAAAACCAAATCAATAAATTATTTTTATTACGAAATATTTAATACTGTTTTTTGTTTGAATTAATAGTAGGTAATTACATCCGAAATATATTATACAAGGAGGTTGCCGAAAGCTGGACGGGTTCCTCAAAATGTTGGCTTATATGCCGGTAAAGGAACAACATCGGTGCAAACGACTAAGGGGTGTCGAGAGGTGCGGCCCCGATTTCACCATCACGAAGACACGTGAGCGGGCTTCCTCGTTATTACGCCATTAGACACTTCCACCCCCGAGTCTACATCCTAAGATGCATCTCTCGCGACTCCACTCAGACCGGCCAATGAAGGCAAGCAAGAGGTGGGGATCTGGTTCTCTTGGGGTACCACTCCGCAAGCGGAGACGAGAACCAGGAACTTCCCCGGGAGCACTCGGTATACCCGTGGTGTCGCTACTCACCAACAGCTCGCCACAAGCTGCCCTGCAGGTGGATTTTTGAGACGGAATAGTAAGGGCTGGTATCTTAACCGTTATAGTTATAGGAAAACGTTCCTAGGAGACTATCCATAACTTTTTGAGAATCTCTCGGGAATATAAAAAAATATGGGACCACCTTCACTCCCCCCGTATAAAATAATGTTAGAAACCCAATAAATTACCTACTAAAGACCGATCTACCACTTAAATCCACATCATCATCACTCGCTTATTTTACATCTATAATAATAATAATAACCACGTTTTATGACGACGGGTGTAACTTTCCTGCTCCATAAGTCTGGTAGTACTGCGGAACCAAAAAATTATAGACCTACATATAACATGCTTACCTACTATCTACAAGCTGCTTACATCCATTCTGACTACAAATATTAATACACATATTGTTACAAACAATATTTTGGCACCTGCTCAGAATGGATGTAGGGTTGGGTCCCGTGGTACTAAGGAGGTCCTCCTCATTGACATGGCCATTAGTCAACAGGTCAAACGTGGCAGAGGGAACTTGTCGGCTGCATGGATTGACTATAAGAAGGCTTATGATTCGGTGCCTCATACTTGGCTTAAGAGGGTCTTAGAGATAGATAGTAGATAATACTCTAAGATCATTCTTGGGATCATGTATGAGGCAGTGGACCACTGTTCATCGTCATCCAGGCAGCCGAATGGATCCATCTGCCACCAATGATCTGATAAGGATAGAGAGGGGTATATTCCAGGGCGACAGCCTGAGTCCCTTGTGGTTCTGCCTAGCTCTGAATCCACTCAGTACTCTACTGAAAGATTCAGAGATAGGCTATCGCCTTCGAAGAGATGGTGAGATTAAATAAATAATAGATTCAGGCGTTACTTTGCGGAAATCCATTGCACAATATTAGAATGAAGAAATATTTAGTAACAATTCCGCGTATAACCTTCTCTGATAGTATTCATCAAAGTAAGTTGTCTACTAGTTTCGTCTCTCCACGAGACATCTTCAGGACACCACAATACTCGACCTTGACATTGAGATTGGTAAGCACAGCAACACCGACAGAGTCCCGCCAGTGATGTTGCCTCTCCGAGCTCCGCGCGCGGAGCTCGGAGAGGCGGTGTTGCTGTGCTTACCAATCTCAATGTCAAGGTCGAGTATTGTGGTGTCCTGAAGATGTCTCGTGGAGAGACGAAACTAGTAGACAACTTACTTTGATGAATACTATCAGAGAAGGTTATACGCGGAATTGTTACTAAATATTTCTTCATTCTAATATGGTGAGATTATTTCTCACTTGATGTATATGGATGATCTCAAACTCTTTGCGCCAAATAAAACACAGTTAATGGCCCTTCTGAATATCACACAGATATTCAGTAGCGCTATTAACATGGAGTTCGGTGTTGATAAGTGTGCGGTCATACAAATACATCGGGGGAAAGTTGTAAATTCTAGTAATTTACAACTTTCAGAGATAATTTGCCTCAAATCTCTCTCAGAAGGTGAAACTTACAAGTACCTTGGTATGCCAGAAGCGTTGGGTATAGTGGACAGGGACATGAAGCAGTCGGTGAAGGAACGTTTCTTTTGTCCCCTTACAAAAGTGCTAATTAGCCTTTTGTCAGGTGGCAACAAGGTGCGCGCTTTCAACGGCTGGGTTATGCCACTGCTCCCTTATACTTTTGGCATACTAAAATGGACTCAGACTGAACTAGACGCCTTGGACTGTAAGGTTCGTCAACTTTTAACTACTCATCGCATGCGACATCCCCGATATTCGGTTATGAGATTGTACATCCCGCGGAAATGTGGTGGTCGAGGCTTTTTAAACGCCAAGACCCTACACAACCGTGAGGTATGCAATCTCAGAAATTATTTCCTTCAAGCCGAATACCAGATGCATCGCGATGTGGTTGCATTTGATAAGAACCTTACCCCTCTCTCCTTAGCTAACGAGAACTGGCGCAAACCTACGGTGATGAGCATTCAGGACAGGAAGGCTATATGAGAGAGTAAAGAGCTACACGGGAGATTCTCGAGATCTCCTGAGTTCAGTTAATTGGCTACGCTTCGGTGACCTCTTTGGGGAAACCGAAGGTTTTGTCTGTGCAATTATGGATGAGGTGGTAAAGACGAACAACTACCGGAAGTATATTATGAAAGATGGCACGATCGATATCTGTCGAGCGTGTCATCTTCCTGGGGAGACCCTTCGTCATATACTTTCGGGTTGTTCGCACCTTGCTAACTCTCAGTACTTTCACATACACAATCAATTAGCCAAAATTATACACCAGCAACTTGCTCTCCGATACGGCCTTACCGGTCCTGAAGTTCCGTATTATAAGTACACACCGGCGCCAGTTCTCGAAAACGGCCGTGCCACGCTCTATTGGGACCGATCTATCATTACAGAGAGGACTATTCTCGCGAATAAGCCTGATATTGTACTGATAGATCGGTTAGAACGGAGGGCGGTGCTCGTTGATGTCACCGTACCACATGATGCTAACCTCGTTAAAGCTGAGAAAGATAAACTCAGTAAATATCTTGACTTGGCTAACGAGGTTGTCAGCATGTGGGATGTTGATTCAGCGACCATCGTTCCGATAGTCGTTTCAGTTAATGGCGTAATAGCGAAGAGCCTCGATCAACATCTTAAGAGACTCTCGCTAGGAAGTTGGATCAAGGGTCAGATTCAAAAGACTCCTGGACTCTGCGCGTATCGTCAGGAAGTTCCTCTCTCTGCAGCCCTAGTCACCGGCCGCTTGAGCCTAGCTTCGCGGCCGGTGATCCACCGTTTTGATATATTTTTTACTGTAGATTAGTTTTATATGTTACGTATTGTATTTTCTATAGTAAAAAATGTATTATAAGCGAGACGTAAAATAACTGAAGTGAAATAATAATAAATCATTTATTTCAGCCATCATAAGAACAGTTATAGATGGTAAAAAAGTTATTCTAGGGCCCATATAAACAAATACCTTACAGACTAACGTGCATACGAGTATAAAAATCTTGATTACTAAATGGTAGGTACACATTAGGTACGGTGACGTTTGACGCATCTGGGTGTCATATGTCGACGGTGACGGTGCACGGCACCTATGAAACAAAACACATCTATGAAAGATGATCTAAGCGGCATCAGTCTGGCTGGGAGTCAGCCGAGCACACACACCCAATGTTAATTGATTGTAGAGCCGTTTTTAAGTTTCGTTTCAAAAGAAAACCCTCTAATAAACGATTATTGAATGGAGGGATTCCCCCTCCATTCAAAATCGTTAATTACATATGACTAATTGGTAGATTGGCTAATTGGAGAATAATTTATGTGTACTATAATGATATTAGTAGTATACTACGAGTATAATGATATTAGTATAATACTATAATGATACTAGGTATCTACCTATTATCATTACTTCTTTACCTATTTTAAGAATTAAGACTTGGTGTCATCACGAAAGACTTCTTGATGACGGGCATAACCTACAGTTCACGCAGTGTCAGTGAATCACCAATCCTCTATTTACTGTATGTCTTTTTTTTATATGACGTATGCTACGCGATATCTCCTCCATTTATGGACCGATTTTGAAAATTCTTCAATATTGTATAGAAAATGATCCCGAAGGGGTCGCATAAAATTGTTATCTCCAGGGGATTAGTATTTATCCCGAAAAACTTAAAATAAGTGTAAAATTAAGGGATTTTGAAGTCGGTTCATCGTTTTTTAAAACACACCATATTATATGATTACTAATTACTGTCCCCAGGATTCTACATATTTGGAAACATCGACACATTGAAAGCAAGCTCTGAGCTGTGGATGAATATTGCTGGCACCCTCGAGGCAGGTGAATTCATCGGAACGACATTGACGCTCCAATGCCAGAACCATAGCAATAATATGACGATTGTAAGTGGTTTTTACTTGAATTTCAGTGACTTAATTATCAGAAACTTAAGTCATCAAAGTAATTTTATTTCAACTTTAAACTCATACAAAGCACTTAGAGTTGGAGTTAGACGACCACAAATTCTTGTGCTTGCGTAAAGTGGGAAGGCGCCAAATTTGAGCAAATTTTGTGATTTCAATTACTAACTCAGAAGAATAAAACATAAAAAAGTGTCTACTCAATCACTCATGATCAGTTAAGTATTAGTTTGACCACGTAATAAATGATTTCTTATGTCTTGTAGCATATCGTTAGAAAAAGTAATAAAATAACTTTTTAAAAGTAAATTAAATTCTATATAACATATAGATTTTTTAAAATGAATTAAGAAGTTGTCATGGTTTATACAACCTTTATCTGTATAAAAGTTATAATTTTTATACAGATTTTTGGCTTTAAATGCTCGTAACTTTTTTTAAAGTGATTTGTATCAAGTTATAATTTATTTAAAATAAGTATATACCTATTGGAAAATACAGCACCAGTTAATTAGTGGCATTACAATCATAAATAAGCTTTTAGACCAAAATTTAAAATTGCATTATGATAAGCTAAGCTGGCTAGCTATATAAGGCTAGCTAAGGTTTCCTTTAAAATCATTTATTTTTTGCCGAAATATGATTTATTTTGTATTCAGATGTCTAAAAATTATTCGGAGTAGGTAATATATTATATTACCATTTATACATATGTATTATTGCCATTTATACAAATCAACGATTGTGCTTTTAATTTTTAATAGATAGAGAAAGTCGAGGACTTCCAGAATGTGCCTGAAGGCGGTTGCTTGCTGCTGTGTGAGGCAAATCTGCCCAAATGTGGACACAAGTGTCTTCTGCGCTGCCACGGGTATGATCGCGAACACAACACCAATTCCACTAGGTGTACGAAGAAATGCGAAAGGTTGGCAACATTTTAATCTTCTTCCTATTTGAAGACTTCTCTCAATCACATCAAATTAGAATATGCGAAAGGTTGGATGTATGGATCTTTGTTACCTTCCAAACCAAAAGTACTGAACGGATTAGGCTGAAATCTTCCATACAGATGATTCTAGGCCTGGAATCAAACATAGGCTTTTTTTCCATAAACCAGTTCCCATGGGATAGAAATCACCGTTTGAATGGACTTTTGGATGTTTGTTAACTCTCACGCCAAAAAACTGAAGGTATCCGGTTGAAATTTTACTGTATAGGTAGTTAGCCCTGGAATAAAACCTAGACTACTTTTTATCCCATAAATCAGTTCCCATGGGATAGAAATCATCTTCAAAAGTTTCCATAGAAACACTGCCTACGAAGCCGTGGGCAAAAACTAGTTTATAATATAATTGTTATAGTGTGATGTTTTTGGAGTATTAAATGAAATCCATAATAACTAAATAACAAACTTATTACAGGATACAATGTGTACTGAAACATGTGTGCCCTAAAAAGTGCGCGGAAGTATGTGGTCCGTGTAAACGCATGGTTACGAAGCAACTTCCTTGCGGTCATGAGATGAGTATCCCCTGTTACTTGGAACCGGAGGATCCAGAAGTGAAGTGTTGCACTATAGTGGATGTTATCTTACCGGATTGCAAGCATCAGGTAGGTATACTATAATTTTATCTATTATCGTCAATCCCCTTGTCCACTGTCGAACCACGTACAAAGATGCGCAGAACGCAATTCTGAGGTCAAATTGGTGGGTTACCTTCTGGATTATTCACTGTGAGTTTTGTTTCAAACAATGAAATAGCTATACGAAACCATACCTAACTCTTTCGCCTGCTGCGTTGTCGGCGGCTTATGAATTATATACGTGAGTGTACCTTTGCAAACATGCCATTCTCGCTGCCCGTCAGTGAACAAGATTTTTGGCGGCAACTAATACCAAACTTTAATAATATTTTCATTTGTAATCAGTCTCCACACCTGGCGGATATCATCTTCGGGTGTATCATATTGTGCATGTGCCCCCTAGGATGATATCCGCTATGTGTATCCCTCGCTTTTTTATATTTCGCCTTTTTTTATATTTTGTAACGCGATTTGCTTGAAACTCAGCATGGAGAATACTAAAAATTTTTATTCAATTGAAAACGGGTTTCAGCAATTTCTGATTCTATTCATGTTTTTTTACCTTATATTCCACGCGAATGGAATCGCGAGCGGGTCAGATTGTGTAACTGTAATCCTCTTTAACTGTAGTATTCATTATAAGTTTCAAGCTATTGACACTGGATAAGAAGTTACAAAAAAGCTCAATAACGTCAAGGCTCATGTTACCCTTTTTTACAGGATTTTTTAAAATTTCTGAAATACTGAATTTAATTTAATTTTTTTTTATATATAGGTACAAAAAAATTCATGTCGGTAACATTTTACGTTAAAACTTACAGCCGTTTTAATTCGGACCCAAACTACGAACCTAAAACTTTAATAACCCCGTTTAACCCCATTTTCAGGAGTATTATGAAAAATCCAAAAAACATGTGTTTAATAGTAATGTATTCTTAGTATTATCTGTAAGTTTCAAGCAAATCGGGCCTCGCCAAAGTTACAAAAAATACCCAAAAATCTTCAAACTCCCTTTTCACCCCTTGAGGGGTGGAATTTCCAAAAATCTCTTTTTAGCGGGAGCTTGTGTACACAAGCTCCCGCCTTTCTAGCTTCAGTATTGGGCTGGGCCCTTGTCCTATAGAAAATCGCTTGTTCTTTTATATAATGTACTTGTATAATTTTAGGCGAAAAAACTATGTCATATGAATATAAAAATGGTGCGGTGCGAAATTAACTGCGAGTTCCGAGTGGAAAAGTGCGGCCATAGCTGCCTTAGAAAATGCCACGTCAAAAATGACCCTAATCACGAGAAGGTGAGAACTTACTGTAGATACATAATATTGATAAAGATTGTCATCATCATCAGGCTATACAGGGTAGATTTTTGAGACGGGACAGTAAGGGCAGAGTACCATAACCGTTATAATTACAGGAAAACGGTCCTAGGAGACCCCTAATTTTCCCTAACTTTTTGAGATATGCTAAACTGCATTCACAGATTTTGGAAAAAAAATACAGGCAGCAAGAAAATTGTAATTTTACACAAAAACTTTTTTGATGCCAATCGATGAAGGATAAAACGTCTCTATTGGACCGACTGAGATTTGAGTACTAGAAGTGTCAGAAATCGCGAAAAGCTTTTTCGATACATTAGTCCATTGCTGTAGATAGGCCTCCTCTAATGACCCCATAGCTGCCTTCAGCCCTATATTCAGCTTGCCCCATACAGTATCTGTCTGCAGTCTTTCGCAGCCCTCACGCACGCACGGGGTTTGTTCTGTAGGGTAGAATGGGTAGAATTAATAATGACATGGCGATGCAATGTCATTTTATAAAACATTGCGTACATTATTGAATTTGAAGGAAGAAATTTCAAATAATTAACGCATTCGATGACAAAGTGACATAATTTTTCTCTATAATCTTAATCTACCATAGACATGAATACTCGTCCTAGGGGGCAGGTCGCTATTCCACATGGCCGAAGGGCGTCCTACGTAGTATCATCATCATCATCATCATCATCATATCAGCCCATACACGTCCATTGCTGGACATAGCCCTCCCCCATACGACGCCACAAATAGCGGTCCTGAGCCGCCTCCATCCATCGACTCCCTGCGACCGCTACGATGTCGTCGATCCATCGAATGGATGGTCTCCCATGTAGGGGGGTTTTTGCCATAATCACCACGCTTGGCGGGCGGATTGGTGATCACAGTGTTGGTGTTGAAAAATACTCAGAAGGAAGCTTCCTCTGGTAGGTTCCCTTAGTCGGCTCTTATGACATCCACGAGTTGAGTTGGAGGGGTCGATATTCGTACGCCGCGGCCCCACAGCCCTACACTACTCTACTACGTAGTATAGTTGATTGTAAATGAAGATGACAACCGATGATGTGGCGCGGTGGGCGAAGGTCCGCCTTCGACGCAGGAGGTTGCGGGTTCGATTCCCGCCTCGGTACGAATGTTTGTACGATCTGACAAATATTTGTGTCGTGTGTTCTTGATATTTTCTATATATAATAAAAATATCTGTTTATGTAATATATTGTACTAGCTGCTGCCCGCGCCTTCGCCCGCGTTTTATCGGGATACAAAATAGCCTAAGTATATGTATGTTACTCCAGGTCTTAAACTATACCCATACCAAATTTCAGCCTAATCGTTTCAGTAGTTTTTGCGTGAAAGAGTAACAAATATACATACATCCATCCTTACAAATTTATTTTATAATATGAGTAGGATTAAGTCATCTAGTAGCCATAACACAAGCTCTGCCTAGCTTGGGGCTAGATGATGCTGTGAGGACTGTCCAGCATTATTTATTTAATTAATTTATTAAAGCAATTACATTCTAGCTAATCCTACTAATATTATAAATGTCAAAGTTTGTAAGGATGGATGTATGAACGTATATTTGTTCCTCTTTCACTCAAAAACTACTGAACCGATTGGGCTGGGTATGGGTATAGTTTGGGACCTGGAATAACATATCGGCTATTTTTTATCCCAATAAAACGCGGGCGAAGGCGCGGGCAGCAGCTAGTGATACATAAATTTCTAAATAGTTTACCCCTTAGGGTCAGGTCACACTGAAAGCTAATCTGTGTTATCTAAATGATGATGGACTGTCATTTTTATAACGTTTGTATGTGACACTTCGAGTGTGTAGCTGCGGCTTAGAATATTACAAATCACACTTTCATTGTGCTGTGTGAAAAAGCTACCTATTAATCATTACCTATATTTTTTTCTTCCTAGTACCTGTGCATGAAACAATGCGCGAAAGCAAAGATTAATTGTAAAGCCAACCTGGACGGCAACCGCGGCGACCACCAATGTCAGAAGAAGTGCCACGAAATTTGCGACCTCTGCAGTGTAAATGTAAGTATATATTGTCAGCGACGTGTGACCCGAGAGCTGAGCATCAGCATTGCCATACAGCGGAGAAATACAGCCAGCGTCTTGGAGATGCTTCCGACTGGTGTTGATATGGATCAGTTGAGCTGTAGATTGTTTGCAACAGTTTGCACAGTCTGCAGTTACCTCAATTGTAAATACTAGTTCTAATTTGTTTATTTATTTATTTTATTTATTTATTTATTAACAAAATCCACAGCACTTAAAATATACATAAACTTATCTTATACATATCGCTAACAGCCAATAGAAGGATTTACATTATTATAATTTGGAAAAATAAGAATAAGAACGACGTCACCAAATTCGCCAGTATATAGGTAAGATATAGACACAAAACATTAGACAGTATACATTTTCAGAAACAAAACTATGAAGTAAATATTAAAATAAAGATTTGACATAATAGACAAGATTACCTATCAATATCTAGTAGATCATCAAGTTACTCCTACTAAACTTACACCACTAAACTATTACTCAACTATTATGAACCTAATAAGTAGTACTTTATATTATGTGTTTTATACAAATCAATTATATCCCATACATAAACTTCTATATATGCTAATACATTATATATATTACAATAATAAAACATGATAAATACACAGCCATCGTTAAAAAGAACCTTACGTTATAAATAATTAGAGAAATGAAAACTTTATGAAGCGCTACTTTTATCTGAGAGCAGCTGAAAAATATCACGTTTAAAAGTTTCTTTATTACTAAAGAAAATATCTGTTGAATTAAACATTTTGTTAAAGCTTCTATGAAGCCGAGTGACAGGTGAATATTGTGCATATTTGGTTTTTGTTGACATTACAGCAAAAAGTTTTGTTGTTGTATGTCTGGTCCTGGTCCGTGGTGCATTCAAGCATAGCAATTTAGATAACAAATCGGGACAGTCAATATACCCGTTGCATATACCATGCAGGAAGGACATGTCCGCCATAACTCTACGGTCTTCAAGAGTCGGTAAACGATGATAAGCACATGCTTCTTGATAGTCATTGAAACCCGTGTAGCATCTATAGTTAAGATTTTTTATGAACTTGCTCTGTATACTTTCAAGGCTTTGTATGTAATTTATATAATGAGGGGTCCAAGCAACGGAGCAATACTCTAAAATACTCCTTACATAGGAGTAGTAAAGGATTTTTACACATCCTACGTCGGAGAATGGACGACTTACCCTTAAGATGAACCCCAGACTTTTATATGCTTTATTAACAATAGCATCAATATGTTCTGAAAACATTAATTTCGAGTCCATTATAACGCCGAGGTCCCTTACGGAGACTTGTTTCTATTATTTGATTTGTAATTTTCTTTGTTAATAATAATCAGAAAATCTATTTATTATTAGTACATTTAAACACTTGTATATCATCATTACAATTACTAGGCCACTGCTGGACATAGGCCGTTAAGGAGCGCCAGGCTTCCGTTAATGAGAGCCATAGCGCCCTGTGTTCAGCTTGCTCGCGACGCGTCCTTCATCCGACAGAAGTCTTTCGCAGGTCATCATCCCACTTGGCTGGAGATACAGCACTACGTAACTAAGGCAAATTAATTTTTTTTATCAGTCTTCTTTATGTTAAGGCTTAACAGTTAGATCCCAATGCTAAGAGGAAGTCTTTCATTCAAATGGAAGACTGGTACCTATTTGGAACGATTTCCACGTAAAATTTAATAATTAAGGTGTAAGTTTGTAATAAATACTGAGCTAGATCGAAAACCATTGCGTTTTGCGGTAAGTGGCATCCTTAAAATGCATAATATGCATTTTATTTTATTACTATTAAAACATTAATATTATTAATTATATTTATATTATAATTTGACTTGAATCCAAGATAATTATAGTCCATTTCAAGAAGCTTTGCCAGAAAAACCGTTATCATTTTTTTCGCACTTGAAGTAGAAATCGACTTCGGAATTAAATAATTGTGTAATAGTACCTAAATATGTATTACACATATTATTACATATTATTATGTACGTATTAAAATGTGATATGCCAAATAACCCCCGAATACTCAAACGAATCTCAGATTTAAGCACGACTCAAGTGACGATTTTTTGACAGATTTTCATTGAAAACTGTCAAAATATCGCGACATAAGACGTGCTTACATCTGAGTTGCGTTTGAGTATTCGGCCGTAAGTCTCTTTGATTTCCTATTATAGTAATGTCTAGTACTTTAAGTAGTATAGGTATATCACTAGGTATGTGAATAAAGCTATGTGAATAAAGCTATGTGAATTATTGACTTATATGTAAAACAGGTGGTGAAGCGAAGGACGAATTGCAAGCACATGTTTACAGCACCTTGCAACGTCGACCCCGATTCTGTGGCTTGCTTAAAGAAATGCGCGCGCTCCCTACCTTGCGGGCACTTTTGCAAGAAGATCTGCCAGGAACCGTGTGGGGATTGCAAGGAGATGGTGAGTTTTTAACAGACTTCAAAAAAGGAGGATCTCAATTTGGCTGTATGTTTTTTAAAGTTGAAGAATGAAGAACAGTCTTAAAAATATGAAGCGGCATGCCAATTCAAAAGAACGATGTAATGCATTTCTTTGTTTTATGTTCATTATTTTTGTGTGATAGCGAGCTTTTGTTTTTATGTTATGATATTTTGTTTTTTTCTACCTTGATTATGTTGTTCAAATAAAGACCTGGAATTTCTTGAATTTACCTACTTAGTTTTCTGTTTTGTGCTTAACTAATGTTTTGTCTTTATTAAATACTAGCTGCTGCCCGCGCCTTCGCCCGCGTTTTATCGGGATAAAAAACAACGTATATGTTATTCCAGGTCCCAAACTATAATACCAAATTTCAGCCTAATCGGTTCAGTAGTTTTTTTGCGTGAAAGAGTAACAAATATCCATAAATCCATACCTCCATACCTCCATACATCCATCCATCCTTACAAACTATGACATTACAATATTAGTAGGATTTATGTTGATGTTTGAGCCAATCCATATTAATGTCTTTTATTTGTGGCGTTAGCCCACAAGTATCAATTGGGGCCAATCGGTTTAAAAAAATTGAATGTCTCTCACATTGTATTGCAAAATAAATATTTGAATAATATGTATTATGTAAAAAGAGTTTTAGAAAACATCTACACTCAACTAAAAAAAACAACTAAAAAAATGGCTTCTGTAGCGTACTTTTATTCTGTAGCAGAGTTCTACGAATTACCAACTATTTAATCAATTATATAAAATATGTTGGTACTATTATTATGTTTACCCATTATAATTATTACTCCTCTTCATTTATTTTAAATTTCGCTTAAAAATATATTTTTACTATAGAAAATACAATAACATATAATAATATAACTATTCTACAGTAAAAAATATATTATCAAAACGGTGGATCATCGGCCGCGAAGCTGGGCTCAAGCGGCCGCCGACGACTAGGGTATTCATTCATTTATTTATTCTCAATCAATTATTACATTATGTATTAATTGTAGATATTTTATACTATTTTAGTTATATAGAGAGAAAAACAAATCTTGTAACCATAATGATGATTCAATTTGTAAAATGTCAAAAAATAAAAATAATTAAATAGTAACAATATTAAAATATCAAGATGTAAAATTATTCATATAAAATACCAATTCATAAATAGAATATTTCAACGGTCACAACTTAAAAGATAAAGTACATTTTATATAATTATATAGAATGTCAAATTAATTATTTAAAGATTCCCAGTGTCAGATTTGTCAGCACAGAACTCGTCCAATGTATAGTAGCACTTCTCCAACAAGAACGTTTTCAGTTTACTTTTAAATTTATCCGGATCATGGATACTTTTAAACGACATAGGCAATTTATTATAAAGACTCAGAGCCTGGTATCGGACACTGTGCTTTGATTTATTAAACCTGGGGGTCCTCAAGCAAGAGTGATAACTGATAAGACATACCACTAGAAGAAGGGATATAATTGGGGTAAAATCCCCAATTATATCCCTTCTTCTAGTGGTAGAGAGGGTCCGAGGAGGAACCCTCCAATGGTTACGTAAGTTTACGTAAAATTTAATGACACCTTTAATTTTTATCCGGAATATGAGACCAAAAAAATAAATTGTATCGGGATTTCCCTGAACATTTCCAATTGGTAAAATTTAATGATACCGAACCGACAAATATGAAACCAAACAAAATAAAATTTAAATTGTATCGGGAATTCCCTGAACATTATTTTCGCTTTTCGAGCATAAAATAGAGTTGACAAATCAGAATTAAATAACAACATTTTTCGGAAAAATATTTGCTAACGTACCTAATTTCCTTTAATAACCCCTTCTCCTATGTCATCAAAAATAAGCAGACCCCCTCACCACCTCACCCCCCTATGGTGCTTTCATAATATGGGATCAGTTGACAAAGCAAAATTATTATAGTTATTTAGTCAACTCACTCCCGTGGGATGAGTTTGGAGCGGGATCAGCTGACTGATAGCCCTATAGTATAAAGAGCCCTTGAGTGGCCCTCGACCTAACACATATTTTTGATTTCATAAACAAACAAGTTTTAGTGTCATATTTATGTAAAGGGTGAAGTTATTATTACTAAAAGTTATTTGACATAGGTACCAAAATATAATACCTGTTATTAGGAGAAGAAGTGGAGAGACATGCCTTTCCAGCCCTCTGTCCTCTGATGTCAAGAGCCAGTCTAAAACACTAATCAAGCCCGGCTACACGATCAAACATTTGTGCGTGCATGATTGTACAAACACAGTTTGCGCAAACGTTTTTTAATAGAGCTAACTCTCAAAAGACTCACTCGCTCAAAAGTTTGGCTAATAGAGCTTGCGCTCAAGGGCGATGTTTTGTAGCGATGCAAACACGCGACTGTCTCAGACGTCATCGGGGATCGAAGACTTCGTTTCCCCCATGTCGTCAGCGCTTGCATCGATACAGTCGGCCGCCGCCGCCGCCGCTGCGCGCCCGCCGCGCGATTTCAGTCGCGCGTTTGCATCGTTCGCTACAAAAAGTCGCCGTGGCCGCGCGCTCTTACTCGTTGCGCTATTTTATCAACACACTTTGTTAATATGTTTTTTAGGTGCCCAAAACCATTCCGGGATGCAACCACGAAGTAAAACTAGAGTGCAGGATCGAGCCGATCAAATCGCTGTGCACAGTTAAATGCGAGCGCACTATGTCATGCGGGCACAAATGCAAGGGGGTTTGCGGCAATGAGTGTCTCCCGCAAGATTGCATCGAGCCGTCTCCAAGGAAGGTCAGCTCGCCGTGCGGGGATCTCGTATCACTGCCTTGCAACATTGCTAACCTATCACAAGGTGAGAATATATTGTAATTGAATTACACAAATTATAACTGCTGCCCGCGCCTTTGCCCGCATTTTATAGAGATGAAAAATATCCTATATGTTATTCCAGGTCCCAAATTATACCCATATCTAATTTCAGACCAATCAGTTCAGTAGTTTGTGTGTGAAAGAGGAACAAATATCCATATTTACAAACTTTGACATTTATAGGTAATATTAGTAGGAAGTAGGTAATACCTACATAAAAAAGCATAACTAAACAGAAAACTGGTTCTATTCTAGACGCTATAACGCCGGAGATGCTGCTAGCAGCGTGCACTGCGGCATGCAACAAGGAGCTAGCGTGCAAGCACGTGTGCCAGGGCACGTGCGCGGGCTGCCGGCGTGGCTGCCTGCACGTGCCCTGTCGCCAGCCCTGCAACCAGGACAATGTGTGCTCACACAAGTTAGTGAAAATTATCATCATCATCAGCCCGTATATGTCCACAGCTGAACATAGGCCACCCCCAAACGACGCTACAAATAGCGGCCCACATCCATCCAACGACTCCCTACGACCGCTACATTGTCGTCGGTCCATCGAGTGGGAGGTCTTCCCACACTCCGTTTCGCATTGCATCGCAGTCGCCACTCGAGAACCTTTACTCCCCAACGGTAATCGTTTCTACGAGCTACATAATATATATGGCCTGCCCATCGCCACTTCAGCCTGCTAATTCTGAGAGCTATGTCGGTAACTTTGGTTTTTCTACGGATTTCCGTATCCCGGATTCTATCCCGTAATTATCGCGTGATTCTATCGCGGAATTGTTACAAAATATTTTTTCATCTATTATTTATTCTATCGCGTAGAGAAACTCCGAGCATAGCTCTCTCCATAGCTCGCTGGGTGACTTTGAGCTTATGCACAAGGCTGACTATAGGAGTCAGCGACCACGTCTCGGATCCGAAAGTCGTCACTGGAATGGTAACACACATTGGTTAAAGACTTTTCGTCTTAAGGTAGGTACAGGGCAGTGATAATGATGCCCTCTTTCTTAGTCGTACTTTGTCCTCAGCGGCCATTCTCAACGGAGCCTAGCCATGTGCGCGGGACATCATTTAGCGCACAAGCCTGTGCGCAAACTCAGGTGCAATCTTTATTCCCTTACTCCCATAATCCAATGGGACGGAAAACCGACAAGAGAGGTCAGGCGCAGGACCAACGTTACAACACTTATCTACACAAATCTATGGGTATTGTGTAACTGTGTATACATGCCCTGAAAAAATCTCACCCTTTATATGTTTGCATAATAGGTACATAATTATGTAGGTATATTGCACTAATACTAAACATACATAAAATACTAATACAGGGAAGATCATGTTTGGGTTAGTAATACTATAATAATAATAGGGAATTTTGAAGGAATTGTCTCATTACAATGTTACAATTATTATTATTGCAATTATAATTATTATTCTGTTTCTCATTTCCATGATCACAGGCCATATAGTGACCCGGTCCTTTGTAAAAGCTAATCATCGCTAAGGTATTAGTGTTGCTGAAATAAAACAGGATATCACTTTAGATAGGCTTATAATCATCTAGCCTATATGCATCTTTAAGAATTTTTCACAATATAAACAATACTTCCCAAACATCGCCATTTCTCTACATAATCGAGTTGCCCGCTATCAAACAGGGTTGCCTGATTTTTATGCAAGCTATCATTCGGCCGTCTGACAAAAATCAGTAATCGTAAGATAAAATTCATAACATTATTCAGTCAAAATACAGCGGCATTGACTTTTTTTTAATAATAAGAACATTTTTACCCCTTTTTTACAGCCATTAATTAATAATGAATAAGGATAACTTATATAAACGTATAATGCTGAATGCCATACAAAATTATAATTATATAGTTAAAGTTACTTTTATTTTTAATATACATAATCATACAATCATAAATAACCATTGTCCGTCCCTTTACAAAACTTTGTCTAAGCTGATACATCTAAATTAGTCAATCACTTTTTTTCTATACAACAAATTAAACAGTTATAACCACTACTGGTTATACCCTCAAGGCTAGTTACATGCATGTGTAGAAGTTTTTTTTAAAAATTATTTAAAATTTTACTTGTCTAAGTGTCCAATCTGTAAACTCAAAGAAACAAAACTATTGATATTTTGATTTCTATCAGTTGAATACATTTAGTGGCGGTAGCAATCCAATTAGCTTAAACTGCCTGGCTTGTAAAAATTACACAACTACTAGCAGATTACAGTGCAGTTAATTTTATGTATGAACATCTGTATAATACTTGTCAGTCACAAATGAAGAAAATTCAATTACTTATAATCTTTCTGCTATCAATAAGTGTATTCACTATCGACTAATTACAATATCACTTTCTTATTTATAGTTGTATTACTTTCACCTCATTTCAATATCAGTAACATTCATTGTTATTTTGTAATAATTACATTGATTCACAATCCCAACTATACTTCATACATTGATTCTAGAGAGGTGAGAATTTAAGACACATTATCATCCATAATAAATCTATGCATTTTAGTACAATCTTAAAATAATCGCAATAAACATATACAAATTATAATATTTATAACACAATTTTTTTTTATGATAATAAATTTAGCTCGGCTCGGTCAGACTAATAAATAACAATACGCGACATGGCGTTGGGTATCAGAATTTGTGAGTAAATATCGCAAATTATACATTATTAATATATTATTTCATAAAATGGCAAGTTAAAAGCACAAATTTTCATAAATCCTATGTTTTTTTTTACGTTATATGAATATATTGTAACAAAACGTTTCAATTGCATTACAATACACTCAATGCATATGTTAATCTTATAACATGGCATACAACTTACACGGTTGCAATCCAACGGATCACTTTATCTGTCGCGTCCAACAGAAATTATTTATCACTGTCGCGTCCAACAGATCATTTAAATTCAAACGATTCACTAGGTATGTATCTGTTGTGTCCAACAGAAACTATTGATCACTGTCGCGTCCAACAGATCATTTCAGTCACTATAATATTCCTATAGAAAATAATTAGGTTGTTTACATGATTTCTCTTTTATGTACATACGTACTCATGGTACTCACTTTAGGAGATAATTAAATTAACTCTATTCGCTTTATTTTACTCTTTTTATTCGCTGTAATTATTCACTTTTATTAGTTTTGTCATCCGTGGGGCCGCGGCGTACGAATATCGACCCCTCCAACTCAACCCGTGGATGTCGTAAAAGCCGACTAAGGGAACCTACAAGAGGAAGGGCAGCAGCTTCCTTCTGAGTATTTTTAAACACCAACACTGCGATCACCAATCCGCCTGCCAAGCGTGGTGATTATGGCAAATCCCCCCCTACATGGGAGACCATCCACTCGATGGACCGACGACATCGTAGCGGTCGCAGGGAATCGATGGATGGAGGCGGCTCAGGACCGCTATTTGTGGCGTCGTACGGGGGAGGCCTATGTCCAACAGTGGACGTGTATGGGCTGATGATGATGATGATGATTAGTTTTGTTCATTTCTCTTTTTTTTTCACTTTATATTCACTATTTCGAATGAGATTTAAATGTTTTCTTCACACAGACTCACTTTTATGGAAATATTATCACACCATTATCGCTGTCGTTGATCACTGTTTTTTTTAATGTATTTTTTTTTTTACTAAGAGGAGTCTCTTTATTCACATTACTTAATCGCTATAATTATTTCCTTTTCAGATCACCCTTATTTTACTTAAAATTAAAATATTATCTCTTAAAATTATATTGCTCATTCTCTGTGCTCATATAATTTATATAAATAAAAATATTAGCTCTTAAAATTATGTTGCTTATTCTCTTTTGCTCACATAATTTATTCATATCAGATGTATACAATATAATCATACTATATTAATTTTTTTTATTTGTCTCAATATTTACATAATGAAAATAAGAATTATATCATAATGTTCTAATATCATTCACAATCAATATTTACATATCAATATTGGATAATAGAATAAAACAACAGTACTGTCACATTGGAAAACTTAAGTCAAAAAATTATCCCGTTATGTAATATCGTTAATTGATCAAATTCACCAACACTCTCAAGGAATTCGCAAATATGATTGTTATTTCTCTCTTCTGCCATGTATGAATGAGTACTAAATTTACTTGATATCAGAATGTCTCTCACATAACTCAAATATTATTTTCATAATTCATTTAAAATAAAAATGTTATATATACGTACTTCATTTTCAAATAATTTCTCATTCTAATATTTTAAGATTTTAATCACTTTTTGTTTATAGTTGTCACTATCCGTTCATTCAATTTTTTTATTGTATATCAGTTTCTCACTTGACAACACTCTTTATAATATAGGTAATTTGTATTGTGAGTAGTGACATTATCTTTTTATAAGACGATTTTTATCATAGTATAAATAATCACTTCGTCATGATAATGAATTAATTTTAATTTAAAGTTCAATTTTCTGCAAAAATAACTACATCGACCATTTCAGTAATATCCTCGAACCACGATAAAATGTCAATTTTATTTTTCTTGTTTAACCGGTTATTATCTCAATTATCATTTTTTTTATTTTATTTTACTGGTTACGTTATATTTTATTTTAAATAAATTACGCAGTCATATCAACACTACAGCTATTTATCCCTTTTATTGTTTACATCGCCAATACATTTTCATTTTTAAGCTATATACATTTGTATCAGTCTCATAAATATTTGATCCAATTATAATATTATCTTTCGACTCTGCGTATTGATTATCAGCTGTCATTAAAACAAATCTGGTTTGTTTCTAGACCTTTCGTATGAAGATACCAACTTCTACAGATATAATTGGTATTTTGTCTTTTTAAATTATTCATAAAATAATGTATATTATTTATTATTGTTCATACTCATTAATCACATTCAGATTCCTTTGTAATGCATGGAATTTTACGTTAAACACGTTACCTACTAATATATTTTTTTAATTTTACAAAACATATGTTTTCTATTGTGATAAAATGATAAATCCTTGTTATTACTTTTTCACATTGCACAACAGTCATATTGTAACATTCGCATGGATATATGTAAATAAAATCTAATCATGTTGTTTTTTTATTGGTGTTCCTTAACGCGTCACAGTTTCCTTTATGCAATTAGCAAATTCACTTCGCTTTAATTTTCAATGATGTATTTTTATATCAATATGCATGTTGTATTTTAGAGCAGTATCCATTTTATCAGTTACTTATATTTATCATTAATTTTTCATGAATTCGTAAATATTATCAATATCAAAACAGTCAAAACAATATCTTTTTAAAAAAAAAAAAACAACATAGTCTCTCAGATGTTGAACATTTTATTTTCTTAGTTAAGTGCATTTTTAAGTACTCTTTTTTAAATTATTTTCAGTTTCTCTATTTATTTACTTTATTAGACTTGTTTATTTCATTTTTATAAAGTTTCAATCGTGCCTTTGTTTATCGTGAATAGGTAACCCAAAATAATATCACTAAAGAATTTGATTTGTGCCATTTTACTTAATTAAAGTTCGTTTGCATCACACTAATAGTCTGAATTATTTCACTGGGACCCTTATTCATTGCATATTGGACTCTCATTCTCGAACCTCATGTTCTCTATAGATAGTTCACTTTAGTTTATTGAATCCATTTTTATAATAATTTCATGAACTGATAACAACTGGTATGTGCAACATATATTTTTTTATATTTTATCACGAAATCACGAAAAAGTATTAAATAGTAAGCCGTTTTTCTTTCTAAATATTGAATTATTAACGAAGATTTTTATTTTAACTCGTGCAATCTAAATAATATTCTAAATATTCACAAATGTTCTCACTATTTAATATCATTTTTCATGCGAATAAGAAGCAATAACACAAAAAAAATCCTGTATATTTTTCTATGGATATTATTCGTACTTTTGTTTTAGGTACTCAGAAATGTTAACGCATAATCATTATTATTCTCTTCTCTCTCTTTACTTTGGCAATGCATTTTTATGTGACTATCTATAATTGGGTGTCACATCTGTTGATGCCTTAAATTTGTTCTCTGTTTTATGACTTATCTCTGTTGTTCCGGTAGTTCTAAATAAATAAATAACGTCAGTTAGTAGAAAATTTAACTTTATCGCACTCAAAGCACTATCCAAACAGCAATGACCTAGTTATGTTATGTCACATTCGTTCATCCTGTAAATACATATCAATATTCTGAGCAACCTGAGAGTTAATAAATGTATGTTATTTTTCTGATTTGTTCACTGATAACTTGCAAATGTGTATTTTACTTATTCACAAAACTAATATCACTTAGGTTTGTATGACCCCAGGTAGGCATTTAAGGGTTAATCATGACAGAAAGCATTAACAAATCATTATTTTTTATGAAGTCAATCAAATGTCATTTGATGGTACATATTATATCACATAATATACTCTTACTCTTAGTTTAGTTTTTATCACTATTTTGTTTTAGTTCTCTTCATTAATTATTATTATTTGAAACTTCAAAATTCAACACTTGTTTAAATTTAATTTTTAGTTTTTCTCTTAAAGCCTTTAAACTATGTGAAAGCAATAACGCACTTATTATTCACACTGTCACTTAACTTCGAAGACCAATAATATTTTTTTTTTTGTTTCTTGTTTCTTGTAATTTGCTTTGTAATAATATAAGCTGTAAGCCTTCCTTAGAAATAAATAGATATATATCTACCAATTAGTGGTGTCACTATTTACTATTTTAATTTAATTACTTTCATCTACCAACCCGTGAAGTAATGAACACCTAGGACTATTTCTTTAACTGATAATTGACAAAATTGTTCTTCAGGTATCACTATAATGCATTATTTCAAATTACTGAATAAGGTATTTCAATTATCATCATTATATCAACCCAGTTATTATAGTGGGAGTTATTTCAGTCGGGTAAAGCATAGTATCATCAAACTTACTTCCTCAACTGATATTACTATTTTCAAATATGTACCACTAAGTAAACATTAGTAAACATTTTTCTCACAGGGAGAGAAATCTTGGTCACCCCACATTTCTCAGTCTAAGTAAAATTATTGTTTCTTTTTTCTTTACTTTTTTAATCATGCTTTGTTTTTATTTTCTTATTTATCCCTGAATAATCACTACATAGTAACAAAGTCGCCTCTCGCCATCTGTCTGTTCCTATGTATGCTTCATTGCACCCATGCGATGCCGGGGCGGGTCGCCAGTGGGTTATAAATTATAATCACTTTGAATAATGATTAGATCAAAGTATTCAATAAAGTATGCTCGCTCATCATAGGAATTGATACATACCTTTATAAACAGAAAATCCTGTGTGATTGTAGTCTCCGTTGAAATAAATAATAAGAGTTATACAGTAGGTACCCTTCCTTTCACTCCAAAGTACTGATCAAAATGTAATGTATACCTATTCAAAATGTAATGTGTAACAAGTCAGCAACAAATTCTCATTATGAGAAAAAATATTTAATATTCATCATTATTTTGTTTTCACACATAGTAGATAATTTAGAGTAATATATCAGATAAATAAGTATCACTATTCAGAATATTAGTGCAAAATTTCTAGCACAAATAATTATATAGTGTAGAGAACAAATAAGTAAATAGTTTCATGAAATTAGCTACCACGCACAAAACTTAATTACTTACTTTGAATGACCAATTTCTGTATTTTGATGTTTATTCATATGTTTAATTAACACGATTTAAGAGATTTGATTGTTTGTTTCCATTGAACAGGCTCCGAAGCCACCGAACCAATTTGAAAAATTACTTCACTGTTGGGAAGCTACACTATAATGCGAGTGAAACCGCGAGGAACAGCTAGTCTCCACTAATTTTATGTTGCATATTAAATATATTTGCACAAACCCAATAAAATATTATCACTTTATCAAGATTGTTTGTTGAATTTGGAAGTAAAATTTGATTCAATATACTTACTACTCATAATTTTTTCTCACCTATTTTGGGTTTCTTTTACCGTCTGAGATCACTTATCACATCAATTCTAATACCTACCTACCTACATTTTTACCTAAAAGTAGTATTATGATAACTTTTCCAAAATTAGATTATAACCTTCACGGTACCAACTCAACATTATTGGACAAGAACGAATAAGTGCCCCTCTAATGTATCAAGCAAATTTTCTTGTAGGTAGACAATCACACGCTTATAGTAAAGGGGTTTTATATAGATCTCATTTTGTGTATCGCAACCATGATGGAAAGAGACAAGGGCTTGCAAATTGTTTTCAGTATTTTAGCCTAACGTGGTCTCTCACTTGTTTATGCCTCAGCGTAAATTTCATTAATCGGTCGCTGTGTGTAAATAATCAATGTTACAAACCTTGGCCAGCAGAAACACAAGGAATGTGGAATTTGCTGAAATATTACCCATCATGATTTCCACTTTGCAGGCGTAGCTCATATCACTTCTGAAGTAAAAGCTTATCATCGCTAAGGTATTAGTGTTGCTGAAATAAAACAGGATATCACTTTAGATAGGCTTATAATCATATATGAATCTTTAACAATTGACTTGACTTTGACTTCTTTGTTATTGGCAATATGGTTGGCCTTTAAACCACAACCGTTTGGAAGAGAAGAAGGGGGGTTGGAAACTATTCCTCGATGAGAAGCTGTATCGTAGGACTTGCTAAGAGGGGCTCGAGAACGGGGAGAAGAAAATACAGTCTTAAAATGAGACTGGGAAGCCTTAGGGGCAGAGGAATAGTTATGATTTGAGGACAAAATATAAGGAGAGGAAGAGAACAGTTCCTGAGAGGGAGAGAAAATCTGCTGGGAGAGTGGAAATTGCTCCTGGACAATTTTCGAATATGAACGCGAAACCCTTGGAAATTGAATGGCTGCCTCCTCAAATGATACAGCATTGGAAGCCATCACAGATTTATCGACTTTTGCCTTACTAGTTCGGGGCAATTTTTACTAGTGGCAAAATGCTTACCTGAACAATGCAAGCAAGAGGCCTAGGTCTCAGATATATGAGGCCCATACGGGTAACATTGTAGGTGGGGATGACAGCATGTAGTTTGTACTATGAAAGGGTTGGAGAGATTATAAAAGAATTAACGTCTTTGGCAGATGAGAATACGACGCTAATTTTATTACGGCCTACACGTTTTACCCCACCAGGGATAATATTTTCAAATTTATTTTTTTGTAGAAATTGGCCAAACTGTATTGTCTTTATGGTTGTACCCGCGGATTGGTCTGTATCAGTTCTGATAAGGGTCCATATGGACCACATATGGACCCTTATCAGTCGAGTTGTATGATTGGATAGCCCCTATCACAATGGATGGATCAGTATAAACAGTCTGAATAGATGGAACAGACAAATCAGGTGAAGCAACTTTTTTATTGGGCGTGTGAGCCGACTGCTGAATATCGTTTCGTTTCTTTCTAAAATTTTGCGTTTAGTCGAATGAGATTCGGACAGAATAGGGGGAGGAACAGGGTCAGGTGGAACAGGTGCCAGCTTTTGAGCCGGCTCCAAATCATCTGAATCCATTTTTTATTTGGAAGTGCCAATCACAAAGTATTTTTGTGACGCCCTCCCAACGAATATGATGAAGTAGGTGAAATTGCAGAATCTACGCTATCTACCTACCAATACCTTAGAAAAACAACACAACACACATCTGAATCAAATTGGTGCATTCAAAAAGCAATAAATTTGAAATTTGCCACAAAAACTCTCCAAACACAACTGGTCGTTTCCAATGGCGGGCTGACAGTCCTCTTTAACAATTTTTCACAATATAAACAATACTTCCCAAACATCGCCATTTCTCTACATAATCGAGTTGCCCGCTATCAAACAGGGTTGCCTGATTTTTATGCAAGCTATCATTTGGGAGGCATGCGTGGAGCTGAAACCAACAGCACAGAGGCCCTTTATGAGAATTAATCTAAAGGCGAGAGCTACACATAGCGGGTATCATCCTAGGTTGCACAATATGATACACCCGAAGATGATATCCGCCAAGTGTAGAGACTATTGCAAAGTAAATAAAGTAAAAGTTATTATGAGTATTTTTATTTATTAAATCTATACTAGCACACAGATCCCCTAGTACTATCCAACAATCCTATCCATCCACGGTTGTCTGGTAGAGATCGCTCTCGAGCGATAAGACCGCCACTTGTAACTTAGTTTTAAAATTGTCTTTTTTTGTATTTCTGTTTCTTATCAATAAGTGTGCAATAAAGAATTTTCTATCTTTCTATCTATCTAAAATGAAAATAACAAAAAAAGCCATATTATTGTGGTGAATGGATGGACTGGGTAATTGGGCTATGGGGGAAACTATGGACGCCTGCCATAAACATACTCCCAATACTTTTACAAGCGGCAGACGGTGGCTTGCCCAATGCTGGATGGAATGAGGAATGCCGAATAAGGAACCCCTCAAAATGTTGGAATTATTATTGTTACATTACAATTATTATTATTTCAGATGCACAGATCCGTGTAACCAAACATGTCCACCATGTCGGAAAAAGTGTGAAATTAGATGCAAACATAACAAATGTAACCAGAAATGTGGGGAACCTTGCACCCCCTGCGAGGTATGTAGCACTAGGATATTTGACTTAACTTAGGCCCAGTGCCGGATTTGCCCTACGGCCCAGTAGCCTGGGCGTAGGGCGGCCAGATGTTAGAAGCGGCCAATCGTGACAAAAAAGCCTTCTTTAGGGCCAATATGCAAAATTTTTCGATAATTTCTTGTCCAATCCATGTTTTTTTATGGTTTAGACTGAAACCAAACGAGCGCAGTTTTTCACTCCTTTGCTGTGTATAGCGGAAAGAGAAAAGCGGTTCTAATTTCAATATATCTTATAGGAAAAATGCAGCCGTGCCTGCCCTCATCTTGGCGCTTGCACCAAACGCTGCGGAGAAACTTGTTCCCGTCCCCCATGCAACGAACCATGTCCTCGTAAGCTTCGCTGCAAGCACCCTTGCCGCGGCCTCTGCGGCGAACCTTGCCCACCTTTCTGCAAGCTCTGCAAGCCTGATACCTTCCCTGTCGACTTCTTTGGAGATCCCTTCGATGATACTGACAGGTGACTTAAATTATATAATATCGTACATCCTTATTATATTTTATGTTAAGTAATTTCCCCACATAATTTTTCTTATTCCAGTGGGCATGGTGCATGAAACTGTGCCACAGTATCCTTAACAAATCATGTTAAATGGGTGAATTGTTTTCCTGTCATGGAAAAACGATAAAAATCTGTATTATAGTTTAAAATATGATAACGTAAACTTAGATTCTCTGCTACCATACTAGTTTCATGGTTTTTTATAGTTTATAGCAAAAATAAATATTTTCCTATGGTAAACTCAGCGGACACATACAAAGGTCGAGAATCCAGGGGAAACATGTTTTTTGCCTATGTTCCGCTGAGTTACTACTACATGGGTAATTTTTTTTTTTTCATAAACTATTAAAAAACTATGAAACTACCATGTGAGCAGCGAACCTAAGTTTACGTTAATATTAAAACTATCATATTTTAAACTGAAATACAGATTTTATAGTTTTTTCCATGACAGGGATACAAAAGGGTCGCCTTAAAATTTGATTCACCCAAATATTTGATAAAATTAATGCGCCATTCCACACATTTAATGTATAATTTTGTTACAGACTTGTATTCCTAAAAGACTGTGGACATGTCATGGAAGTGGAAAGCATGGACAGTCTTATGATGAGCGAAAGGGATAGCGTTAAAATACCCTGTTGCCCGTACATCGATCCAGTGGTCTGTCGCAAGCCTATTGTTAACACAGGCCGATACAAAGACCTTATCACATCCATTTTCAGGAAAGAGATAAACCCTATAAAGGAGAAAGTCTTCGGAACTCCACAGAATATAAGGGATACGAATCAAAAGCTCAGGGCAGATATGGGATCTTATGCAGCGAAATATGTGACGGTTCTGAAAGGTAAATTGTTCGCTGGCTACGAAATCATGCTAGTTTAATAATATCCTAAACATGTACGACTCCGGTGGGACTTGAACCGGATTGGATAACTTCAATGTTTCCCCTGTAGGTGGAGCTAATGGCGCTATAGTCCGTAAGTGCCAAACATTTTCGACAGGTCGGGTACTTCCCTCCGTGGTGCAGTTAGATAGCGCATCCCCGTAATCAGGGGAAGGTCGCATCCCCGTAATCAGGGGAAGGTCGCGGGTTCAAGTCCCGCCGGAGTCGTACATTTTTGGGATATTATTAAATTCTTTAAGATTACCCCAAGTGCACTAGCACTATAATAAAAAAAACTTTATCATGCTAGTTGATATATAAAATGAAAATAGAATCCAAAAATGATAAATCTTTGTTATTTTCTTTTCAGATAACAAGAAACTAAATAACATTTTTCTACGGCTTAAGACCGTAGTCGTAGCTCAAAAGAAAGTGTCCAAATTGCAATTGGACATGGAGTTAGTTTGTCTCGATATTTTAGACATGACCTCAGAAGTCTATATCTCTTACTTGAAAAGTCAGTCAACGGCTCTGAAGGACGAGCTTTCAGCGCAAGTTCAACTAATATGCAAAATATTCGAGTTTAAAAAGAATGAGCTGTCTAAAATCAGTATGCAGCAACGGAATGACGTCAAGTTGGAAATACGACGTCTCAACGCTATCATCCAGTTAGCCAAGCTACTTAGTCACGCAGCTTACGCACAGTCGAAGAGGAACCCGCTGGTGTCGAAAGCCTACGAAACAGCGAAATCATCCGTCTTCACCTATTTCATTTTCAAAGAGGACGAAGCAATGGATGCATTGGAGAAGCTTCAGGAGGCGATCAAAGTGTCCGGTGTCGTGACAAAGCAGGAGCGTGATTTGGTGGTTCGAGCTATAGGTAATCTCATTTCTTGCTTATAACCTCAATAGTATCTATCGGTTTAAAAAGTCAACTCCTACCTATTCCCGTGTAGGAATGGAATATGGATCTAGTCTCTCACAGAATAGTCGAGGTTCTAAGTATAATAAAAAGGTAGACTTACCGCCTGTTTCTTGGACTAGGTAAACGATGGTCAAACTTGTCAAGCGCTTATCGGGTTTATTTTTAACAAAGATAAGTTTGTCAATGTATTGATTACTAACTGTGCCCGCGACTTCGTCCGCTTGAATAGTGACAGTGTGATTTGCATATAAAAAAAAATATGCGAAAAAGGGTTGTAAGTGGTTGAAAGAGGGGTTGAAAAGTTGTATAGAAATATCGTCATTTATAAAGCTAAATAAATAAAATGTCTTTATTTCGGATAAATTATCATTGGGTTAGTAAGCACACAAAAATATAACAGAAAAAAGAGCGTTAGTACAACCTTAAAAATATTAAATAACAATTTAAATAATTTTATGTATAAACGCATGCCCCGTTCCCAGAGTGATCATCATCATAGTAAAGATACGTTTACCGGGATCACTCTGCCTAAAACCTTGGAATTTATTTTTAGGCTGTTATTTAGATATAAATAATAATTTAATTTAAAGTTTCTACAAATTTTACCCTCAAGGGGGTAAAATATCAAAGGGAATAGGGGATGAAAGTTTGTATGAAATTCACACTGTCACTATTCCACGCGGACGAAGTCGCGGGCACAGCTAGTTATTGCACAAAAGAAAGGCTTTAGAAATTAACACTTAGAAAAAGAAATTTGTCGATTTTAAAGATTTAATAATTTACGGGGTCATACATAGTTTCATGACACGTACAGAACGTGTGTCTTTTATGCAATAAAATTAAAATCGCAAAAATTTACACCCGACAATGTTAATTGCTACAGTCGCTATTATTGTGACAGACAAACTTAAATCCTACTAATATTATAAATGTCAAAGTTTGTATGGATATTTGTTACTTTTTCACGCAAAAACTACTGAACCGTTTAGGCTGAAATTTGGTATGGGTATAGTTTGGGACCTGGAATAACATAGGCTATTTTTTATCCCGATAAAACGTGGGCGAAGGCACGAGAGCAGCTAGTAAATAATAATACCGCGGTTCTGCAGCGCGTCCGGCATGTACGCCGTGGCACGCATAGACGGGTTCGCCGCCTGCATGAGGAAAAGTACAGCCTCACTGCTGAGCAGAGTTCGTGGGAGCACCAACAACAGCATCCTAAAGCATAGCGGACAAGATTGATGGCCCGCTGTAGACACTGCATTGCTATTATCTACACCTACCTACATAATATTATTGACTGATCCATCCTAGCGAACAGACCTAATGTAATACTATAGCAATAGCCACACTGCGAGCTGCCTAGCTAGGTGCCTGGTTAGTCACCAAGCGAGTCGCTATGCGAACAAACGTATGGTGGCGCCTTGATTGTGACCATGTGACCACATTGTGTATCTTTGTACAAGTACCGGCACGTAAGTCTAGTGCTGAGCGATACGCGGAGGGATAGCTGCGCATGGGTAATGTACCGCTAGGTTAGGTACCTTATTTTTTACTTCTGCGCAATAACGGTCAGCGCTAAAGGTTCGTGCCGCTATGTATACTGAATCAATTCGGAAATATTTGACGATGTTTTTTTACACTGAATATCGGAGCTATAAATCGTAATCCATCTAAGAGTTCGTGCAGAGTTAGTAGCTTACTGATTTAAACTAATATAGAATTATGACTAACAATAAGATATAGATTATGGATCTTTATTATCTGATACCTAATAAACGATTATTTATTTATTTATTTAAATACTTTATTTATAGGTCTGAAGGCGGGTCATTGGTACTACTGTCCGAACGGCCATCCCTACTGCATCGGAGAATGTGGCGGGGCCATGGAGGTCGGTAAATGTGCCGAGTGCGGCGCTAAGATCGGCGGAGGCAGCCATCGGCTGTTGGCAAACAACAGACATGCGGCAGACATTGATGGATCCAGGTTCCCAGCCTGGTCTGAACAATACAACAACATGGCTAACTTTGAAATTCGGGACTGATTTCATTTGTGGCTAAAATGCGACGTAAATTGTTGATATTCTACTAATTTACAATATTCTTAAAATAAACAGTAGCGGAAGTAGGTCCTTAATGACATCATATATGGACAAAAGGACAAAAGGCACTTTTCTTAAAACGGGGGTTGCTTCAAAACAATTTCAAAGACTACACCAAACATCAAAAGAATTTCGAAAGGTGGGAAGTTTCAGGTCATTTTGCCTCATACATTGAGAGCTCATGTAATGAGTAGGTACTTGAAGTTGTTGGAGGACATTCGTGTCCGATGTTATCCGGTCGGCCATGTTATTTCGGCCATGTTATTTCGGCCATGTTATTTCGGCCATGTTATTTCGTCCATTATGTACAGACAAAATAGTTTTTTCCCCTTTATAGTTTTCGTTTTATCGTTTATTTTGAATTGTTTTCTTAGACAAAATGTCAATGCAGATCGGTGTACGATTTTTCTAGCTGTTATAAATGTGATGGTTAAAGGAAAACTATGATTTTGAACGTACTTCCCGACTTCTAGTTATATAGAACTATGTATTTATATGTCACCGTAGGATAGTAAGACCCGTAATGGACAAAGACAAATAAAGACATTAAAAAAGTAAATTTATAAAAATACTTGTCACTATAATTTTACGTTAAATGATCAACATGGCCGCAGCACTCACAATCTATCGCATTAAAACATTTCAGTTCTGAACAGCCCTGTCTGGTCTACTGTCCTGTTGTTTGTTTTCTGGAAATTTTAAGTGACTGGGATTTTTATAATTTTATGGCTGCTTCCTATCTGTTGACATAATTGACATATACAAGTTGACATATACACCAATCAAGATGACACTTATAAGAACATTATTTAAAAACACATTAAAAACACGCTAATTTGGAAATGATCAATAAAGGGCGTAGCTCTACGATGTCTGTGCAATAAAGAAACAAGAAAAGAAATAGAAAAATAAATGAAAAAACTATTTAGGCAATCTGCATACGTTAGTCGTTCTGTTTCTCAAGATCTCTCTCTGATCTTTAAAAAAAAGCTAAAGGTGCGGTTAGACAATACGAATAAAGGAATAAAAAGCTAGAGTAAGAACATATTTACGATCTTAGATAGAACAACAAAATAATACAACATCTCTGTTTACAAAAAGAGAATTTGACGGAGCATTCGTTTCCATCCACCTTTAGACAAAAGCAGTGTTTTGTTTTCGTCTGTTAACAATAACACCACTTTAACGAGAATTATGATTCTAAATGTTGGTGTTATAGGAGTAAAAATTATCTTCTAATAATAAGGAAACGATAGCACAATGTTTCGCATGCTTTGTTCTTATTATAGTGAAGCATGCTTTGTTCTTATTATAGTGAAACTGATATAATTAGCCATGTTAAGTAGCTAGGTTATTTAGGTTAGATACGAGGTTTTACTTTAGTTCCTAAGTTTTCAAGGAAGACTTATTTGATTTTACTATTATCACATTTATCTCATATCCTATCACAATATATGATTATTTGAATGTTTCGATAATTTTATTACCTAATTAATTTGAATGAAAGATGTCAATGTGAAAAAATTTAATTAAAACGAAAATTTTGTTCATTTATTCATGTTTTTCTTTGTGACTTAAAGTTCTTAAAGTGTATACTTGTACTCTTAAAGCTAGTAAAGTTCAATAAACGCTTTGTGACAAAATCCCGTAGTTTTCAGTATTCATCAGAAAAAACTAGGTAGGTATACCACCTACAAGATCTCTAATAAATGATAATTCATTCTTCATTTTAAGATGTCACACAATAAAGGCAACGTATGGTGTTCGTAATCTAAGCTGGTGTTCACCCAATAGTACATTATTGCAAAGGCTGGGAAATAGGGCTCGTCCTTCACTAATACGAGACAGGCAATTGCCATTTCCGCCGAGGCATATATAGCGCTTTTCTCAAAAGAATGCAGAGAAATTAAACATACTTTTTATGTTATGCATTTTTATATTAATTTAATCAATTACAGCGGGGCAATGTAGCTAGAGTCTTGGGAACGTTTCCGACTGGTATTCATATGGATCAGTTAAGCTACCTGTAGATTTGCAACAGTCGGCAGTCAGCTCAGTTGCTTCAATTGTAAATACTATTTATATTTTTTGTCTGCATAAATGATTTTTTACATGTCAAAAGAGCTTTGTTATGACAAAACTAATGGATTTATTAATTTTAAAAGTTACATTAGTCAACGAGGTGGTTAAGACGTTTCGCTTAGGAGCTCCAAGTAATTTGAGATAATTGACGTAACGGACGTAACTAGGTATGTAATTCAATACATTTCATAATGACATTTTAAAAAATTTACGCTTGAGAGATTAAAGATATGGCAAAAATATTTTATATTTCATTGTAGATTGCTTAGGTACCTATTGATTATTTAAATTTTATTGACATTCGTATGCCCGAAAAGAAGGGTACGGTGACACAATCTTAAGACCAAACTGTACATGTTATTTCCTACCCATGTTCTATTCAAGTAGTACTGACCACATTATTAGTTACAAGCCTTTTCATACATAGGTAAGGTACCCTAAATATATAATTTTAGCGTCGTAAATTTTTGACAGAATTTGCACTAGTTATTGATTCGAGATCTTTTCATGAATGTACATTATAATTAGAGATTAAACTAACCTTTGGTGTAGTTCTATCCAAATTGTATGAGTTCATTCGTCCGAATATATTTGAAAACATATGTAGTATACGTGTTAGGTATCCAATCTACCACTAAAATTGAAAGCAGAATATCTGCAATAATTTTTATGTGCGGGTACTCCTCCGTCCGGCTGCTTGCATTGATTGTCATTTAGTTGAAAGCCTCTAAAATCTTAATATTTCACATAAACAGGGGGTTTTAGGGCTGGGAGGGAGTTAATATATTCGGACGAATGAACTCATACAATTTGGATAGAACTACACCAAAGGTTAGTTTAATCTCTAATTGTATTTCGTTCATTCGTCCTTCTATATTTGAAAACATGTAGGTTTGTAAGTTGTGAAATATTAAAACTCATGATGAATTATTTTGATCACCAAACAAAACAAATAGTTATGTCCCTCTTAATCATAACTAAGAAATTTAGTTAATGTTTCATCTATGTACGTAAGTATTTTTAGAATTGACAAATCTCTACGATGAAATCTGGAAAAACGATTTAAATTGCTCCACACGGTGGTGTTACAAAGTTATTCTGTCAATGCTGACCAGCTCTATTCGCGGTCAAAGTGGCGGCGTGTCTGATAAAATAAGCTGAGAATATAATGTTATTTTTGTATCCAATTTATGAAATTCTTAAGTTGTTACTGGTAAACATACTAGCTTCATTGTTACTATTTATTTAGTTATGATATCGTCCTTTCAGTTTAGGCAGTCTCTTCAAGAGCCTGCTAACGGCAGGTTTCTAAGCGATTTTTATAGTGTGCGTTACCCCAGCAGAAAAGTTTCTTCTAGAATGAAGTGAGTTCCACAAATAATTAGTGCGTTCTTCGCTGTAAATGTGCGTCAAGTTAAAAAATTTGTGCATGGTCACGTTTTGGAATAAAACGCAAAATTCGTTTCCTGCTGGGGTAACTTTTTTCCAGCAGGAAGATTCTAAACGAATGACTTATATTTGACATATATGGGCAGATAGCTTATATTTGTGTATAAATGTGGGCCTAAAAATAAAATATGTGCGTCTTAAGGTTTTTGAGATATTCAATTTCCTGCTGGGGTAACGTTTTGCAAAAGCTGTTTCTCGGAAACCATTGAATGTGCATCTACACATACACTAGTAGCTTTTGATTAGTGCTTATTTATGAAATAGTAAAATTTCCAAAAATATGTACAGTTTTTAAGTAATCTTGTTTTTCTTTGAAACCTTAAAAAAAATCTAGCTCTTTAATGGACAGACATAGAGGTTCATTGTAAACGGTGTTCGGTTCATGCTGTTATTCCTTGTAACCATAAAAAGTTTCAAGAAGGTTCATACACGCGTTTTTGAATAATATCGATTAAGACGTAACTGATAAGGTCATAACTTTGACGTCCAAAATGCAAGAAACCTTTCAACCCAAGATTGTAGGTAATAACAAAAAAATCAGTAAGTTCCATGATAATTATATCCTGAACATTCCAGCTCTCTACGTCTCGTATTGAGCTAGTTGTAAAGGAATGACTGAAATAAGGGTCCACTCGCCTAATCACCCTTATTCTACCAGGTGATACGACCAAATTCGAATGACCACTAAAAAGCGACTGTTTCATACATATTGATGACCTTCTTAATTTTGCTTCTTTTTAGTAATGCCGTCTTGTTATCTTGCCCCTTGCCCACAATGAACGGGCTCAGCCCCGGGCATCCCGTGCCCCGGGTGACTGTTGCTAACAGACTACAATTCGTCATTGCTCGTTGGGACTTAAATTGTATTTTATCAAAACAAAAAAGTCGTGAAATAGGGGAAACCAGTGTTGCATGGGCCAGTTAAAGAACCATAAATATTGGTTTGTTCGTAATATGTTATCAAAGTTAGTCTGTCCGTTATAATTTCAAAATGTATAGAAATGATAGATAAAATTTATCTTCAATCCGCAAGGCATTTACAGTGAATTCTCCTAGATCTAAAATCCATCAGACACTTCTTCATACTACGAGTATTTCCGGCTTTGTTCGGCAGGGAGCTTTAAAATGTTTGTCATAGGGATGTTTTTAAACACCCATTTAGTGTCTTGATGAACTCTCCGTGACTCCCCAATTTGGTATTTCGTTATCTTCGGAACTAGTACTAAGTACGACTAACTAGAAATAAGTACGAATATTTTCACACCATTATTGCCATAAAGATGTCACATCAGTTACATCAGTTAGTCAATCTTTTAGATTTTCGGCAAAGATCTGCCTTGGTCTTGTAACGTATTTTTCTGATTCTGAGATTGACCACTCCATTGAACACCAACAGTCGCCTGACCACATACCACCCCCTAACCTTTTTTGCTAACATAAGAAAAAACTTCAGGCAAGCGGTGTCTTCCCTGATCAGGTTGACTGCGTTATCATTGGGTCTCCTTCTCCACAAACAAGGTTAACTTCCTAATAAAAAATCATTAAGTGGTAAAGACATAATACTATCATAGCTGTTTGTGTGACACAGAGCTAGGGTATTTAAATCTCTCCATACATTTAGTGTATTTAATCCAATCGTATTGGATTGGAATAAATGTAGAACTAAAAAATTCTATAAACGAATTTTAGCACTTAAAACGTAAGTACTTTCTAACATCTGGATAATAGAAACCAGAAAGTAAAAATTGCTTATACGCGTTTTTAAAACCCAGTCAGGCCATGAAACAATTTTTTATTTATTTTAATATTGTTCTCGGAACGCTGATTTTTAAAATTTTGGTTGGAATCTGTTTTACCATAAGGTTTTTTGTTTCTTAGTAAGAAAATAACTAATAAGGATGACGAATAACTGTTCCTTACAGGGTTCGTAATGAGAAATGGTTCCGTTCTCAAGAAGACTAGCAACGGTCTCATAGTTTTAAATAATATCTGGTTAATTATTGGACTATTTGGTCCATAATTTTGGAAAACAGTGTTCGTGAAGACCAACTCTTGACCACGATAATATCAGAGGATCATTCATTTCATTAGTCATGAATTTTCATTCATCGTAAAAATTGGACAGATGTCCAGCGGAGCTTAGTGGGTCTAGCGACCGACGCGACGCAAGGCCAGGGGCGGCTGCCAGTGTCATCGCGGGCGGTAGTAGCCGTCTGGGCGGCTGCTGATGCAGCTGTTGTGGTACGTGGCGGCTGGTATCACCTCTGCTCCGGCGTGCCTGGCTGCAGGGAGCGGGGGACTCTGGCTTAAAGATTTGGCTAGCTTGTCTCTGTAATCTCATAGTTAATTTATTTATTTTATTTAGATACAACATCATTACAGGTATTTTTTTTTTGAGCCCTAAGGCGATGCTAATCTATATTACATTGTGATTAATCTAATTGTAAGGTACAGCTACTATAGGAAATATACATTTAAACATTAAATATGTCGCCGTAGCGAACCTCCAGCTGACCAGTTCGAAGAACCTCTATTTTAAAATAACCACGCTTTACTGATGACCTTAGTAATACCTGAAAACTGCCATCTAAAATGTTACAATAATATTTAAACTAAGAGTTAAGTTCAATTTTGGATTAGTTAAGTTTTCTATAAATCAATAATGTTTTCACTTCTCTTGCTCAAAAGGTGTATCATAAATAATCATAATAGTGTAGCTTAGCGGGCATAAAACTCGAGTTTAATACCTCGGGCTAAAAAGTATTTTTTCTTTTTAATTTTTGTCTAAAATCATCAGCCCGTACAAAGCATTCGTTCTCTTACATAAAAACTAGACTTCTTGGTGCACCGTCAATCTTTTTTTTTTGAAAATAGAACCGTCTTGGTGATTTTAATATATGAAGGTTGATTCTTCCCTTCACGGTAGAATGCGAACTGTTTCGTTGCGGGTTATGAGGGGTTAAATAGAGATTTAAAAAAAAAGATGGTATTGGCGCTAAATCTCTAGAATTTTCTTCATTCCAAATCACAAACTTTTACGTTTAACTTCCTGACTTTTACTTCCAAATTGTGAACGTGAAAAATGTCATCAAGTGATAGTGAAGATGCTAATATGCAAATGGAAGAAAAGGGCAAAGAAATAATTATGAATCTGTTGCCGACAAAATCACGTGGAATATATTTAAAGAGTTACGAAAATTTTATGAAATGGAGAGATGAGAAACGTTTGGATTCTTTTACAGAAGGGGTTTTTCTCACTTATTTTGATGAATTATTGAAAAAATTCAAATCGTCGACTCTTTGGAGCACATATTCAATGTTAAGAATGACCTTACAAACGAAACACGACGTCGATATTAAAAAATATGTAAATTTAACGGCTTTACTGAAGAAATTGTCCACTGGATACAAGGCAATAAAATCTAAAGTCGACACAAGAAATCGAAACATTTTTAAATAACGCTCCAAATAAACAATACTTGGCAACAAAGGTAACCTACTTATGTACTCTACTCAAACTAAATAAATAGATACCTACCTACATACCTAAATTATGTACCTAGGTTATTACGATTATTAAGACACTTATTTTTTTGTTCAACAGGTTGCTTTACTTTATGGAATCAGCGGTGCATGCAGAGGAATAGAGCTTGCCAATATAACGCTAGAAGACGTAGAAACGGATACAAACCTACAAGCTGTGAGTCTGCCGAACACGAAAACAAACAAAGAGCGTAAATTTGTCATCAGTGGAGAATACCTTAATATAGTTAAAGCCTATCAGGAGTTACTTCCCACTAATGTTTCAACGAGAAGATTTTTTCTAAATTATCAAAATGGTAAATGCACAAGGCAAGTCATAGGCAAAAATAAATTTGGTAACATGCCTAAAGATATTGCCACTTATCTAAATTTACCAAATCCGGAACTCTACACGGGCCATTGTTTCCGCAGAACATCCGCGACTCTGTTGGCGGACTCTGGTTCGAATATAACGACATTAAAACGGCACGGTGGATGGAGGTCCGATCAAGTGGCTGAAGGTTATATAGAGGACTCTATACAAAACAAGTATCACGTCACGCAGCGGATTACGGAAGGAATCAATATTCTACCAAACATTACAGAACCCCAAGCATCTACATCGCGGGATTGGATGAATATGTCAACTCAGCTGAAGCCGCACTCAGATCTTAATAATGCAGGAAACTCAAGCATGAGTCGAGTCTCTCCAACTTTTACTCCACAACAATCAACTCAAAATATTATCACATCCCAATCACAGAGAACCGAAATAAAATTGCCCGGGAAAAACATATCACTAAACATTCAAAATTGCTCTAACTGCACATTTAATTTTTAATAAAATTTCTGAAAATTGTCTAATTTTGAATTGTTTTATTTTCTCGCAATCGAAGTGAGAAGTAGAGTGTTTTTACTCGGGCCAAAACCACCCATTATAACACGGTCTTTTCATCCTCCCTCGCTACGCTCGCTCGGGAGTATAACAACCTCGTATATAATGGGATGGTTTAGTCCCTTGTAAAACAATCTACTATTTGATACTCATTCAATCGAGTCTGTTACTTTATAAAATCGGTCATTTGTTTAGATTTAGTTGCTATTAAAATTCCTTAAATATTTGATAAGGAATTTAGAAATAGGTTTGAGATTGAATGGAAGCATTGAGATTCAAACTTTAAATTAATAATGAGTTTGCCGGTGAATTTGTAAAAACCTAGGTTTAGCTAGCTTTATTTCTTCCTGATAATCATAAAATAATATGTTATGGATTTAGAATTAGAACTAAGATTTCTTCCGAACGATTTTGCAATATTAAAGGTTTTGTGACTATCTGGCCATTACGTCAGAACCTTGTTTAAAGGAATGGTCACGTAAATGTTACGCAATCTAGATCAAAAGGCTTTCTTAAATCTTTAGGGAATTAATAATAAATTAACAAGTTGTTTACGGATTTATTCTGAATCGTTGCGTAACATTGGAGGAGGTCATGAATGTCTGATTTTGTTAAGATCGAGTTTATTTTGTTTCAATCTGCTGCAAAATTGTTCAAATAATTATGAATTAATTTAGGTTAATAGTTTTGTGTAGAAATCAATGTGTTATTATAAGTGATTATTGTGAACTTGACGTATTTTTTACTTTCCCGCCATTTGAAACGCTCGCAACGAGTTTGCTGTGAGTAAAAGCGGAAATGGCGGGAGAGAGGTCAAAATATGGAAGGAATGACATTGGGGCGGACAGCCTGGTTTGAGGTGTGAAGCAGAAAACACGTGTGAGTGGAATCCATAGTGAAATTGTATTAGACAGATAAGTGATATTATAATGTGCTAGTGGTTTCTTTTTCACTTCTTCCACAAGTGGACAAAAAATTGAAGTGAAGAGAATATCAATAACACCTTATTTCTTTTTGATAATAATAACTATGTTTAAAGTATAAAATTGGACTTGTCGAAGTGCTTATTTTGTAAGCCTAAAGAAATAAAGTTATTGATTCTGATTCTTTGTGATTGCGAAGGCAGGATCGATGGCCAAATGATTGGGCTGTCGGGTCTGCTTATTTTAAAAACCTTAGTATCGTGTTCTTCTCGACATATACATGGATAATAATGGATCCTATAAATTGAGAAAGACATTAGACGGCCACTTGATCCTTGTGTTCTATTGTAAACAATCTAATAATAACTAATACGCCTCATCCTTTTGAGAAGCGAATCGGATAAAGCTCCATTTATCCCAGGGTATACCTAGCTACGGCGCGTGCAGTTTCTTGGAACTCAATGTATGTATGTCCAGTAGTTTTCATTATTTTTACACTAGCAATTTGTGTCCAGCGCATAGCTTGATTAACGTAAGTATCCATCTTTTTATTCTTTTATGGTGTTTCGATAATAGATTTACTGTAATAGGTATATGTACCATAATAATCATATACTTAGTATATAATTATAAAATAACAAAAGAAAGCATCCCAAACAGATGGCCATGATATTGTGCAACGCATAAACCTTATCATGTTTAAGTGGAATGTAAGTAGTAGGTACATATTTTTCAACGAAGAGAAAATCCCTATCAGATGGCCACGACATTTTTTCCAAAATTTTATGTTAACCTTTGAGGTTTCGTAGTGTTATGGGTAATTTTCCCATAGGTACAAATATTTCTCAGGCAGAAGTTCATACAACTATGTACATAAATTATTCATATAAACTGACTTACCTAATTTTGTTTAAAAAACGATGGTAACATTCCGTTCAAATAAATGTACACAGTCTTAATAATGTGAGGAAAACATCACGCTTCCAAAGCATTTTCGTACCAGGTAGATGTATGTACCATAATCTAATTTTGTCATAAAAACGAAGGTAACATTCCTTTCAAATGTACACAGTCGTAATCATGTGAAGGAAACATCCCCTTGAGATGAACACATCACGCTTCCAAAGCATTTTCGTACCAGGTAAATGTATGTACCATAATCTAATTTTGACATAAAAACGAAGGTAACATTACTTTCAAATGTACACAGTCGTTATAATGTGAAGGAAACATCCCCTTGAGATGAACACATCACGCTTCTAAAGCATTTTCGTACCAGGTAGATGTATGTACCATAATCTAATTTTGTCATAAAAACGAAGGTAACATTCCTTTCAAATGTACACAGTCGTTATAATGTGAAGGAAACATCCCCTTGAGATGAACACATCACGGTTCCTGAGCATTTTGGTACTAGGTAGGTGTATGTACCTCCTATAATCTGAAGATGACCACATCACGGTTCCTGAGCAATTTTGCATTAGGTTGCCTGGAAGAGATCACTTCTAAGCGATAAAGCCGCTCATTGTACTTGTAGTATCCCTCTGTATGTAATGTTGTTTTTCTGGTGTACCATAAATAATTTTTGTATTGTATTGTTTTATTAGATAGGTGTATGTACGTACCATGATCTAATTTTGTCATAAAAGAATAACGAAGGTAACATTCCTTTTAAATGTACTCAGTTATATGAAGGAAACATCTCCAAGAGATGAACACATATTGTTGTGAAATGTAGAAAAGAGGTTCTAATGAAGTGTACTTAGGTGCCATCCTACCTTCATGTTCCGATGGCAGAGGTGAAATACAATGCTGACAACTCGCTGTTACATTACCTATATAAATAGCTGAAATAATGATGATTTGCGATAAGTGAAGCGATCGAGTGGAGATTCAGCTTGTTACACCTTTCACTCTGTCAAAGTAGTTACCTACCCTCAAAAATCAAGAATTAGTATAGCAAAATTCCTAACACAATAGTGAAATACGCAACTCTCTGCGACGTATATTTTGAGATATTAGGAGTTTTGATTATTCACGCATGTCTTTCGCGAAAATGTCATCATACTGTACCGGGAGGAATTATTTATGCACCAATTTATTGGGTGTTGAAACCACCAAATTCCATGGCGGGGCTGGTAACTAGACGGACGTTTTAATGAATTTTAATGGTAGGTAATTGTTAATGTGAAAAATATAATAAAACGCAGATTTAGTTCATTCATATATTTATGTTTACTTATTGACTAAAACTATCTATAAAGTGTAGACTTGTACTCTGAAAGCAAGTAGAAGTTCAATAAACGGTTTGTGACAAAATCCTGTGGTATTAATTATAGATACGGTAATCAGTCTTTAACAAAAAAGACTATAAATACAATATGATTATTCGTTAGGCCGCGCTCACTTAGGTTGGGAATTTGTATCGTACGTACGTATAAGTATGAATACTGTTCGTACCAATTGAGTTCGCACACTGATTACGTTTTTCTTCGTCAAAAAGGACGTGACCCGGTGATATCGTGTTTAACGCACGAAAGTGTAGTAAAATCTCAACAATTTCAGATTGTTTTCAGGCGTCGCAACTAAACGCAACACTAATGTGGATTAATCTCACGCAGTCTGCGCCGCTCCCATAGTACTTGGAAGTACAGGATTATTCGTGCGTGTTCGTATGTATGTATATGTCCGCACGAAAACGTGTCCAAAGTGAGCGCGGCCTTAGTCATCTAGTTGGTACCTTACAACTTATAAATTCGATTTTGAGATATCACAGTAAAGGCAAGGTATGGCGATCGTATATCTAAGCCTGGTGTTCACCAAAAGGTAAAGGGAAAGAGGTGTTATAAAAAAAAGAAAAGATGGCAGGGATCTTTCGTGGAACAATGAAGCTTGTATCAGTGTCATATCTGTGCGATCTATGACATTTAATTTCGCACATTCATCTAAAAGCACCATCTTTCCAGCCGGTTAACTATTTTTTGAAATTAAGTGCCACCATACACGTACTGCTTGGAGCAGTCGTTATCGACTGCTTCAAGCTGCGACTGCACAGTAAACTACTGTCTTGTACGTACACACATACACGGAACCGAGCAGTTGAACTGCTTCGGGCGGTCGTGCGGTCAAGCAGTCGCCCGGCATTACCGGACTGCTCGAGCTATCGACAGCTCGCGCGTTTCCCGCCCGCACCCTTCTCGAGCAGTTGGTATCAACTGCTCGGAGTAGTTTTCAACGGCAGCTTCAAGCTGTCGACTATGACTGCCCGAGCAGACCGTGTATGGCGGCCCTAAGGAAACGCGTCAAGACGCGCTACTTGCTTTTCGTTTCAACAAATTCAGCTAACATTGACGTTGTTGTTTGAAAACTTGTGTCGTCAATAGAAATGTAATTGCCCGATTATCTTTTAGAAGAACACATTCCGAACCGAAATTGATTATTCTAGCTTTAAACGACTAGCATCTAACCGCCGCTTTTCTCGCTAAACTCGGGCCGGCTTAAGAACACCCTAATGACAATTTTCATCACATTGGGCAAACAATGATGTAAATATCTGACCACGATTGACTCTACTGAGCGTTTCTAAGTTTAGTGTGTACGAGGTAAAGCTTTACAAGCGAGTCAGATATTTTAATTCGGTTGTAAGTAGTTAATTGACTCGCGATTACTGATTGAGTGTGCATAAAAATACCTAGACTAGGTCCACGCGTTTTCATCTTTTTTCGCAAAATGAGAGCATATCGGGGTTCAGATATTGATACTTCCATGCAGCGAGTTTTTACTCTATGTATAGGTTCCTTTTTTATCAAAATCGCTTCGGCCACGCTCGCTCGATCAGCATTATTCATCACATACATATATTAGATATGTATAATGAAGTTATAATATATCCTTGTGTTCTTTAAATCAATAATGGTGTAAATCATAGTACCAAAGTACTATGATTTACACCATTATTGTATTAGATGTACGTATTGAAAGTATTGACGTACTGTTCAAAAACAGTACGTCAATACTTTCAATACGTACAGTCCATAGTGTACAAGTATATAGCATATATTTATAATACTCGATTCTCTATGTACAAAAACGAAACTTGACAACAGTGAAAATTTGGCTGGCCTTTTTATTTTGATGGTACAGAATGCTTACTTTTAAAATACTCTCAACTTAAAAAAAAGTTTACTTTTTTGCACAAACAGAATCGACACCTTTATCTGTGATACAGAGAAGGCGCAAAGAGAGCAGTTTTTTTTTTAGTCAGAGACTAGTCAAGGTAAGCACTATAGTTCACGCACAATAGTCACCTCTTGCGGTATGCGGGCGGCGGGGGGTGTGTAATAAAAATACTGGCCATTTTTCAAGTGACAGAAATCAAAATAAAACAATAAATCCTGGGAGGTGACTAGCTTTCGTGCAGGGACTATACCACCATGACTATTTTGACTATTTGTTTTTACTACTTTATAGGTTCTACACGTAATTTCGATAGTAGATAAGAATTGCGTGTTTTGTAATTCTTTTGCTATGAACTCATGCTAAAATAAACTTTAAATCAATTGTGTTTTTGAAGTCTATTGACATTATTTTAATTTAGTAAAAAACATGTAAATATCGTCAATAGACTTCATTCAGAACGACTTGATTCTAAGTTTGTTTAAGCACGGTTCATAGAAAATGGCCTACAACTTACAATGTGCGCATATTCCTACTAACACTCAGTTAAGTGAATGAACAGTGAAGCATGTTAAGTGATTATTGATTGATTTATTAAAAGTCAATGGGATGGTTCCATCCCCATTGATTGGGATGTTTCCATCTCCATTGATGGGGATGGTTAATGGGGTTGGGAATATATCATAACTTCTTATCAGCTAGTTAAATTACTTGTAGAAATAATAATAAACCAGTTTTTTTAACTAGCGTCACATTCCACTCAAGTCTTTCATTATTGTGACCGAGTACCTGTCGGGCATCCTTCGCTGGACCCACAAAGTATAGAAATACCTAAATTAAGTTCGTGCCTTCGACAAGACTGAAACGGCAACGGTCCGGGATAACCGGCTATCTCACTTTGTCACGCAAGTAATGCTGACCACACATTTGGAAGTAATTCTGTCCACATATCAGTTAAAACGTTCATGGCCCAAGACAAGTTGCCAGTTGCCCACCTCCACGTCCGTGTAGGGTCCGTGAGGCTGAGCAGTGAATGCGTTAATAACCCTTACATACCCTAAACAACATTTCGCGTCGATTTATTTGTCGGAATTTGCACTACTTATTCACTCGAGATCTTTTTATCAAACGGCTAACAGTTATTTTTAAATAATTTTAGATTTTTGTGAAAACATTTGTTACAAGCATAGATTTAAGTAAAAAAAGAGTAACTTAAACCGTTTTTACCTTAACCTATGCCGACATAGAGACCACTGAGAATGGTATGGATTCTGATGTCACAAAACCTAGCATACAAATGTTGCTGTCCCTTTTCTATTTTTATTACCTACGTATAGAAAAGACACTACAGCAATTTTAGGCTAATTAGGTCAAGTTATTTTACTATAAAAACTTTCGTTGTTTTGACGAATTCATTATGAATATGAGCGGGTTAAGTACGAACTTACTAGTTTGTGTTGGAAGAACACCAACGTTTCATCCCTTAACGAGGGACTCCGCCAGAAGATTACTCCCCTACTCTACAGCATCACCAAGCAGCGTACCCTCGCCACCCCGCAACCATCGCCTGCGACGCAGCGGGCTCTCGCCCGCAGCGTGCGCCGCGACGCTGAACGAGTGCGACGCGAACCGCTCTTGCCCTGATCAAGTCACTCGTTAAGACATGCAACGTTGGTGTTCTTCTAAAACAAACTAGTTAAGTTTTGGGGCCAAACAGAATCGCTACCATCGGCTGGAGTATACCTACTCAAGCGTCAGTAACCAATGTGCGGTCGGCCTTATTTAGTAGGTATAACATGCGTACTTATAGAATGTGATTGAGAATGACGTCACCTCATGCTCATATCGGGTTCGCACTGAGCAGGACAGCATGAGAGATGACGTCATTACGTAGGGGTTAAATTTACTGAGACCAAACAACGCTTTCTATCCAGGAGACGTATTTGGCGACGCGAGTGTACACCCCAGGCACGGAAGAACCACATCCTCGGCCGAAAGAAGTTATGCCGATGATTCTGTACACGCTCTCTTGGTCTACGCTCTGGATCGGGCCGCCGGAATCACCCTGTAACAATGAAAGTTCAAGCTTTATTCGTGAATAATACAAAATGTTGAGCAACAACGACCGATGAGGCGCGGCGGGCGAAGGTCCGCCTGCGACGCCGAAGGTTGCGGGTTTGATTCCCAGCCTGAAAATATATAGCTATGTAATATAATTGTATTAAGTATATAATACAAGCTCTGCTTAGCTTGGGGCTAGATGATGTTGTGTGCATTGTCCAACATTATTTATTTATAACAATAACAAAGTCGATCGTCATAAATAATCGAATCGGTAAAGCATTAGGACATGACTATTTGATAGTCGGTCGACCTGCCAAAAACAATAAAATTTCATGGAATAAACTAAGTATAGTTTTGGTTATATCTAAATTGACACCATTATCTACCTTAAAACTTATTAGTGGAGGCCGAGGTGCAGCAGTGGCCCTGGTAAAAGCTGGTGTTACTAGTAAGTACCTGGCAAGTGTCCTTGATCCCGGCGGGGTCTCCCGCGCAGAGCTGAGTATCGACGATGCCTTGCGGAAGCTTGCGCCAGTTTTGATACGACTCCCCGCATTTCTCTGTAGACACTGCTACCACTGACGCTTTCAGGAGGATCGTGCTTTTGATATCCCCTGGAAATTACATCAATAATGATTAATGTTTTGTATATAACCGTTTTTATATCATTTATCAGTTTTATCAGTATTTATTGCACCGTAGGTCATGTACAAAGTTATACTTGATGCAGTCTAAATTGTGATTTACAGTAATGGTTTAAAAGGAAGGCACCATAAGGGATTGAACACAGAAAAACAGAAAGACACTGACTCTTTACATAATTAATAAAATAAATAAATAATGTTGGACAATCCACCATATATAGCCCCAGGCTAAGCAGAGCTTGTTATGGGCCCTTATACAGTAGCATATTTTAACATAGGGACTTTTAATTCATTTTCCCATTACAAATTGTTATAATTAAATTTTTAGGCCTTCCACAGCCAATCTTTTGTGTAGTCATCATCATCATATCAGCCCATACACTTCCACAGCTGGACATAGACCTCCCCCATACGACGCCACAAATTGTTTAGTCATGTTTTGTTTGATGTAATTAAGAACTATATGGCACAGCGGGCGAAGGTCCAGCTGCAACGCAGGAGGTTGCAGGTTCGATTCATGCATTTTTTTGTTCCGAGTGTTCTGGGTATTTTTATGTAGGTATAATAAAAAATATCTATATAATGTATCGTATTATGCATATCAGTCATCTATGTAGTACCCATAACACAAGCTCTGCTTAGCTTGGGGCTAGATGATGCTGTGTAGATTGTCAAGCATTATGATTTTGTAACCCTAAGAGCCCATGGGGGAAACGAAGAGGGGAGAGGGGTGCCACCCCTCTCGCACCGCTCGATACCCGCTGTCGTCTGAGATGGTAGCGATTCAGTCGCGGTACAATCGCGAAGCCGTCACGCGTTTGCATCGCTACAAAAAGTCCTAGTGGGCGCGAGCTCTAAAGAAATAAAGTTTGAGATCTAAAAATCTTCAAATAATTGCTGGTCCTTCGTTCTCCGAAGTATAACTTACTTGTGTTACTAGTTGTGCCCCAACCGGTGATAAGCAGCGGTAGAGTTGGTTGAACGTCGACCGTCTGAAGACAGGCCGCGTTCAGGTTGCTCGAAAACACGAGGGACTTGTTCAATCTGGAAGTTAATAAGAAGTAATTAAGTTAATTCCAAACACGACGGACTTGTTCAATCTGGAAGTTACTAAGAAGTAAATAAGTTAATTCAAAAAACGAGAGACTTGTTCAATCTGGAAGTTCATAAGTTAATCCAGTTTCTTTAGATGTAATCTGCAATCTTCGTTTTAAAGGAATTTAACATTTTTTTGTTTGATATGTGTCCCGATCGGTCCTAACGCGATTCAGCGGATTTTATCTCAATAGACAGTAAGTACCTATATAAGAGAATCTTTACTTTTACTAATATTGTAAAGGCGAAAGTTTGTGCCGTTTTTGTGAAGATGTACCTAACGTTCATTCAAACTGCGTGCGATGACGGCGACGTCAGAATAGATCGAGCTGAAATTTTGTACATATAAAGTTCTGGCTCTTCAAACTAACACTTTCAAGACGCACAAGCTTGTCTGGACGGCCTAGAGCCGCCGAAGCTGGGCAGTGAATGAAAATGAGAGAATAATAACAGTAGGCTACCTTTTATTCCGAATGCAATGCAGCCAGCGTCTTGGGGACGCTTCCGACTGGTATTGATATGGACCAGTTGAGCTATCTGTAGATTGTTTGCGGCAGTCTGCAGTTGGCTCAAATGTTTCAATTGTAAATACTAATTTAATTTGTTTATATTATTTGATTGTTATTTTCTTCGTCAGCAAAGAATTAAAAAAAAAACATAAAAAATTATTAAACAAACAGTAACTAGGTATAAATTATTAAGCATTTTGCGTCGTTTCGAGAGCATTGATAAAGGTATATATGTATAATCCCTTATGTAAAATGCTCTGAATAAAGGATTTTTATTATTCGCTTATGATTGAAAGTCATGAATCTAAATGAAGTTTAAAAGCAGTTAAATAAATACCTCAATAACGCTAAGTCGTGATATTTCTCCCTGCGTGTATATTTCGGATGCTTGATGATCCTCGTGATGCCAACATCGGTTTCGTCATCCCATGTGTTGCCGCCGAGTTCGACCACGCCGGTCCGCACCACGGTCGGCTCTATTCTGCGAATACATGCAGGTTTATGTTTTTTTTTATGTCTACGAATACACTTACTCTGAATAATTTGGCGTGTTTTAAAAAACGACAAACCAACTTCAAATTCCCTTACTTTTACATTTTTTTTAAGTTTTGCGGGATAAATCCTGATATGGGACCCCTTCAGGATCATTTTCTATACAATAATAGTGAAAGAATTTTCAAAATGGATTCATAGTTGGCGGAGATATCGCGTAACATACATAAAAAAAAACTTACAGATGAATTGAGAACCTCTACCTTTCGTCCTTGAAGTCGGTTAAAATAGGTGGTGGCGCTGATTTGGCTCGGATAGCCCCTTAAGAAAGCTTGCTCAGATCGATCTATGCAATAAATAATATTCTATTCTATGCTTGAGTAACTTCAAAAAAAGGAGGAGGCATAGAACCCCCTATGTATGTTCGGCTGTAAGTAAGTATTGTTTTTATGTATATTCATCGATTTCTTCGTTAATTATGGACCAATTTTGAAATTCTTTCACTATTGAAATAAAGTTATTGATTCTGAAAATCAGTTTTTAGGTAAGTCTTTGCTAATTACAATACAACAGCGGTATCTACTGCTTTATTTCCTCAAGGAAAATCAACACCTTTGTTACTTATAACGAGGTTTAGCTAGTTATTAGGAAAGGTAAATACCACCTCACAAAAAATTGTTATTTCCTTGTAAAACGTTACGTATGTATTAATTTTATTTGCAATCACCTGACCATGGTATAACAAATTTAGATTCGATTTTCCTTTTGGAGCGTAACACCACTGTGTTGGTTTTATTATATTATAATTGAATCGAAGTATTATTCATTATAACCGTAGGTTTGCTGTTAGAAAACTCTTTTAGGGTTAAGCTCGCCTTTGTACATGTACAATAGTTGTAAGTTTTTATGTATGATGTTATTTGTGTGTACAATAAAGAATTTAAAAATTAAGAAGTATGTATTTATATTAATTTGAAGGAAACCCACAGGCTTATAATTAACCTTGCAAAGGCCTTCGATACAGTCTCCGTTCCTATACTTCTTAGAAAACTGGAAGGCGCTAGGATTAGAGGAATCGCCTCAGACTGGTTCAGAAGTTATTTAACGGAACGAAGACAGTGTGTCAAGATCGGCCAAAATATGAGTAGCAGTCAGCACATTCGTTTTGGCGTTCCACAGGGAAGCATTCGCGGACCCACATTATTTATATTGTACATAAATGACATTCATGCAGTATCTATTTCTAAGGCCGACATACTCTGCTATGCTGACGACACTGCTATTATCTTTCATGGGAAATCCTGGTTAGATGTGCGAAATTCAGTTGAAAGTGGTATGATTATAATGTCAGAGTGGCTTCAGAAAAGTTTACTAACATTAAACTTTAAGAAAACCATGTATCTATGCTTCCACAAAACATGGGCTTCAGCACCGGCCTCTGATTTTAAAATTCATGTAAATAAAAATAGTTGTTTTGATATTTCCTGTTCATGCGAATTATTATCCCGCACTAAATCTATAAAATACCTTAGACTCCACATAGATGAAAATCTGAACTTCAAAGCCCATATCAAAGCTCTTTTAGCTCGAATTAGAAAAAATATTAATGTTATGAGAAACATTAGGAATGCAGCCTGTTTCAAGACTCTCAAGACTGTTTATTTCGCGCTTTGTCAATCTATCATAGTTTACTGCATTTCATGTTGGGGTAGCGCCGCAAAAACCTTTATAATACAAGCTGAAAGAGCACAAAGATCAGTCTTAAAGGTAATGCTCAAAAAACCCTATCGCTACCCAACCTCAAATCTCTACTCAGAAACGAAAGTCCGCAAACTATACATTCTTAAAATCTCGCTTCTGGTACACAAATCAACAAACTCTTCCCCTGAATACGAATCGCTGCTTAATCTTAGAATCTTTAGAATCAAAATCCCTAGTGTTAAAACCAAATTTTCCCAACGTTTAGATAGTTTTATTAAAAGTTTTTCCGGAGAATTACAATCTGGGTCTCTTCAAGACGAGTGAACAGGTGTCTTCTAGACCTTCGTGATACAACATCGGCCATATCATCACTTTCCATCAGGTGAGATTGTGACCAAACGAAGGCCTTATATTCGATAAAAAAATAAAAAGAGAGTAAATACAAACAAAGTTGTTAAGTCTTATGATATAAAATGTAAATCAGTTATTGAAGCAAAATACTCATTAAATAAATGGCTTTCCTCATTAACATATGATGAAACCGAACCGCTACTTATAGTATAATAAATTTATTTAGGTATCTAGTAACAAACCACTGTTGTACTAACTAAGGTTAGGATTAATAAAATTTTACGCTGTACTTAGAATTAGTAAGGTTATTATACTGTATTATTTTTCAAAAAAATTGTCATGCTGTTTAAGTCTTAATAAATTTTATTAACTATAAACTAAACTAAATAATGAGAGCACAACAGTTAGTGTCAATTAGTTACCGGTCTCAAGTCTGACTTCCTCGATACAGGCTCAGCCTAGTGAGAGTGAGAGACAAATTTTTTGTACTAGTTTTATGTATACCTATGTAAATAGTACTTACCGTATATGTTATATATAAATGTACCTATTGTAAATTGGTCAGTGAATGAAGGCTTTTTTATTTATTTTATACGTGTTTTTCGAAGCCGGCTCACGAGTAGGTAGGTAAAATTTGACTGGCCTTGCTCGAGAAAGTCTCTGGCTAGCTAGGTAGAGTAGCAAACTACCTACGTTATTAAAATCACTTATGTAGGAATACAATTCTCGAAAAACTTTACCCTACTTTGTACATTAAAAAGATAGGTACTTATGTAGGTAGGTAGGTACCTACTGTCTTGGACCTAAAATTATGTAGTTGGCAAAAGTTATCCATATCTTTTGTACTCGAGTGTACCAAGGTCCAATGCGTCTCGGTAGCAAAATTAAGAAGGTCATCAATATGTATGAAACAGTCGCTTTTTAGTGGTTATTCGAATTTGGTCGTATCACCTGGTAGAATAAGGGTGATTAAGCGAGTGGACCCTTATTTCAGTCATTCCTTTACAACTAGCTCAATACGAGACATAGAGAGCTGAAATTTTCAGGATATAATTATCCTGGAACGCACAGATTTTTTGTTATTACCTACAACCTTGGGTTGAAGGGTTTCTTGTATTTTAACGTCAAAGTTATGACCTTATCAGTTACGTCTTAATCGATATTATTCAAAAACGCGTGTATGAACCTTCTTGAAACTTTTTATGGTTACAAGGAATAACAGCAAGAACCGAACACCGTTTACAATGAACCTCTATGTCTGTCCATTAAAGAGCTAGATATTTTTTAAGGTTTCATAGAAAAACAAGATTACATAAAAACTGTGCATATTTTAGAAAATTTTACTATTTCATATATAAGCACTAATCAAAAGCTACTAGTGTATGTATGTTTTGTAGATGCACATTCAATGGTTTCCGAGAAACAAGCTTTTGCAAAACGTTACCCCAGCAGGAAATTGAATATCTCAAAAACCTTAAGACGCACATATTTTATTTTTAGGCCCACTTTTATACACAAATATAAGCTATCTGCCCATATAAGTCAAATTTGTCTAGGATCATTCGTTTAGAATCTTCCTGCTGGAAAAACGTTACCCCAGCAGGAAACGAATTTTGCGTTTTATTCCAAAACGTGAACATGCACAATTTTTTTAACTTGACGCATATTTACAGCGTAGAGCGCACTTCATTCTAGAAGAAACTTTTCTGCTGGGGTAACGCACACGGTATTTTCTACGTGACCGCAACGGCGCTCTCATGTGTCTGATGTACTCAATCGTGTCTAAAAACGAGCGTTTACAGAGCAGTGGCCCGTGAGATACTGGGTAAAACAGGGTGAATAGACAATCCAGCGTGAATAGAAATGGACGAAATACTGGACCAACACATACCTAACTTATACTCGTAGCAGTGGAAGTATCCTTAGTCCGTGACTGTTTACCTCCTGTGTCAATGGATCTGTCTTCTGCAAAAGGATGTTTTTCCGTCAGTAGTGCATCCATTTCTATTCACCTTGGAGTCTATTCACCCCGTTTTACGGTACCGTTATTATAACGAGGGATTTTCTAAAAAAGGAAAACCCCTATTAACCTCAACTCAATAGATGACGCGGATCCTTCGCGGAAGAGGTTTCATTGGTCATGACATGACCAACCATCGAAGAAAGGGACTAAATTATACAAATTCTATGCCATTTAAATTTGACGGAGCCAAAGTCATAGCGCCGTCTTTTCGGTTTCCTCGAACTATTTTTGAAATTTAAAGAAAACCTCATTGGGTCTCATAAGCCGGAAACATACATACTATCTACGTACCACGCCACCTTCCGACGAAACGCTATGCGTGTTGAGTTGAATAAAATCTTTATTTTCTACTAGCTGCTGCACGCGCCTTCGCTCGCGTTTTATCGGGATAAAAAATAGCCTATATGTTATTCCAGGTGCCAAACAATATACCCATACTAAATTTCAGCCTAATTGGTTCAGTAGTTTTTGCGTGAAAGAGTAACAAATATCCATACATCCGTCCATACAAACTTTGACAGTTATAATAATAGTAGGATACCCAGAATCACAGCACGTAAACACATGTAAATACCCGACGCGACGAAACGTCGGGTGTTTACAATGTGGTTCTACGCATGGTAAAACGATTTGATTCAACTCAACACGCATCGCGTGTTGTCGGGTCGCGTGGCGTGTCAATAACAAATTTCGGGCATTATACTCACTCATCAATAGTGTCAACACAATGCGAAGCTGTCAGTACGTAGTCTTTCGAGATAACCGAGCCACCGCATTCGAACGTATACCCACGTCCTGGCTGACGTGCGTAGCCTAACGCCACCTGGAAACCGATATAACCTGTTACGAATGTTCATTTCGGAAGCAATTAGTTGGGTAATCACCTGACGCCATTGGACGGATAAGCGAAAATAACATAAAGCCGCTGTCCCACCGCCGCGCACGCGTGCACGGCCACGCAGCGCATTTTAGCTGCGTGAGTTCGTTTTTTAACAACGTGGGTCTACGTTTCTAACTGCAGCACACACTATACACGGACGCTGTGCAGGGCCACACGCCACATCTTAGCTGCATGGGTTCTTTTGTTTGACAACGAAAATCGCACGCGTGTACCGCGTGCATAGCGTTGACGGAGTTGAGCTGCGTGGGCTCCATATTCGAGCAAGCCTCGCATGTAGCAATGACGACATTAATCTCATATTCGTGAGTAGCGTCTTCGTTGGTTGCAGTGGTCGTTATCACATACATTTTCTTGAAAAGCGAAGCTAGATACATACACGTGCGTAGTGTATTTAAATATAATTTCAAAAAAACACAATATACCATAAAAAAAATACCGAGCAAAGCGAAAAAATCGGTCTTATAATACACATAGATACGAGAATTATAGCTAACATTGTGAGAGACTGGTGCCTGTTTTAGGTTCACAAGAACCTGTGTTACTGGTCACCAGTTCCACTCTGTGCGCTAAAATATAAAAAAAAAATTATTACAGTTAGACATAAACAAATAAAACTTAAAAATAATATTGTACCTGTATGTCTGGCATAGAGTGGGTGATTGTTTGTGTTATATTATGGTAAGTGTGATGATTGTGTGGGGGCTACTCCTGATGACACCAGTCTCTTAGTAGTCTGGGTAACAGGAGAACACAGTGTGATGTGAGTTTTATGAATATATGATGTGATGATTGTGTGGGGGTATTACTGAGGACACCAGTCTCGTAAGAGACTGGGCAACAGAACCCAGTGTGGGTGGTATTGAGGTGCATGTGCTCAGATTGTGTGTATATAGTGCCTACTTCTCCGAAATAAAGCTCTATTTCTATATTCTGGAGTAGACTGGATAGTTTTTGTATACAAAGGGGTTACAAAACCCAAGGCGCTATTTTTTACTGAACCGTTGAATGGATTAAATGAGTGAAAATGAAACATCTAACTTGACTAAGGATTTATATCAGCTCATATCATCATGTAAGAATGTTCTGAATAAATGAAAAAATTAAATGAAATGATATTCGTACCCTGTTAAGAGAGCTCAGGCAATTCAAAAGTGGTTGGCATAGGTATTGGTTACCTACGTCTAATCATATGACATACGGGTGATGTAAGGGTATTAGTGTAAATAGTCCACAGTAGATACCTATGCCCGCCGCCGCCGCCGCCGCCCCGCCGCGCGAGGCGGCTACGGCTGGGGTGTATATGAGATCACGTACAATAGCGCGGAAATGAAAAATTAAAAACCATCAAAACTAATTGTTCGGTAATATTTATTTCACCCGTTTAGGACTGTACTCTGTATGATACTACCTCGGGTTTGAAGGAAAATACTGTTTGCACTAAAACCCTGTATTATGTAGTACCTACTCGTACCTCCGCGTGGTTCGCACACGAACTTTAGTTATTCAACTGAAATTCTTGCAGGAACCACTAGTTTACGTGTATTGGATGGAAAATACTAATACCTACTATGTTACGTATTTTGGTAGGTAGAAATACGTGTGGATGGAAAACTATGATGACGTATTCGGAATACTTCGATTCTACTTATCTACCTAGGTATGATGTAATTCTATGGCATCATTTACATTATTTGGGAAAATTTGTGTGAGGATTACCCTCTCGCTATACTCGGTACTAGAATCCAATATATACATATATGGTAAATAAAGACCTTTTGTAAAAAATCCAAAAATTGATAGCAGAAACAGACAACAACAAAGTAACAAATAGGTGACCACTAAGAACTATAACAATAACTTCAACACCGCATTTGTAATTACCCGGCAAAAGAGGTGCCAATAAAAGTTTGAAAAGGGACGAAAGATGCATGAAATATGTATGTCAAAATAATTAAAAAAAATGCGACCTTCTCGCTTTTTTCGAAGATACATTAGTGTCGTAAAATATTTTCCACCAACATTTCTTTGGTTTTTAACCCCTTGGTTTACAAAAAATATCTATGACTCTAGAACGGACAATCAATCATAATAAAAAAATTGCTGATTTATATAATTTACTTTTTAACCGACTTCAAAAGGAGGAGGTTCTCAATTCGTCAGTTTTTTTTTGTATGTACATATGTTACGCGATATCTCCGCCAATTATGGACCGATTTTGAAAATTATTACACTATTGTATAGAAAATTCCAGTCCCATTTTTATCCCCAGGGAATTAGTATTTATCCCGCAAAACTTAAAATAAGTGTAAAAGTAAGGGAGTTTGAAGCCTTTCCATCAGGTGAGATTGTGGTCAAACGAAGGTCTATATACTATAAAAAAAAAAGTCGCTCTATAGTATTTTAAAACACGCCATATAATTATGATTTAATATGATTTGCACAGTTAAATGTAATTATAATAACTTGCTTATAATATGAAGGCCGGAACAGATTGATTACTTCACAAGCAAATCCATCCAATTACTTACAAGTAGTGTGGATAGCTTGAAATACTTTATATCGATGGATGTATGAACCTGTTAACCTTTGTATCAGCAGTATTTTATTATCAACTCAATAACAAGCGCTTTAAATGTAGTAGGTATATATTAGGCCAATACAAAATTCCCAAATAAACAACAAAGTTCAAGAGATTAACTCACCATGTGAGGAAACTCTCCAAGGGACGCTGCTTCCCCTCCCAAGATATGTTGGTCCAGTGCATAGATGGCTGAGTCTATGATTTTCTGACATTCTGAAACCAAATTTTTGCGATCAACACTTAATTTTGTTAAATGCTGTCTTGCATAATTTACGAAAGTTGTTGGGGACTGGTGATGAAGGTGGTAAGGTAAATTAGTGCGAGTACAAGTAGCATCATCATCATATCAGCACACGTACACGGCTGGACATAGACCTCCCCCATACAGAATCAGAATCAATAAATTTATTTCTTTAGGCTTACAAAATAAGCACTTAGACAAGTAAAATGTTATCCTATAAACATAGTTATTGTTATCAAATAAGAAATAAGGTGATATTGATATTCTCTTCACTTCAAATTTTTGTCCACTAGTGGAAGAAGATAGTGGCAGAAGTGATAAATACGACGCCACAAATAGCGGTCCTGACCCGCCTCCATCCATCGACTACCTACGACCGCTACGATGTCGTCGGTCGATCGAGTGGATGGTCTTCCAACACTCCGTTTCGTGTTGCATCGTGGCCGCTACTCGAGAAACTTTACTCCCCAGCGGTTATCAGTTTTATATGGTCTGCCCATCGCCACTTCAGCCTGCTAATTCTGAGAGCTCTGTCGTTTCTTTTATGGATTTCCGTATTCCGGATTCTATTGCGTAGAGAAACTCCGAGCAATATCTATCATCATAACTCTCTGAGCGACTTTGAGCTTATGTTCGAGGCCTTTAGTTAGCGACCACGTCTTGGATCCTTAAGTCATCACTAGTAACACAGATTTGTAAGAACTATTTGTAACTAACACTGCCCATCCAAGTTGGAGTCGTCGTCGCGTCGGCTGGCCTCTTTATCAAAGTTGGATTTATCTAGTTGGAACATTTGGCCTAGGTAGACTAGACACAATGATCAACAACTTCGATTAGGTACATCATTCTCAACATATACCGGTAATTAAAGGAAGTTATAATAATCAAAAAGGTACCATGATAGTGTAATAAACTCTTGGTAAACCTGATAGCTAATTTTCCTCAATATTTTTTTTCATACTACAATAATAATATATTACTAACAATCGAATTAACTTATGAAGCCTCCAATTATGGATAGAGTCAGAGACATTAAAACTCTCTGGATGTCATTGAAGACCAACTGATTCATCTTCAGACTTACCTCTATCTGCTACCCTCTGTGAGTTTGAAGCTGTTGAAGTTTTCTCAGTTGAACCTATAAAAGATTCATTTTGGTTAACAAACATTTACTTAGGTACTAACTTGAAGGAAATTGGAGATGTCTCGAAACATAAAAAGGAATCACACTAATATTTATTGTAAATGCAAAAGTTTGGATGGTAGTTTGTTACTGCAAAAAAGTGCAAAAACTACTGAACAGATCGGGCTGAAATTTGGCAAACAAGTAATTTTAGGCCTGTGATAAAACGTAGGCAATTTTTTATCCCATTGGATAGAAATAACATTTGCACGCATCCGTAGAAACAATGAGTGCGAAGCCACTCAAGAAACTTATATTAAATCTCTGATTTCATCACTGAAGAAACTTATATTAAATCTGTTAAATGATGCATGGTCTTAATCAGGTCTTAATACAGCTCGGCACACACAGTCACTGTGCAAAACCGACGACGGACGCGTTCCGTTGGCTGGGCATGGACAGCGTAGGACAGTTTTGTCTGGGCGTTAGTTTATGCAATGCATAAAAATGCTGGCATAGGCTGTCCAATTGTACATGTTCAGCCTACAGGACGCAGCGATTTGTGAACCCGGTTTCGATTCACTGCGTATTGACGTCCCTCGCTACCACCCAACCAATGAGTATACAATAACGACCCACCCAACGTCGTCGTCGGTTTTGACTTGTCTTATAGCCTAGCTACACGCTCAAACATTTGTGCATGCATGATGACCCCGGCCACACGCTCCATCTTGCTTGCGCAAACTGTGTTTGTGCAATCATGCATGCACAAATGTTTAAGCGTGTAGCCGGGCTATTAGAGTACAGGAGTACAGTTAGTGATAGATTAGGGTTCATTATTGTAAAACTAAAACACTTGGTTTTAGTTTTACAATAATGAACGTCAATGACAGCGTCAACTTGACAAAAACACACAACCTTGTTAGGTTTTGTGTTTGCATAAGTTTTTTTACCTAGGTAGAGGCATAGAGAAACTAGAGGTATCTTGTTCTTTACTTTAACTGGAGGTAGTTAGACAGGCATAAAAAAAAATAGTGTTTTAATTTTTTTTTAGGTTCTACAAGTAATTTAAATAGCAGTTAAGCAGTTTTGCGCACATGTAAGCCATTTGCTATGAACCCACGCTAAAAAAATCTGGGAATCAATTGTCGTTTTAGAGTCTATGGACATTAACACGTTCATACGCCAAGGCTGGGCAGCAAAGAGATAGATGAACAAGATCGGTATACTAACTACATTTGATTTAAACTTTGTTTTAGCTTAACACAGATTCATAGCTTTAAAAAAGATTATTGTAAACAAAAAATCGAAGTGATCATTTTATTTCTTAGTTTTGCAAAGGAAATTTTAAGATGTGTCCAAGAGTCCTGTAAGATTTAAGGAACATTGAGTTTTTGACACAATTTGTATGACTAATAGGATATTTGGATGTACACTCACTTGTACCAAACCTGGAGTCTGTTGTTCTAGGGCAGCATACAATTTCTACTTCGCCGTCAAAGCCACAGCGCTTAAAGTCATGCCCCCTTTTTATTTTTATTTGACTGCAATAAAAAAATTATCCACATATGTTTCTAAGAAATAAATTTATATCAAAGAAACTAGCATTATGTCTTCAGATTATCAGTTAATTCCACTCTCTTATTTGCTGTTTGGTAGTTCCAATGCTTAATTCTTTCTAACTGTGATCTGCACTGACATCTCGCAACTGACATGGGTGTGTATTGTGCATTATCCCCCTGCCTAACTAGGCCCTAACCAGCCCAGCTCCTTGAAGTACCGGAGCAGGACTTTTGGTGTTCGCTTCAGCTTCGTTACAGCTTCTCTGTGGGTTTCGTGTCAGGCCTTCTCTGTAGCCATATATGTAGTTCCAATGCATATCATATCACATAGTATATAATGTCGTAATGCTTTACTGATTTGATTTTTTATGACAGTTGATTTTGTTATTTTTGCTGAGTATCTTGTATTATTTTGTAACCCAAGTGTCTATACATTTTTGGGATAAGAATATTGAACAGACTAAAATAGGTAGTATTATTTGGTTGTTTTATTTGGTACTTGCTTCTGCCCGCGGCGTTACACGCGTTTTTTAGTGATAATTTTTACAGATAAGTAGATAAACGATAAATAAAAAAAAAAATTGATAAGGTTTTTGTTATCATATGAGTAAGCCCTCTCACCAGGCATAATTTCAAAGAAACTTATTAATATCCCAAAAATTGACTTCCATGGGATGGGAGAACTTGGGAGGGTTTCGGTTTCAAGTCCCGTCAAAGTCGAAACATCATTAGGATGAAACTCATTTGAAGTTATTTATTAAATCGCAATAGCGTAGGTTAGCCTTGGGACAAATGTTTATAAGATCTGCAAATAATTGTTTCAGGTGTACTGGGAATTTTCTGTCTAATAAAAAAGATCTATTGATGCAATGTATTATGTATATCAGTCATCTAGAATCCACACAAGCTCTACTTAGCTTGGGGCTAGATGACTATTATGTTTTGTCCAGGTAATTTATTTAGGTATTTAATATAGCAAGACAAATATCGTCGCTCCAATGGTAAACTCGCCAAAGTGCCAGCCATTTTGGCATGGTTCAAAAGTAAACTCCATGATTAGGCGAGTTCCCCTATTACCTAGGGGACAAGTATTGGTAAGTATCTTTAACACTTACTTCTTAACTGATTAGATTAGATACTTATTTCTCACTAACTTCTGCTCACGGCTTTACCCGCGTATTTTCAGTATAATAACCCTTGAGAGTGATGACGTCCCTCTATTGGTGAACTCGCCAAAGTGAAATTTTGGCGTTATTCAAAGGTACTTCTTTTGTACATACCTAAAGTGTATCAATTTATCATATGAAATTTGTCCGGTCGGTACATAATAATCATAGGTAGTTTACTTTTGAAACACGCCAAAATATCACTTTGGCGAGTTTACCATTGGAGCGACGATATATTCATGATTTGTTCTCTTTGTGGTAGCATTGGATTGGTACCACCACCAGCGTTACTTCAAAGCAACTAATTAAGTATTGTTCTGATGGTGTAATAGAGTTATTGAAGATACTATGAGCTCACCGTATTGCTGGTTCACAAGTTGTTACTAAGGAACAGGTCCCCACTGGAAAATTACTATTTGGCACGCATGAGTCACCAACTAAAGTTTAAATAAAGTTAGTATTTCAGAAAGATATTCAACAAAAACAACAATCAAAATAGAACCAAACTTACTTTCTTGTGTTGCTGTTATTAGGAACTGGAGCCAAAGCCACAAAAATCCTATAATCCACATCTTGCTACACGTCCGAGTGTTTAGAAGTTTACAGTTATTTACTTCGATTCAATTCAAGAAGCATCTAAAATTATTTTTCCTGGTTTGTTGCAGATAACCGGTTCGTAAAAAGTAAATAAAAGACAACAGGTTGAGGTATCCTGTTTGGGATGGAAAGCGAATTCTTGTTAGTTTTTTGGGTGTTGAAACAAATTATTTTGGATAAAACTTTCAAGTTACAATTTATGCAAAGTAGTAAACATTTTTCGCGATTAGAATTACGCACTAAAAACACACAAAACACGACACGTAGAACGAGAAAACATCGATCGGTATATAAAAAAGTACTCTGTCTGTGATATCGATTGACTGGACTGCCTCGCCTCAGTGCTTTGCTGCTTGCTGCCAACTAAAAAACTGCGTTGCGCTACGAAAGCTTTGCAGTTTGCAAAAAGCGCTAGATTCACTAAATTCATAGTTCCTAACTAGGACTAATAATTTTATGGACTCCACCTTTCAGTTTTACGCATGCCGTTTTTATTAGTGTGCAAATGCAGATTTGTAATAGTGTGCATGACTAGGGAAGGGACTTTGCTGCCAAGCCGAACTGGCTTCGCCCCAACTGGTCCGAATCAGGAAAATACACTTAAATGCAGATTTCATTCATGATTCGTCCCATATATAACAGGCACGTTTTAGTGACTCATAACCTGATGCTGATTTTGGCCATGTGCGTGTCGGAATCTCGAGCCGAGTATGCCACACTAATTCAATGTAGATGATTCTACCAATCGAACACGAGTTTCGAAAAACTATACACAGTTTATAGAAAAGCTACGCACTTTTTTAGGGTTCAGTAAACAAAAGGTACCAACGGGACCCTAGTACTAGCCCTCCGCTGTCTGTCTGTCTATCCATCTATCGGGCTTTATTGTATCTCATGATTCGTAAAAGGTAGACACTTGCATTTTTCAGTATGTATTTCATTTGCCGCTATAATAACATACTATCAAAATAAATATTAAAATTCATGGGGGCTCCACAAAAAACATGTTTCTTGGTGATTTTGGGCAAGTGCCGCTATAACATGCAAGAATTGGAAGGATGAGCAAAAAAATTCAGGTTTTATAGCGGCACTTGCCCAAAATCACCAAGAAACTAAGGCACGGAAAGCGGAGCGAACACTAACCCTTTTTTTTGATTTTTGCATCGCGTGAATGGAGCAAAAAAATGGCCAAAACACATGTTTTTTGTGGAGTCCCCATTAATTTTAATATTTATTTAGATAGTATGTTATTATAGCGGCAAATGAAATACATACTGAAAAATGCAAGTGCACCTTTTACGTAATTACATTATTATTTTAATATTTATTTTGATTTTATGCACCAAATGAAATATACGCAGGTGTTTACCTTTTACGAATCATGAGATACAATAAAGCCCGATAGATGGACAGACAGACAGAGAGCGGAGGGTTAGTACTAGGGTCCCGTTGGTACCCTTTGTTTACTGAACCCTAAAAAAGTCCGTAGATTTTCTATAAAAATGTGTATAGTTATTCGAAACTCTTTTTCGATTAGTAGAATCATCTAGATTCAAATAGTGTGGCATACTCGGTTTGCGTTTGGTACGCACAAGGCCAAAATCAGCATCAGCATCCAGTTATGTGTCAAAAAATAGTATCAGCTATAACCCTGGTTGAAAGTACTAAATCCTGCCTGTTAAATATCGGACGAATCAGGAATGAAATCGGCATTCAAGTTTATTTTCCTGATTCGGACCAGTTTGTGCCGAAGCTTCCCTAGTCACGCAACTATTACAAATCTGCAACTGCACACTTACAAATGCGGGGACATGCGTAAAACTTAATGGCGGAGTCCATAAAATTATTGGTCCTAGGTTGACCGGGTTAACATAGAGTAGGTAAGAGGTAGCCAAAGCATTGCCGGTCTTATATCTATCTATCACCATAGTTGTCATGTATCTTTGTCTATCCCACGGACAAGCTATGAGTAAAAGAGATAGATGATGTACGTATAGCTATGCTGTCGGTGTTAATCGTGTCAGCTGTTGACACGGTAGTTTGCTCAAAAGTTGTGGTGACTGATGAACTTGATGGAAATTCTAAGAAATTACTGCGTTTTACTCAAAACTTTGCTAAAATTTGTGAAAATATGACGTGTTGTGTACAGTCCTTCAAGAAGGACAAAAGGTGGAGTAAAATTCCTGGATTTGTCATTACATGCGTAAGTTTTTCGCTCAGTATATCAGTATAAATGCTAAAGTATTTATGTTTATTACTAGAAATCTGTAGTTACAACATTTTAACAATCTAGTGCATGTGTTCCTGTGAGTTTAGGATACTAATAATATCCAAAACCATGAATAATTAGCCGAGATAATTTTAGCATCTGTGCTAGTGATGGGCTTACCGTCAAATTTGGTTTTCGGGTTATTCCGTATTCGTCCCACTGGTTTCGACCGAAATAACTCAGGAAAATAAAATTGTATGCTAATTTCATTCCTGATTCGTCCCATTTCAAGATTTCTTACAGGAAAGCAATATCTTTCACACTCTTCTCGTGCATGTAGTATTGATTTTGTGATTATTGTTTCCGTAGTATTTATTTAACTAGTTTATGTAACTCAAAGTACGAGGAAAGTAGAAATACACAAGATATTAACTTTAAGAACCTGGAATAATTTTCACGCGGTTTTTTCCGTAAGTATTCGTTCCAAAAAATACGTAATTTGATTTTAGTTATAAAATCAATTTTTCGTAGGTATTTACTTTGTTTATATTTTTATTTTTCGTTTATTCACACAAACATTATACAATATCCTTAAAATTAACGATATATAAAATCAATGTATACATAATTCAAGATTATAAATCTACGCAAAATAAGTCCTCATAGCTTATCCATTATACTCCCTGAATGAAGGATGTTTCACACCAGTGACTACCAGTTTATAGTGTCAATTAGCGCTCTAGACTATATAACAACCTCTTCGATACTAACCTAATCCTACCTATAAGCAAACATTCTTCTTCGTTTGTATGGCACGCTGTGGCCTGTGAGCTAAGTCTTATCACGTTTATAGGCCTTCTTTGACCACAATCTCACCTGATGGAAAGTGACGATTTGTGAATGAATGAATGTGTATCAGGAAGGTCTAGAATGGTGGGTACACACGTACGTAAGTACATGCTCAATGCATGCATGCATGTTTCATCCGAAGATGGCTATCTATAAACATGCTCGACTCTACATCTACACGTAAAAGCTTGTTCGAAGAACATGTTTAGTGTGCGTTGAAACTCTTTGAGCATCGGGCGATTCGTTGTTGTGTTTAGTGGGCATCGCCTGCTACATTAATTGTCGGGGGAAAATTTAACCAATTAATTTAATTATAATTAGCCTGTAACGTCCCATTGTTGGGCAAATCTTTCCATGAATTACGACTCTGAGTCAGTTGGGCCCACGTTCTATCGAAGGTGTCTTGTTCAACGCGCCATCGTTTCTTTGATGTACCGCGACTCCTTACGCTGTATTATTTGCTGAATTAAAAATTAATGAATTAATTAAAATTATTGATCAAATAAATTAATAATTTAATTAATTCATAAAGTTTTCCACAAAATCTCGAGAAAATGAACGAAAGTCCGATATTATAGCTGCGCACTAACATTCACAAAAATATCAATCACGACTAACATGCTCCACGTCGTGGGTACACGTACAAACAGTTTTGCTTCGAACATCGAGCAAGAATTATTAATTTTTGAATATTGTTCGAATCGAACATTTTGGTTGGCTTCGAGAATTTCTGTTGAGTCTTACGTGGTCCACACGTTCGTACTTGCTCGAGATCGAGCAAGTTTATCTTGTACGTACGTGTGTACCAGAAGACACCTATTCACTCTTGTCTTTAAGGGACCCAGGTTATAACTGGCCGAAAAAATAGGAGCAGGCAAGGTGGATTAATTTGGCTTGTAAAATAGATACATACATAAACAATAAGTCATCACTTTTAATATTTTTTGATTGCGTTCACGCAGAAGTTGGAAAATAAGGATTAGCAAGAAATTTCAGGTTTTATAGCGGCATTTGCCCAAAATGACAAAAAAACTAAGGCAAAGGAAAGCAGAGCGAATCCTAAGTTAGGATTCGCTAAAATCTAAAAAAGGGGTTAGGATTCTTAACCCCTTTTTTAGATTTTTGCATCGCGTGAGTCGAGCAAAATATGCCAAAATCAGGAATGAAATCGACATTCAATTTTATTTACCTGATTCGGGCTAGTTTGGGCAGAAACCAGTTCGGCTTGACAGCGAAGTTACATCCCTAGTCACGCACACTATTACAAATCTGCAACTGCACACTAACAAAAAATGGACACGCGTAGAACTGAACTGGCGGTATCCTTTAATACTAATCCGAGGTTCTAGAAGTAAATTGCAAGGATTTTTTTAATAAAGTCACAGTATTTACAATTAAATCTCATTATCCTTTGGAATATTTTTAAGCGCATGCAATCAGAAGCCTGTATAATCAAATCGCATTACAATCCACGTTCCAGCGGAATAAGACAGTATGCTCTAACGGTAAATTGTTCTCTTCAACTGCTTCTTTTATGGCGGTCGCTTGCTTTACGCTACGTCTGCCAGTGTCGTATCAGCTGCCAGTTTGCCGGTTTGACTTTGACTATGCTTTGAATGCTGGCAGCATTGCAAATCGTGACTGCGGGCTGGCGTGTTGTGTTTTTGATCCAACAGCAAATTTTATTTTGCTTTTCTAGAACTATTTCTAAAATAATAAATCCATAAAACATGTGAAATCCGAAACTCTCTTTATTGATTCCATATAAAATAATCGGACAAAGTTCATTGTTGAAGTGATAGTGATGTGATGATATCAAACAAGGGCATTCTTTAGGAAGAATAATATTATCGCCTGCGTAATGACCTCCCCAGGCGCTGCAGGCGCTCGGGTCGGCTTACACTCGGTTGCCGGGCAGATGGAACTAACTACCGCATTGCAAGTAGCCGGACCAGCCTCCGATTTCACTTTAGCAGTCGCAGTCCCTGCAACTGGAATCTGCTTTGATACTCGCGCTATGAGTTGTGGTGAATCCTCTTCTTCTGATTCTCATTCACCAGAAATGCCACCTGCTAAAGCAAGTGATCGGGAATCCCGCATTATAGCAGAAAAGCAGAGAAGAAGCCAATACAATGCTCTGATCAATGAAATGCTTTCTCTCTTGTCAGATGTTGTTCAATCTCAGAGGAAAGTAGATAAAACCAGTGTCCTAAGACTTGCAGCAAATAAACTTCGTAATGAACATGTATTTGGCAACACTATCAAGTGCAGTCACATCGAAACTTGGTCTCCCTCTTTTCTTAAGTTCTTCGATCTCATCGGTGGAATTATGTTTACAGTTACATGTCGTGGGCGAATATGCATTATGTCGCCTAATGTGCAAGAGAAGCTGGGATACTGCTATGTTGATCTTCTGGGGCTTGATTTGTACAATTATGTTCATCCTGATGATAAAGAGATCCTCAATAAACACATTTATCCACAAGAGTTGCAAACAGGCTGTGAAAATAGACTGTTTGAGCAGCATCATAATTTTCATATAAGGATTAAGAGATCAGGAGCTAGGTCAGATCCAGTGCGATATGAGAGATGCAGAATTGATGGAATGCTCAGGAAATCAGATAAGGCCACCTCAAATCAAGTGCAAGATGAAAGGGTTATCAGACGCCAAAGAGTTCGCCAAAACCGCACATTTTCTTCGAGTGGGAATGATTTTGTATTCATAGGAATGATCCATGTGATGTCGAATAATTTGCCACCAAGGATCCTTCCCCCGACTGCTTATTCAGAATATTGGACAAGACACCTCATAGATGGTAGAATTGTACAATGTGACCAGAGTATATCCCTTGCTGTGGGTTACATGACTGAAGAAGTTACAGGAACTTCAGCATTTGTCTTCATGCACAAAGAGGATGTCCGTTGGGTGATTTGTGTCCTAAGGCAAATGTATGATGAGAGCAAGGAATTTGGTGAGTCTTATTACAGACTGATGTCTAGATCTGGCCATTTTATTTACATGAGAACAAAAGGCTTCCTGGAAATAGATAAGGACACCAAAAAGGTGCAAAGTTTTGTGTGTGTAAACAGTGTGATTGGAGAAGAATATGGTCGCAGAATGATGGATGAAATGAAGCGTAAGTACTCTGTGGTTGTAGATATTGATAAGCAACACACTGATAAAGCTCTAACACAGGATGAGGTACCCGTTGAACATCCTAAATGCCTGGAGCGCATTGTCATGCATCTTGTAGAGCCATCAGTGAGTGAAAATATTGATGAACTTAAATTGGTACCACCATCCAGGGAGCATATAATATCTGCTATCAAAAACAGTGAAAAGGTGGTTCAAGGTACTGGAGTCAGATTTGACACTAGAAAAAGGAAGATGTCAGATGATGATGATGATGATGATGTTATTGGAAATTTACACAAAAGACAGGTTAAGGTTCAGGCTTTTAATCAGTAGCCCAGTTAATTGGCCTTCCTGAGTCATGCATGTTCTTGTTCCAAACATCATTTGTGATGATCATCTTGACTTGATTATTGTTTAATACAACTTGATATTTTATTTTGGTGAATTCATATATTTCTAATGTTTAAAGAAAACACCTTTGTCTACAAACCTTTCACATCGAATTTGGCTGGAGTATAATTAGATTTTTTTAGAGGTATTTCATGCAAAATACACCAATGAACATTAATTTATTCTGTGAACACCATAATTTACTCAGATTTAATGAAACTTATCATAATTTAAAATTTTGTTCTAAGATTGAGTCTTACAATTAAGTAGCTTTGGTGTATAAATTTGAATTAATTAGACTATAGTCAGATAAATTTTGCAATTGTGAATTATACCTTATCTAACATTTTGGTATCATAAATTTGACATGCTCATTAATTAATGGTTTAAAAAAATATAATGGTTTTATATAATTTTGACAAGTAAATTGTGACATCCATATTGGATTCTTAGCAGCTATGTTCAAATTGCCTATTAGATTTTTTTGTAACTATATGTAGATATTTGTGCCAAATTTTAGTATGTTTTGTGACTAGGCACATTTAATCTGATTATTTTTACTGCTACTAGGTATATGTTTTAGCTCTTTATGGAGCTAAGGCTTAGTTAAAAATAATAATAAAATAAAACAGAGAATCGAAAAATGTATTGCATGACTTTGTTAACTTTGTTGTTCCATGTTTCTGTAATGTTTTTAAATACAGTCTTAGTTTTGGTAAAAGGAATATAGGAATAATGGATTGGAGAGATAATAAATTCATAAATAATGAATAACTATTGAACCATGCCATAATATTCTAGATTAACAACAGTCATATAATTGTCTTTCATCAATTCATTGTATTTATAAGTACCTAATTAAATTATATAGGTTAGGTTCCAAGGAATATTAGTTCTATCTATATTTTTTTACCTATGTTATGTTAAACTGATTGTGTATAATTTGTTTAAAAAATCCAGTTAGTGCCATAATCCCTTTTGTTATTATTGACGATTTTCTTGTTTAATATCGTGTTCCAAAAGTGGGTAGGATTTTGAACAGATAAATCCATATTATAATATTTTTTCCTGCTCGTGTAGGTCTCATTTCGCGGTCGCTTTTGATAATTTTGTTCCCAAAGTAACGATGGCGACGCTATAAGACATTGACAATGATTTCCATATTTTTTTCTAGAATTTGTATTCTATAGCGGAATTTACATTTCGATAGTAAGTAGTTTCTATCTATCTACGGCCAATGTGTATTTACTTTGAGCGCGTGTATAAAACTACTGTCTCGAAACTAAATTTCGTTTAATTGACGCTTGTTTCGATTGCTGAAAAGTAATGCTACACAGACAGTACAGAGTCGTTGGAATAGAAACGTTGGAAACACATACCTACGTGCTATTATGAATACAGTCATTTGCATTCGTACTCAAAATATTGAAATGGTTTGGTAAGTCTACTCAAATATGCGCTTGTAGATATTTTCAAGCAAGGAAATCAGTTACTGCGTATCTAGTACGCAAAATAAGATATTTTTTTAAGTTTTTAAGATAGGTCATTGTGTAAATGTATTAACTTCATACACTTCTAAGAGTATTAAAGTTGTGTGGGACATTATGAATCGATAGACATTAAAAGAAAGTTGATAAAAGTAACAAAGGTAGAGATGTGGAATCAAATGAAAAGAATTTAAAAGTTACGCGTAAGGCTTTAGGGGTGGCACTAAAGTAGTATTTCAAACATAAAACCTTTTATTTGGTTTACTTGGTCGTCTCCGCCGTATATCTAGTTAAGGAACTCTATAAAAGTTCTAATTTCTAGCTAGGATAAGATTTTCAATCCAGAAAATGAGGGCTTTCTTTGCCAAGTGGCCTGCACTTTACATTATATACTTATTTTTCTATAAAAGTTCTAACTTCTAGCTAGGATAAGAATTGTCAATCCAGAAAATGATGGCTTTCTTTGCCAAGTGGCCTGCACTTTACATTATTTACTTGTTTTTCTATAAAAGCTCTAACTTCTAGCTAGGATAAGAATTGTCAATCCAGAAATGATGGCTTTCTTTGCCAAGTGGCCTGCAGTTTACGTTATTTACTTGTTATTCTATAAAAGTTCTAACTTCTAGCTAGGTTAAGAATTGTCAATCCAGAAAATGATGGCTTTCTTTGCCAAGCGGTCTGCAGTTTACATTATTTACTTGTTTTTGTTTTTGCATTGTACGTATTAAGAATCGGTGTTCATTGTTATAGGTAGGTAAAAAATAAGAATTCATGTTCGGAAGTTTGGCTGGTATTGACTATTGATGAATGGGAATAATTAGATAGTTTTTGCAGGGTAAAGTTGAATTTGAAGGTTGTGATCAGACAGAAACGGGGTGAAGGCATCGATAGCTGTTCACGATTATTCACACAACATGTTCTCATAGCGGGTTTTAGAACTAAAAATCACTGAAATGAGACCAAAGAATTAAAGATGCATCAACGAAAAACTTAAATCTACCTAAACGTTACCACGACTACTTAAATGCCCGTACACAAAGATTGTAACGACTACGTAGAAGTTCATCAAGGAAGCCTAGGAAGGAATGACAAAGTTAAAGATGATGTAGGTAGTACTTATTTAAAAATAACTTAATAACTTATCGGCGTAATGTAATTCGTAGTTGATACGTAACCAAATCAATACCGGTCTGTGTTCTAGATATTCCTATTGGAAAGGCATTATTTAGATCGTTTTGCCGATATGTAAATAAATACATAATTTTATCATAAAACGTGTAATATTGCTAGATCAAAAAATTCAACTTTCATTTCAGGCAGCCTTTTTTAAAATACTTAACCTGTATTAAATGCTACAAACTGGTTCTTACGACATAATTAACGCTAGTTTAATCTCTGCTTTTGCGTATCGCAACGTGCAATTTTTTTAATTAATTTATGTATGGCCGAATTTTGAATAGGATATAATTTATTATTTAGGGGTTGTGAGACCATTTGGCTCTTAGGTATATTATGTTATTATGAAACATTGTTTAGTCCGGTACTCGTTTATACCTACTAACAGTTTTGTAAAATGCTTAGTCTGATGTTCTCAATTTTAGTTTTAAGCAAAATTGTAGAGTGTGTGGGGCGGCCGCAGCTTTAAGAATACAGCTAAATAATTCGGAAATGTATTGTATCGTATTGACTTTATAAAACTTGTTTATTAAATTATTTAGTTGCGGCCGAAGTTCGAAGGTCTGTTGAATATTTTTATTGCTAATAGCGATACTTATGTGTAAGTTCATACATAGCCATTTTCATTTAGTAAATATCCTGTTTAATTGTGCCTGGATTAGCTAGGAGTTTCACGTTTTGATTAAAATTGATATTAATTGATGTATGTAATAAAAATATTTGGAAATCATTATGTTGTTTCTTGTTGTTCAAGTAGGGACCTATTAGGTAGGTATGCATCCATACAAGTACTAAATATAAATTTGCTAGCAGAAATTCTTATCTAGTGGAATTCCGCCGAGCCTTCCTTATGATAAATGTATGTATGTACATATTAGGTTAAGTGTATGCAGAATATCATATTTATTTATTTATATGTTCCTGCAACTGATAAGAACTGATATGCCTAACAACTTGCTGATTTAAATATAGTCAACACTAGGTCATTCATTATAATTACTTAGGTACAAAGTTGCAGAGTGCGGTACTTTTCCATATTTCCCTATATATGTTGTACTAAATCTATAAAAGGTCGGAGTTACAGAACTATATCGGTATTGTTATTCTTTGCGGAATACCTATTAGTCGGGCAATTTATGTTTGGTCATTGCACAATCTTAGAAGAGCTGGTAGAGCTCTTATTTTTATTGCTATTTCAGTCAGGCATTATTGAATGCTCAACTATTTCTACTTTCCTTACTTTGGTGTCTCGAAGACAATTAATTAACATTAATAACCGAATGAAAACCTTTAATTATGCTTATTATAAACAAAGCAAATAAAGAATTGCCGTGTACCCAAACGTGTACCCAATAACGTTTCCTGAAACCAAAAAGCAAATGTACGACAGTGTAGGAACAGAAGAGCGGTCTGGCTTTGTTACGTCAGGATGATTTAGGCCAACAACGGCGGCGGAATGCTCGGATCGTCGTCGGCGCGGCGCGGCGGCGGGCGGCGGTCAGGGCCCGTTTGTCCCTGACCACGGTCAATGCACCGTCTGAAGGTGCCCTCCGAAACAAACGAGCGACAGAGTGAAGGAATCTAAACGACGACGCGGCAACGACTGCGGCGCGGGCGGTGCGGGTTTGTTACCAAGCAAATATCGTTGGTCGGATTCAGTATCGGAACCATCGGAACATTTCCAAAGTCGCATGATTTGAGATGGGTAAGCAGAATGGTAGAGAAAAAAAACACTAGCGCTACATACAACTAAAATTTTGGCTCTAATTAGTCAATTAAAACCAAAATATGAATTGTAACGTAGGTGATTTGGCAAAAGTATCCAATCCCCTACCATTCTGCATGCCTACTTGTGTCCAAGCATGTGATTTCGGAAATGTTCCGGTAATGAATCCGACCGACGATAATATATCGGATATATACGTAGCAGTATCTATAAATATAACCAACAACCGAGACTGAATGACTGGCAAGGCAACACATTTTGCATTTTATCATTAGGGTGCCTATGCCTATCTACCTCAGACAAAATAAGAAATATATTATGTATTTTGTCTGAGCTATTTACCTATATTTATCTTGGCAGGTACATACTTAGCATACATATTTTTCGAGAAAGAACATGGCATAGGAGAAGAATTAACGATTAGATTGTACCTATGCTGTTGTCTTCGATCACCGATGCTGTTGTTTATTGTTGGTATGGAAGTGATGTGAAGCCCTCATTCCTTCTAAACCAGCAGGAATTATCTAATTGGAGCTTTTGGAAGATATCTATTTAGTACCTATAATATGTTGTTGTTAGGGTTCCGAACGTTGAAATGAAAAAATGAATTTGTAATTAAATCACAAAAGATAGATGGTTTATTTGGTTCACAAAGTTAGACAGGACAAAACATGAAACAAACATAGACATTGTAGTAGGTATCAGTAAAATATAATTAATAATAACATAGGTACGTATTTTTAGGTAGGTAAACACGCACAAAAATAATTTTTAATTCTCGCCATGGACCAAAACCTATATAGGGTACCTACTTCCCATTGACCTAGAATCATACAATTTGGCAAAAAGCAAGGTCATAAGGTCACAAGTAACGGGAAAAATCCATAAACCGTAAATTTGTAGTTTATTCACAAATATTTTTTATCTCGCCCTTGATATTTGGCAAGAAACGTCTTATAATTTATAAGGAACCCTCGGTGCGCGAGTCCAACTCGCAGTTGACGTTTTATTTTGAGTAATAAATGTTATAGTAGTAGGTATTACTTAACAAAAGCTCCGAAACTAGTACGGAAAATTGTATATACCTCAGAATAGGTATGTGCCTAAAATATAGGTTCATAGGTAATGTTTTAAGATTTCCGGTAAAATACATTTCTGCTAGTTTTATTATTTGTAGAACGTACCTATAAAAAAAACGGAAAAACAAGTGAAAAATACCTAGGTACCTATTTTTTTTTCCGCGAATCTTTGACAGATTCCGTGTTTTCAACTAGGAAACCTCATTACGATCGAATTAGAATATAGGTATGCTAGCCCTGCAGGACTTTACAAGGTAGGTACCTAACTGTAGAATCTAGATTGGCGGCAGCAATTCTAACTTTATTTATTTTGCGGCAAAGATGACATTGCTCGGCCTCATAGGGTCTTATTGTTTTATTTAATCGGATCTCGTGTGCATCCCAAACGGTATTAGACATCTAATTATTCTTTTACCTAAATCTGACGCATAATGAAAGGAAATCTTAACCTATACACTAGCCAAACTCGATGTGGAATGTTTGTAAACAAACAGCCCATACTTAACCATAAATTCACTCTGTTCGTGCAAACGCTAATCTTATGCAATGAACATATGTAAGAGTTGGTTTTGCACGAACACGAAAAAGAAACTTCGATTTTCCTTTTCCGAGTAGGCCCCCTGGTTTGTTTACAACCATTCAAAGTTTAGCTATTGTATATGTAGGTACATAACCTAACAATAAATTTATGTTGAAGTGCCATGCCACGTACCTAGATGGATCCTAGATCCACTTGCGTGAAAGACACTTGCGCGAGTGGCACATGCGCGGTGGACATTTGCGCGAATTGCACATGTGCGAAAGATGCGCGATTTGCGCGACACCTGAGCGAAAAATCACAAAAATTCTCAAATATCTCTCGATGTATCGTGTAGGGAATTTTGCTCTCTTTCCTGTGATATAACTCACCTTCCCCTAACCCTTTTTTCCCGGTAACGACGAACATTTTAACGGCCTACCTTGCCATTTTGTGTAAAGGATAGGTATAGGATTTCGCGTTCATAGGAACGGGGCAGGGCAGAGCGACGTAAGCGCAAAAATCACGGTACGTAAAAATAATAGTAATTTTTTTTACTTACGGTAAAAATAATAGTAATTTTGAAAATCTAAAACACATACCTTCTGCTTTATATTCTGTTTGCTTACTGTACAATGTGCACAAAGTATTAAGGCTTATTTTAAAGTAGGTAATGAATAGCGACAAATTGTACTATTTAGCGCGAACGTTGTTTTTTTTAAGAAATTTTTATTTATTCCTTTTTTCGAAATAAAACCCTCTAGGATCAATCCTGAACTATAAACATAGTATGTATATTAATCTCAAAGTAAATGCTTCAGTATTGTGGAAGATTTGATCGCTGACGACGCTTAGCGATTTCAGTTATCACTATGGCTCTTAACGTAGATCTTCGTAGCACATGCTACGACGGATTGTCGTCGTAGCGTACGAAAGACTACAACGCGCACCCACTTTTCTGCTACACACTAAATTCATCTTGGCTCCGAAACTAGTATATAGTATAGCTAAAGCTCTATAGATGGACTGCACTCCCACTGCAACGACCAACGACTGCACGCCAACTGCACAACGGCTGCAATCGGGCGGCACAGTTGGTTTGCTGTTTTATTGGATTTGTACTAACTGCAAATTTACAGTCGGAGTGCAATTGAAATGCAGTCCGCCTGTCTAGAGCGTAACGAGTTGCGGTTTACAGTATAAATAAAGGAAAACTTTTGCTCTTATCTTTCAATGTCCGCAAACGATAAAACCATGTTACTTACCTATGTATCTATTACTTTGGTTTACTTTGCAGCTAGATGCTGTGGATTGTACAGCATTGTGTACCCAGAAACAAATGATGTGTGCTTCTCATTTTCATGATCTGATCTCGGGCCTTTATAGTGATTCGGTCCTATGGGAGGCATGCGTGTGGGGCCGAAGCCAACAGCACAGAAGCCTTTTGTTTGAGAGCTTTATTTCTTAGCGACACCTATAACATCACCCATAGAAACACGAAAGAAAATACACAGAAACATAAAAAAATTAGAACAAAATCAAACTTATTGTTTAACTAAACCTAACTCTAGAATAAGAATCATTTATTGTTTCAACTGTGTTACATAGTTGGTCTTATGGACTACCTATAAATGGTTCAACAGTTTATCCTTTCGGACGTACAATAAAAAATATTAGAATAATTTAAAAATTATTAAAATTATTAGAATAATTTAAAAATTATTAAAATTATTAGAATAATTTAAAAATTATTAAAATTATTAAAATTATTAGAATAATTCTAATAACTTAATCACAAGCACAATATCTAGATATACAAGAAGGATCGGATAAGCTATTCACATATCCTACATCCATTACGTGATTTTCAACGAACCAAGTGGATCTAATTGTTGCATTCCGGACACATTCCACTGAGATACGCTGAATGTCCTCGATAACACTACACTCATCACAATTTGGCGAGGTGAATTTTTTCATGGGAAAAGCAAATTTGTTCGTAGGGATATGTCCGGAGCTCAATCTAAGTATAGATTTCAAATAATTTCTTCACTATAAGGTGATATCTATGGGCGTCGAGGTATCGAAGGTTGGATGGTTCTGTAGACAGAAGCCTTTGGTACAGTTAATTTAAAGGCGAGGGCTGCACATATTTTTACCTTCGATTCAACGGTAGAGTACTTTTGGAGCATTTGGATCTCTTTCAGACAACCTTGGGATGGACACGAAGTAGTTGTACACGTATAGACGATGGCGAATTACTTAAATATGTAATACATAATATAAAATACATATACTATAATAATACATACCAACTTTTATAAAAAAAGATGCAGTAAAACCTAACTATTTCCAACCGAAGAAAGATAGTGTTCATAGACCACAGAATGACTACCTATATGGTACCTACTGCATTACCTAGATATGTAGGTAGGTACATCAGCATCGGAGGTTAGGTTAGATTAGGTACAAAGTATTCCTATGATATGATGCAATGCAACTCGACTCTAGCAGCAATTCGCTTGCAACAATGTATCTTTATTGTGAGCGTTCGTTGTTTACGTTGGCCAGTCCCGATTCAGCACGTTGATGGCTAATAAACAAAGTAGGCAGGGTACCTACGTTCTTACCATATTGCTTTTGCTACTATGTGTAGGGTCGCCGCAAACAGGCCACCGGCCACAACCAGAAAACGATGCCACCGGCATATTTCCCCTAGTTTTTATACATTTTATATGGACTCTCATAATAATTTGGCGTGTTATAAAAAACGATAAACCGACTTCAAATTCCCTTGCTTTTACAATGTTCTTAAGTTTTGCGGGATATGTACTGACCCCTGGGGATAAAATATTTATGAGACCACCTCGGGATCTTTTTCTAAACAAAATGAAATGAATTTCAAAATTGATTCTTAATTGGCGGGGATATCGCGTAACATAGGTAGGTACATAGGTACAATAAAAACATACAGACGAATTAAAAACCTCCTCCTTTTTGAAGTCGGTTAAATTTTTAATTATAAAGTAGGTCTTCACTAATACCGAGAACCCGAGTAGAATCGTAATCAGTTTAAGCAATGTATTCAATAATTAATTTTCATTCCTGTAGTGAATTAGATGCTGGCTCGATGTTTACTTATGAATTTAATTCTTTTTTATGCCTGTATAATTTACAATTTATTATTAGATGTCTACTGCTGATTGTGTTAGATTGTCTAAGACTGCTGACGACTTATTTTGCGTGCCCTAGATTTAGGCAAAACGTGTTTGGTGCTTACCTATACCTATTCTTATGTACTCACGGTTTCACCCTGGTTTAATTCGAATTTCACATTTCTAGGGGGACAAAAAGGTCTTTTTTCCCTTAAATCTCCCATGCCAATTTGATGTTTTACCAGGACAAAAAGTAGTATGTTACTATCCAACTTTCAACTAACTCTATACCAAAAATCAAGTCGATTGGTTGCTTAGTTAGGGCGTGAAGGAAGGACAAACAAAGAAACACACTTTCGCATTTATATTGATAGTGTTTTTATACTGTGTGTGATATTAGTTAGGATATATTATAACCAACATGTTTGTGATTGTGACCCATGTTTGAATGATTTGAAATTTGAATTTGGATCTCGATTTTTGATTGATCCCACAGACATGATAGAGCTGCGCCATTGATCCATCTTTAGAATAAAAAAAATCTAGGTCTATGGATCCACCGCAGCCTCGGACAATGAGATTGGTATCTCAAGAAGTCTGTCTAGACTCACTAGACTCCAGACTAGAGTCGACTTCAACAATAATAACATAGCAACACAAAAAAATATATTTTTTCTTGGCCCAGGGGTCTGACAAAATAAAAACTATTGTTTTACCAAACCTACAGCCCTTAAATCTAGACAAATCAAACTACTTACGGCCAATTTAAGATTTATATTTTATAAAATAACTGACTACGTTTACGGTATGTTTTGGGGGTCGCTGAATCAGAATTCAAGGTCAGATTGATCCTATCAGGTCAGAATTTCGACATAACCTCAAAAAAACGATGTATTCAGCTTTGTGTCACCACACTAGGACCTATCTGAAAACCAGCGGCGCTGGTTTGCTAGCTTCGGCTTGTAGCGGCATAATGCTGAGACCTTTTTGGTCTCTATCTATTATCTATATATTTTCTAAGTATGTATAAGTTTGCTGTACTTTCCCACTATCTGTAATATGTCGTGTTATGTTATGTGTTATGTATGGCCAAATAAATCTATTTTCTTTCTTCTTATAATTAACGCTGTCCGTGTCCGTTGACATAGTGAATATAGGGTAGTGGATGGTAGTGGTAAATGGAGTCACTGGATTTTACAAGAGATGGTTATGGTAGGTATATGTTTATATAGTTATAGGGTTATGTATGGGTTTTATTTTGTAATATTGATATAATGCAGATTGAATTTGGTGATTTATTTTCTTAGTATCGGGGATATGGGGTTACGAGGTTACAGGGTTCTAGGGTTAGTGGTTATGGGATGAAGCGTTATAGGTTATTTGAATGAATGGATTAGTTTATGACTTGAAGTTTGAGTAACTACCATGGTCGAAAATTCGGAGGACTTTACCTTTGATTTTACCTTAGTTAGAAGTCCTCTAAGGTCTCAGTTAATACCTTTACAATACTGACGTCACAAATCCAGGCTTCCAGTATAACGAAAACAAAAAAGAGGATCTCGCCAGATTTCAACAATACCTACTCTCGAAAACATAACCCTTCTTCTTGCGCAGTCGGGTAAAAATTCAGTCAAATCTATCGCAGCACGTCCCTGCAGGAAATCTATAAAGTGCGCAGGGAAACCTAGAGATGTACTCATTAATAATGCTATCTTTTAACCTTGTACAAAATGCACTAAAACACTACCGAACGCCATTTGAATCTCAACCTTATAACTAAACAGGACGATCCAATTTCTCTGCAGTATTGGCTACAAGCGCCAATGCAACTAGATTTATTTCTAGTGCTCAACGCCAAAGGGTGGAATTTCCTTTGAATGTCAGTTGTTATCTGTTAGAGGTCAGTGGAGGGGGTAGATTGCACCCGGCACGTTCTCGGGTTGCCTAGCAACCATAAGGGTATCTTGTGATTGTACCTACCTACACAACAGGACAGGTAGACTGCCTAGTCTACGGTAGGTACTCGTGCCAGGGATATAGTGAGTGCAATACCTAAGTGTTACCTAAAAGTTCTATGACTCGTACCAACAGATAGAAAGGATATAAATAAGTATTATAACAAAAACTCAAGACGATCGAACGATGTTTGGTCAGGTTGTCAGGGAAGTACCGTATAATGAAATATTTGTAACGGTTTTTCTTTTTTCGTAAAATCGTCTGTTCGAACGCTGCCCTAATAGGGGATCCCAATTATAATTGGATTATAGAAGCTAAACTTTGTAAATATATAAAGATTTATGTTTTTCAGAAGATGTATGGAAGAGTATAACGCCAAAATCACGTCGATTACTCTATCTATGTGGATGGTAGTGGGGTAGTTGGTTACCCACTTCAGAGCGTGATAAAAAAAATACCACATGGGTAATAAAACATTTCGTTTCGTCTTTACTCGTCAAAAATGTTTCAAAATCACCAGAGGTAGTTCATTTATGGGCATTTAACATGGCTTAGAATGGCAATCATTCATTGTCTTTTTTTAACCGACTTCAAAAAGAGGAGGTTATCAATTCGTATGTAAGTTTTTTTTGGTATGTATTTCCGCCATTTATGGACCGATTTTGAAAATTCTTTCACTATTGTATAGAAAATGATCCCGAAGGGGTCCCATAACATTTTTATCCCCAGGGGATTAGTATTAATCCCGCAAAACTTAACATAAGTGCAAAAGTAAGGGAAATTGAAGTTTATCGTTTTATAAAACACGCCATATTATGTATTGGAAATTGATCTAAACAAAATATCATCCATCCAATGAATCCATCTATGTTTATTGTTTCAAGTGTTTGTAATCAAGACGCGAATCGGTCTGAAATGCACGTATGAAATTTTACTTCATACGTGCTTCCCAGCTGTATCTATCGGAAAACGCTTCACGTGCATTTTCCAGTATAAACCCAGGCTTAGATTCAAAACTATTAGGTACCTAAGTATTTATGAAACCTCTGCTTTGGTTTCGTAACGATATAAATTGTAGCAAGGCCGTCTCGTAGTCAGGACGACCAAGGGCACGAGAGCCTTGAACAGGAGTTGGAACTGAAACACATGGACGTTAGGTTATGTACTCTTAATACAGGTTTTTAATATGAACCTATTAAAAAGAGGTTCCTAAAACGCATCTACAATGCGTGTACGCATGCAAGCTGGAAGGATTTTCCAGCATTATTTTATTTATTCTTCTTTATGTACAATGTTCATGACAAGCTTAATTACTCTGTGGTCTTAAGTTCCTTCTCTAAAAATAATACGAAGAGATGTACAATCATTTTTTATTTATTTTCCATTTTTTTAAAGAAATTATGAAACCTCTACGAAACCCGTAGACGTTTTCGTAGAAGCTCTACGATAAAATCATTTCAGAGTAGAGTTTTCAGGAAAAATTATAAAATTACTAATCCTATTTATAAAAGTAGCAGCAGGTAATGAGTAGCCATAATTTTTTTATGTTTTAAAAACAAAACATATAGTTTCAAAGCAAATAGTTTCCGTCCGCGGCTCAGCACGCGTTCTATAGAAACGTTGATTTTTTTAATCCTCTCATCGTCTAATATTCGACATTCATTTTCAATTCCAATTTTAATTTATTGTAAGTTTATTTAATTGTTGTTATTTGTACACAGATATTGCAAACAGTAAAGGCAGGAATACATTGACTCACATAGACATAAAAACACCTGTACCTACATGTATTTCAGGCAATAAAATATACTTTACTTTATGTACAGCCTGTGTGAGTCTTAGTCCACTGCTGGGCGTAGACCTTCCCTGACAAGCGCCAAATAACTACTGGCTAGAATGATTATTATGACCCTTATATATTATACCCTGGTGGTGCACCGCACAGGGCAGGAAATGCGTTAAATCAGTAGGTATATTAGTACGCGTAGCAACTATATAAGCGAGTTATGTATAATTGACTCTAATTATAAATAGATCTGGCGTTGTTTGTTGCACCTTTTTATCAGTGGACGATGTGGGGGCCAATTCTGCGTATCACGTGATATTTTAACGAGTGATATTCATTATTATCACGGTATAAAAATATCATGTGATAAATATCGAGTACTGCCAAAATTTGCATTCTCGTGCGACTTACCGAGCAACTCATCAATGAAAACCCTTCTATAATTATCGAATTGCAGGTTTTGAGAATACGCTTGTTTACACTCGATATTTTGACAGTTCTTGCCATATTTATCTAGTAGATAAATTGGCAGAATTGCCCTCCTGGTCATAGTTCAGATCTCGATTTAGAACTTGCATTGCATGACGTGCAGTAAGTATGTAGGTAATAAGTCATGCATGTCAAAACAAAACGGTGTCAAAAAATCACTTTACAATATGAAATACCTATCGTTAGCTGGGTGGAAAGCTTCAAGCTACCAATCACCATTATCGGTATGCGACCTCCCCCCGTTGACCAGCAATGTCTAAAAAATAAAAACAGGCGTTATTATTTAAACGCCTGTTTCACTTCGTTACTAATTTCTATATGTGGTAAGCAATCATTTCATGTTCATGTTTCATTCCTTCATTTCATTCATTTCTTTTATTTCATTTTCATGTCAATCTTATCTAATACTCTAAATGCTCTAACAAGGAGCGAGTGCTTTTATAAATAAATATAGTATTGCAACAAACACACTTCCAAGAAAGTATTTTAAAACCGATTTCGATAAAAGATGGAGGTTCTAGGACCGATTGGATGATTATTTTGCAGTTGTATAGAGGAATAGGTGCAGCCCGCGCCTTCGCCAGTGTTTTATCGGGACAAATAATAGCCTATATGTTATTCCAGGGCACAAATTGGGTATAGTTTGCCAAATTTCGGCCCAATCAGTTTAGTAGTTTTTGCGTGCAAGAGGAACAAACATCCATACATCCATCCTCACAAACTTTGACATTTCTATTATTAGTAGGATGATCCCGAAGTGGTCGTAATATAAAAAATGTATTCCCGAGGGATTACTATATATCCCGCAAAACTTAAAAACACTGTTAGGTAAATTCGGGATTCGAAGTAGGTTTTCACTTTTCAAAACAATGAAATTATTCATTATGAATGTAAGCGGGTTACTACGAACCTAGTTTGATCAAACAATGAAATTATGTTGAATCTTATACATAGTAAGGTAACCTAACCAACCATCATGAATCAAGGTATACGCCCTCCCCCCATTGATCCACAATTAAATAAAAACACGTCTTTCACTTCGATATTTCGAGTAACAATTTAGAAATAAAAACACGTGTACTAACTTCGATGTTTGGGGTAACCAACCTTTTCATCTAGTGTCCAAAAAGTAAGAACACGTGTTAGCACCAATACCAACTTCGTTAGTTGGTATAACCAACCATTTCATCTAGAGTCATAATAATCTAATGCCCAAACAAGAAGAGCTCTGATAAAAGTGCAACAATCACACCTCCAAGTAGTAGTTTTTTTTTTTTCTTCTTTTGGACTTGCTGGTTAGCATTTGCCATCGTTCAGTTTACTAATTACATTTTATGTTAATCAAAAAATTTTGGGAAACATTTACAACTTATATAAAAAAAACTACGTGACGATACAGGATAAGGATTAGGGCCCGTACTCACAAAAACGAAATCGAAGTTTCTGATTCGTTTTCCTGCAAACACTACTCTTATGCAAACAACATAAGAGTTGGTTTTGCTCGAAAACGAATTAGAAACTTCGATTGTCCTTTTCCGAGTAGGCCCCCAGGAGAGTTAGTATAGGAAAATTATATTATGAGAATTATTAATCAATCATACTATACACTATATATTTATATTATTTGTACATAGTTTTATTTGTAATGGTCGAAAGTAGTACCGTGCATAACAAAAGTCTTTTCTGCTGCTGATTGGTTTTGCATAATTTTTTTATAACTACGCTTCTATTAGTTTTATTTTCTCCTAAACATGCGTAGAATAACGTACTCAAAGTTCATTATCCTCAAGACCCCAATAACTGACAAAGAATCACAGAATTAGAATCAATATTTTCCTGATCTATTTTCATGCGTTATTGGTAAGAAGCGTTATCAATTAGTACTTCGGAAACTATATCCATAACTGGTCTATACTCAAGTCAAACTCAAGATGCAACATTTGTAAACTCGACGCCAAAAAGATAATTAATGATGTTTGTGTTGTGGCTTGTTTAAAATAAAATGTTTCTTAAAAACTGTGTTTTTGTTTTTCCAACGAAATCACATAAAAATCCAAATTTAGAACCCATTTGAGCAAAAATCATATAAAAACAATAGGTAAAGTGTTATTTAATAGGTCAAGAATAAACTACTTACCTACTACTTAGCATTCTCATACAGCGCTGCAGCAGCGGTGCAATGCAGCCAGTGTCTTGGGAACGCTTCCGACTGGTATTGATATGGATCAGTTGAGCTACCTGGAGATTGTTTATAACAGTCTGAAGTTAACTCAATTGTTTGAATATCGTAAATTCTAGTTCTAATTTGTCTCTATTATTTGATTGTTATTACCTTAGTAATAGAATATATTTACTAACATAGATTCACATTGATAACGATGACCGATGCGATGTGGCAAGGCGGGTGACGCACGACGGCCCGCCTGCGACACACACAGGAGGTTGCGGGTTCGAATCCCGCCTTGGGACTTGGATATTTATAAGATCTGCAAGTATTTGTTCCGGGTGTTCTGGGCATGTTCTATGCAAGTATAGTATAAAAATCTTTGTAGTGTACCTTTAATATCAGTTATCTAGTAACCATAACACAAGCTCTGCTTGGGGCTAGATGATGCTGTGTGGATTGTCCAGCATTATTTAGTTATTTATATTTCTAAACTATCTCGTAGCTGCAACCTGTGTCTGTGCACTATCGTAATATAACTTAATAAACAACCGTTTTATAAAATGCAAGAAGCATGTCACGTTATTGTCCACGTTCGTATGATACATTCATCGCAGAATAACATCTACTTTTGTTATTAATTATGATTGTACGTACATATAAGTACCTGGCGCAGCGCATTAGCATTGCCATACAGCGGTGCAATGCAACCAGCGTCTTGGGAACGCTTCCGACTGGTATTGATATGGATCAGTTGAGCTACCTGTAGATTGTTTGCAACAGTCTGCAGTTAGCTCAATTGTTTCAATTGTAAATACTAGTTTAATTTGTTTATTGATTGTTATTTTCTATGTCAATAAAGATTAAAAGTTTAATTATAAGAAAAAATTACATTAAGTAGGTATTAGGTAGGTAGACCTACCAATTTGATAGCTACAGTTCAGTGTTTACCTATACGTTGAGTAGTTAGGTGAGATCATACATAATATTGTGACGACAGATGTGGCGCGGCGCGCCGCTTCCCATCAGTCGTCGTCACGTCCAATTTGTTTCTATTATTTGATTGTAATTTCCTTACTAATCTTTATATCTATATAAAGGCTAATTTTTATTCCGGAAACAACGCATGCAAAACCGCAGGCGGACACTAGTAATAGCATGTATTAGTTGTAGGTAGGTAATGCAATCCCGTAAGATAATTTCAATCCCGGTATTTGCGGGACTGAACCTACGTAATCCCTTGGGATCCAGGTATTTGCGGGATCCCGCAAGGTGGACTTAGACCTCAGCAAGTCTCTCAAATCAATCGTTATAAAGACCTAACAAACCTCGTTTCATGGATTCAAATTAAACAAGCTTTTTGATAGAATGGTTTATTAATACTTTTAGATATAACATTGAAATTAATAAAATAAAACACGAGAAATAAATTGATATACTTTTCATATAACGAACAGAAACATTAGAAACATAAGCTTGACATAGTCACCATATAACAATTATTAAATTGGCACATAATAATCTTCAATTCTCGTAAACTAATACCTAATTAATTTCCTAACTAATGTTTAATTTTCTTATTATATCATATGAAAATTAAACTTTCGTTTGGAAATAGCTGCGTGAAAATATTAGTGTATTAATTATGTCGTCTGCTAAATGGTTCCTTATATTGCTCACAAGGTAGCTAGCGGCTGAAAAACTCACTCAGCTTCCATGCTGGTTGGAACAATGGTCATTAAAGATTATATCCCGCAAGATTTTCAACCGAGATTAGTCTCGCAAAATGCATGCGGGATACCGGTACTTCGGGATCCCGGTATACCGGGATTTCATTCCCTAGTTGTTGGTATAGGTACATATCTCAGATGCAGGAAAATAAAAAAAAATCCGTATCTATAAAAACTCTTAGGAAAACCTATATTAAAGAAGACAAGACAAATTTCTATGGGTTCCATTCCATTCACTGAAATCATCAGAAAACAAGTAGTATTTTCTGGCACCTATTTTCAAAGAAATACCTATTGAATTATATCAGTTCTAAAACTTGTATATCTTTTATATTGACCGTGGGGCCGCGGCTTACGAATACCGACCCCTCCAACTCAACCCGTGGTTGTCGTAAGAGCCGACTAAAGGAACCTACCAGAGGAAGGGCAGCAGCTTCTTTCTAAGTATTTTTCAACACCAACACTGCGATCACCAATCCGCCTGCCAAGCGTGGTGATTATGGCAAATCCCCCTACATGGGAGACCATCCACTCGATGGACCGACGATATTGTAGCGGTCGCAGGTAGTCGATGGATGGAGGCGGCTCAGGACCGCTATTTGTGGCGTCGTATGTGGGAGGTCTATGTCCAGCAGTGTCAATTATGGGCTGATATGATGATGATGTTTTATAAACACTGAGTAGGTCGTTCCGTTTCCATGGAAACTTTCTTATCGGAATTATAAACTCGAATTGGAAAAATCGTTATAGTTGTAAAGTTAATCTACGTACCTACTCTGTACGTAGATTAACTTAACTCTGTTTCGATACCCTAACTAAATAAATATGTACTCGTAAATAAGTATATCAAGTGCAACACTTGCTTGCAATAGTGGTACTATTCATAAACTTCATTATTCTTATCAGTGGTTCTTATCAAGTGACGCAGACATTATAGCTACTTACCTACGCAACTGACCAAGCAGCATTGACTGCGAGAACGATAAAAAGCATTACGTAGTATTATGTAGATATTTCCAATAAGACGGTCATAAAAACACCTGAATTTACGTAGATGGAATTTTACAAGCAAGTTACTTTAAAATTTCATCCATCTTTTTAACCAATAATTTTAAGAATTTTACAATTAATTGGAAATTTCTCTGGGAATTATGGGTGGTCTCCTGGGACCGTTTTCCAGTGGCTACACCGGTATAGGCAAGGAACATTACTACTATAGGTGCCTCTCCTTACTGCCTGTCTGGTCCAAAAGATCCCTGTATAATACTTTGTAGTACCTACACTTTATATCTCATTTGACTCTAATCCCGGAAGAAGGTGTTGCGACCTGCGACTCAGTATTTTACTTCTGCAGATCGCATCGCTTCCTATTTTTTGTTATTTGTTCCTTTTTAGGTGAAAAAAGTTCATTTTTAGGTAAAAAAAAAATGCGCGACACATCCTGGGAAAAACACATCATCTTTTCTTCTGGCTAACGATCACTCACTAAAATCAATACATAAAAAAAGACATAGGGCGAAAATTTTATGAAAAAAACCTAAATTATATACTAATATTATAAAGTGGTATGGTGTGATTGCTGTGTTTGTTTATGAGAGGCGGAGGGTGGTAATCTCTGAAGCTCCTTTAGAGATTCAAAAAATTATTTAACAAATAGAAAGCTACATTATTCCTTCATGACATAGGCTATGTTTTATCCAGGACCGTGAGTGAAGTCACGGGCAGAAGCTGGTATTCTATAAAAATAAATAAATAAATAATGTTCATCTTTCAAAAGTGCTTCTAGCTACATTGTACGGTGAGTGTACTGAACTACATAATATACTACTAATATAATAAATGTCAAAGCTTTGTATGGATGGATGTATGGATATTTGGTACTCTTTCACGTAAAAACTACTGAACGGATTAGGCTGAAATTTGGTATGGAGATAGTTTGGGACCTAGAATAACATATAAGCTATTTTTTATCCCGATAAAACGCGGGAGAAGGCGCGGGCATCAGCTAGTTATTCTTATAGCTCCACGTGTCCGCCGCCCGCCCAAACGTATAAGCTGCGGCGGCGGCGCCGCCCTTTTCTAGGAATATAAATCCGTCCTAGGGAATATTCTTTTCGATTGAGACTGGAGCATGGAAAGCTTACAATGGGAGCTAGACTTCGATTGATTATATAAATAGAATGGATAAATAAATAATGCTAAACAATTCACATAACATTATCTATCTAGCCTAGCCCCAAGCTAAGCAGAGCTTCTACATATTATGGGTGCTTGATAATTGGCATATATTACATACAATACACTACATAGATCGTAAGCTCGCTACCTGCTTATGTTTTTCCGGCCTATTACAATCTGGGTTTTTTCCAGACAACAGTGAACTAGATCTTCGTGATACACCATCGGTCACTTCGTCACTTTCCATGAGGTGAGACAGCGATCAAACGAATGTATATTGACTTAAAAAAAAACAATATTTTTATTATACGTAAAAAACACCCGAAACATGGGTGTATGATGTACTAAACTTACGTTAAGCTATTTAATTAAGTATGCTGACTTATTGAGATGGATTGTATGGCCGACTCCGAAACTAAGCACCACCTTGCAACGAAAATTGTTGAAGCTATTGAAACTGTTTATTTTTCAATTTTACTCCGAAATCTACCGCTGAAGTTGAATATAGAAAGGGGTTTGAAGTTTTTTATTTGGTCTATCATCGGTCACCAATAGGTTTGTTAGGGTTCCGTACACAAAGGGTGAAAAAGGGACCCTCACGACCCTATTACTAAGCCTCGTCTGTCTGTCCCTCCGAGGTTTTTTTTCGTAATATGTGAAACGCTTCAAACCCCTTTTTTACTAGCGTTTAAAACAACTGGAGGAATACTACCTACTAATATAATTACCCTAGGTAATGTGATGTGGGCCGTGGGGCCGCGGCGTACGAATATCGACCCCTCCAACTCAACCCGTGGATGTCGTAAGAGCCGACTAAGGGAACCTACCAGAGGAAGGGCAGCAGCTTCCGTCTGAGTATTTTTAAACACCAACACTGCGATCACCATCTGCCTGCCAATCGTGGTGATTATAGCAAATCCCCCCCTACATGGGAGACCATCCACTCGATGGACCGACGACATTGTAGCGGTCGCAAGGAGTCGATGGATGGAGTCGGCTCAGGACCGCTAATTGTGGGGTATGTGGGGAGGCCTATGTCCAGCAGTGGACATGTATGGGCTGATGATGATGAGGTAATGTGAAAGCGCATTGTAAAAACATAAATGAAAGAAAAGTTTCTTAGTAAATTAATATATACGGAATACACAATACATCAAATTTAAAGGAAGGTGTTTATAGTGTTTATAATGATATCAATATCAAATATTTTTAATTATTTTATAATTTTTTATTGCGATTATGATATAAAGTATTGTTATTTAAAACGAACTTGATACTCAGTTGATACTATTGTACTTTAGAACCTTCGTAAATTAGGTAATACCTAGGTACGCCAGTCTTTAATGATATTGCTACGTAGGCTACGAACATAGAGGAGAACAATGGTAAATCGATTATCCTACCTACTCTTCGATTGAAGTATTACATCGTAGGATAGGACGTAGGCAAGTAAGTACAATGTAGTTAAAGAATTTTAATAATACGGGGATATGGGGATATGATGAATGATGATATCCCCGTATTCAGGGGAGGGTCGCGGGTTCAAGTCCCGCCGGAGTCGTAAATTTTTGGGATATTATTAAAATTCTTTAAGATTACCCCAAGTGCGGGCATAAGCACTATAATAACAAAAACAATGTAGTTAGTTCGTAATTCTCTGTAAGTATGTACAAAGTCGTAGGTACTACTTACTACCTAAAATGCGATAAGGTGTGAGGTGAGGTAGTACTTAGTGCATAACATGGCAATCATAGTTGTGACCTTGGTTGCACCAGTTAAATGTACCTTTATTTATAAAATGTTGCAACACGTTATTCTACGTGTAACATTTAGTTACCTTACCTACCCAATAGGAGGCTGCAACAGCATCCTTTCAGAACAACTATCTGATAGAAATACATATATCGTGCAGCTCTTAAACTAAGATCAGAATCTGTTAAGTAATTTAATACTTAATTCATAAGGGTGACATCAAAACCCTGTACAAAAATCATAAAAGATTTAAAAAAAAACCTACCCTATTAAAATTACCCAAATCAATGCTCGACTGTAAAGGTCGAGCATTTAATTCGACCAATGAGAAAAGAAAACGTAGTCAGATGTATGATTTTTTTTTTGAGGGCGTAATGAGGGTAGTAGGTTTATGCATTTCTACCCTCAAGATTAAGATTTGCCTTGTGCATTATTCTTTTGTTACTAGCACCATAGGGTATTCATTTTAAACCGTCTCGTCGTGTCGCGTCGCGTCGTTAGGTTACGAACAAAGAGTTTCTTTCTCTCAAGCCAGTGTTTGGAATCTTTCCTTAGTAGAAAATAAAATGGACGTACAAAAGGTCATTGAAGTATCTTGTCGATCAGGTCAGTGGTTTATCTAAGGTTCACATAAAGTAGATAGGTAAATTAATTATGCTGTTTATAGAACCAGATTGTAGATTAACCCGTCTACTTAGAAATTATTCTGTGTGAAGTTTTATGCTATGGATTAATAATCTGGATCGTTTGCCAATTTTGGTCTACTGAACTAGATTATCTAACTACTTATGGATTGAATAACTGCTTATTCTATTTTGAATTGGTACACGCAGTTTCCCTATACCTAATAGTGACGTCGAGTCCCTGATTTCCCGCTCACCGTGAACAGAGTAGTTTTGTTGAATTGCCAGCTTGTTGCAACAATGAGACAACAACGTAACAGACGATTATTATTAGCAATCACAATTTTCGCAGATGCTCTACAAGCTGTCAAATTGGATCCAGCCGTTTTAGAAGCAAAAATCACAGTCGATCGGAACACAAAAATAACGTGTGCGAAGCAAGGATTAGCATCAAATGAAAATGAGCTCAACGTCACCAAGAAGCTCAAAGAAAATTGCAATGGTGAGTCTATTAGTGTTATAAGCAAACCTAGAATGCAAAACCCGTCAGTCTTCAGTAGCGGACGTAGGGCGGTGCTGATGAGAAGGAAACCTAGAAGAAAACTAGAATAGAAAAGCAAAAAGTTCAGTTTTTCTCTCCTAAAAAGAATGCCGTTTTATTTAATAACTATCCATTTATTGTTACACCTGCTTACCAACATTATGTTATCAATTCATAAAAAAGCAGTGACAAGAGCACGCTCATTTAGGTATTTATTGTTAGCAAATGATTACAGATAATGATGATTGATAGTCCATATGAAAAAAATCAGGCCACTGGATAATGACAAACCTACATATTTTTATACATGTTGGCCCGATTTTTTTAAAGTCTGATTAAGAAACGAGACTTACTTTGGATGATATGGGTACAACAACCCGTCAAAATGGTCTGCGATAAGGACAACAAAACTAATCTGCATTATTGGTGGACGCTGAAGGTGAAGCGATTTTTGAGTTTTCAGTAGGTATAGCACGTAGGCTACTTTGGTAGGTAGGTAGTGTAGGTCATTTTTGACGAGCTACGAGTAAGCTAAGCTTTTGTTCGTAGAAAACAGTGAATATGCACTACGCTCCCAATGTGGCTGGCTGTAAATCGAAAGTGCATCCGAGATCTAGAAAAAACTAAGTGGTCTCGCAAAAGTCCTTAGGACGGACCAACCTTAAGAATAGACCCCAAGAAAATTAGTGGAATTTTCACAAACTTACCAAACATTTCAGTGCCGTCCAAGTCAGCAAACTTCGAAGACCTGATGAGGATGCACAAGGCTGCGGTGCTGTCGCTCACTCCGCGGCAGTTCAACCTGCTGCTCAAGTATGCGGACATCTTGAGGATGCAGCGACTCATCAACCAGAAGAGCTTGGTAAATTAATTTAACAAGGAAAAACTTTTGCTAAGGATCAGAACAAACCCCTATTCCGTCCGTCACATTTGTTGGTTTTAAATCTTTGAATAGAACTTCATAGCGAGAAACCATCGTTCAAACGGTATTTCAAAGAGCCTTTGAAAACAAGCCACAGAAGTTCATTCAGTTCACAAAGTTTTAGGTCATAATTAATATACATACTTAGTAATATTTACTTACTAGTATTTTACTTCCATTTTACAAATAAATCGACACAATCCATTCAGGACTTCAAATCAATTATTCCAGGAATGTGCATTCTGTAAGAAAAACGGCGAGCCAGCTTCCTGGTACTCCATCCACATACTGAGAGACAGGGACGGGCGCGTGCGCTGCCCCGTTCTGCGAGGGTACCGCTGTCCGGGCTGCGGGGCCACCGGCGACCGGGCACACACCATCAAGTACTGTCCGCTCACTGATAAAGGTAAGACACACACACACACACACACAACTGGCGAGCGAGGGACACAATGCCCTGGTTAGTAGACACTCCATCCACATGCTGAGTGACAGCGACGGGGGCGTGCGCTGCTTCGTGCGGCGGGGCGTACCGCTGCCCGACTGCGGCGCCACCACCGACGAGGGGGCACACACCAACAAGTAACCACTACTCGCACTCTGACCGAGGTGTGGCATCAAGAGATTGCTTATACAGGGAAGGAAGCAGGGAAGAAAGGGGAATATATTGTTGTATATAAGTACTCTAGTCAAATTCGATGTGAAATGTTTGTAAACAAATAGCCTGTACTTAAACCAGAATTCAATTTTATGCCGCGTATTTTTATACTGAACTTACATTCGACGACGTGGGCGAGATCACATTTCTCAGATTCTTGTCTCTGATTACAATAATGTGATTCTATCATCTCTTCAGTTTTAATTGTAGAAAAATATACAGACGAAATGAGAACCTACTCCTTTTTTTAAAGCTGGTGGACCTTTGCACATTCTTGCGCTGAGGTAAAAATCACAGCTCAGGCAAATTAAACCGGCGCTAAAATCTTCAAGGAGAAATTAGGGTAGAAGCTTTGCTACCATTTTACTGCCTGAGTAATAATTTCCACGTAGGTATGTCCACACCTATACTCGGGCCAAACTCAATATAGAATGTTTCTAAACATTGCCGTCTAAATTTAAACAAAATATCACTTTCTTGCTGTTGATTTTTTCACAGAAGTTGCACTACTTGTCGATTTCAATCTTTCCTGAGTGATAAGGGTGGCCCACCCCAAATTTTTATTTTTTACTAGCTGACCCGTCAGACGTTGCCTGTCATTCAATTCTAGTTTAACATATTTTATTTCAAAGGTGCTTAGCAAAGAGCAGTATATAAATTCCTTGGCAAAGAGTATATGTATAAGTAACGCTGGGGCTAAGGTTACATTAAAAAAGTTTATTAATAAAGGTACATAATCGTTAAGTTTTCTTAAATTTTCTAAGTTTCTGCCCAATTTTCTTAATTTTTATAATGTAAGAACTTTTTACGTACATAGTATTAGAAAACATTAAAAAAAAGATGAATGAAATCCGTTCTCAAGTTATAGCCGGACCAAGAGAAATAGGGGTTCATTTTTGTATATATATATATTATGATTTGGCATCATGTAACCCTCCATTTTTACCTTTCTAACACCAACCCCTATTTTTAATAGCGATATTAGTTAGTGCTGAAATATAATATATCTTCAACCCTCATGGTCGGTAACTAGAAATCAATTATAAATAGCAAAACAACGTTTGCCGGGTCAGCTAGTACTTATATAAAATCTAAGTTGATAACTTTGATTGTCTTTGAAAAATAACAATTTCTTTCAGATCGTTGGAGTTGCTGAGTTCATCGAGGTGAAGAAATACACGTTTTTCTATCATTATGTTTTTATAACAAAGAAATTAAAACACAAAGCAGTATGAATCATTTATTTCATGCTGTTACTCCCTGGAACCACGTCACACTTAGGTAACTACCTAAGTGTAGAATTAACTCTTGACGTGACAGATAAAGTACCTAATTAGGTACTTTATCTGTTATCTACAGTAGCTAAGGTAGGTCAAATAATAGATAATTCCACAAATGAAGCCTTAGGGTTAGTGCAGACGAGCCATAAAAGATGACAACCACTTGTTGTATGGTATTACCGTACCCAGAAGCTAGTGAAGTTGTCATAATTTTTATGTAGCCCGTTTACGTCGAGTCTTACACATGCCACTGTTCTAATTTCAGAACAGAATCTATTTTCGTACTAAGTCTTATGGTCCTTCAGTCTCTTCTCTACTCGTATTTTTTCATAAATTAGTCCAATTTGCCGTTATTGTTTGAAGGTACCTACAGAATGTTTATCATTTACCTCATTTATAAGGTGGTACGTGCGTACCTAAGCATTTTATTCGATGGGAAATACCTTTATAATATCAAGTAAATTATTCATAATAACTTTAAAAGTCCCTATGTATTATTTAATTACATTGCCTAATATTATGTTTAATAATATACCGTGGCGTCCGTGGCGCAGTTGGTTAGCGCATCTTCGTATTCAGAGGAGGGTAGCGGGTTCAAGTCCCGCCGGAGTTGTAAATTTTTTTGGGATATTATTAAATTCTTTAAATAATATACGTCCAGTCCAGCTATATTCTACCTAACATAGGCATGCAAGCAAATATAAATTTTAAATTACACTTTATTAAGATACAATTTCTAAATTACAAACATAAAATGAATTAATGAATAACCAGAATAAATATAAATCAATGCCAATGAATATTCGAATAGACTCAAATAGATACATATTGTGACATTAACGTGTTTTTACTCCATGGGTACGTAGATATTTAAAACTGCTCGATGAATCTGTAGTTGGCTAGAACTGGAAGCTTCACCGAGAGCTATCGATCTTCAGATGAGGAAGCGTTAAGGTAGGCGTTTGTTTTAGGTCAACGACCGTTTACAAGCGCTCACTTTCCGTTGAGATACATTTTTGTTTATGATTTGAGCCATACACAACGTTTTATTTATGTATGTAATAGTAGGCACTTATTATGGTACAAATAAGTAGCCTCTGCGGTCAAAACCGATCTGCCTGAGAATAAAATTTTGTTGGCGGAAAAACACCGTCCCTAAAGCATTACGTTGGTATGGTATACATATTAATGAAGCTGATTGTACTTAACATGCATTCAAACCGTGTCCAACGTTTAAATTCCGCCGATTCATCCATCAACAACAACATTTTATCATGCCGCTCATACATAGATATGTATAGCTACCTACATAATAGATTATGAAACGGCCGGGCCTGCGTAACAGATGACGGTGCGTGGTTGGAGCCACCTCGCGGGCTGTAGGGCAGGTCGTGGTCGCACGCACTGCGCCACGTCCATGAACTTGGGTTTTGGACCACTCATTGCTGATGTAATGTCCCTACCTCAACTGTCTTTTCGCATGTCTTGTATACTCTCTGTTGCATTGTATGTGTTTGAACGGAGAAGTAATCTTTAGAGTTATTACAATTCGTTTATAAAAACGAATTAATCGTTTCCCAGAGTCAAAGCATTTTTTTTTATAATCCATAATTCGTTTGACCACAATCTCACTTGATTTGATGGTGACAATGTGGCCGAAGTATTACGAAGGCCTAGAAGACACAATTAAGAACACAAATAATTGAGAATATCATGCTAATCATACAATAGACGCTAAACACTCCTATCAGACCCCTATAAGTAATTTAGGTACCTCATCATATCAGCCCATACACGTCGACAGCTGGACATAGGCCTCCCCCATACGACGCCGCAAATAGCGGTCCTGAGCCGCCTCCATCCATCGAGTCTTAAATAATTAATAGTACTATTAATAATTAATAGTAAGTACAATCACGAAAATTACTTATTTATTATACAGGGTGGAAAAAATCAATGGGCCCTGGAGGGGAAGTACCTTAAATCATTTAGGTAGCTCATTTTACTGAAAGGAAACATTCCTTCATTTTTAAAAAGAAATAATATCACATTCAAAGGTCTTCTAAAAATTGCTTGTGCCTGGGAATGGAACTAAGTAAAAATTCAAAAAATAAACCCTAGGATTTAAGGTACTTCCCCTCCAGGGCCCATACTTTTTTTCCACCCTGTATACATACATATATGTATTGTAAGTGATCTAAGAAAATCTCTATCGAACGCGTAGACGGTGATACCATAAAACACCATTTCTTAATATCAAATATAAATACGTATTTACCAACAATCTAATTGGATATGGACATATTATGTCTTTACCTAGATTATAATTTATATTTTTAATACTCTCAGAAGAAAATACATTAAAAGTGTCTGCTTAATCATGCATGATCCTAGCAGACAAGTATTATGAAAATAGTATTAGTCCTTCGAATTTTTTTGGAAAGTATTTATACTACATACCTAATAAATAATTTACGAAGTCATGTTATGTAGCACATCGTTGACTTAGTTTTTTTTTATGAATTTAGAAGTGGTCACGTTTCTTTACTTTCCACAGATTTTTTACTTTGAAAGCTCGTATTTTTTGCGAGTTGTATCAAATATGTAATAATTTATTAAGAAAAAATAAACATTGAAAGATACAGCGAAACAGATAAGTACAATGTAAAGACGAGATTTTGGATGATTTTCAAAAACACTTTATAATATCATACTTAAAAGATATGCAACCATGACAACCATGATATTTAGGACATTGATTCTAGCGGGTAAATGTAACCCACGACTGCTTCGCAACATCTGTCTAAAAAAATATGCTCTCTAAATATACTGTATAAACCGAATTACCTTCACTAGCCCCTACAGGCAACTGCCCAATACTGCCCATTCTTTTACTTCGGTCCCATTTTATTATCTAAGTACAGTAATTTATTCGTGGTATAATTTTATGACTTTAGTTTCCTGCCATTTGTATCTCACGATATAAGAAATGATAAACTTAAAATGATTACAAGACTCCTTTAATTTGATGACGCTATTCTATTTCAATGTCAAGCAATAACCTCCTCGCCAGCATTGAATAATACATAACAATCTGTGGTTAAACACGACACGATTCACGTAACGTTTTCATATCACAGGTTTTATCACAATAGTTAACAATTTTTTAACGGATAACAGGTTATTCAATGCTAACAGAGGTATTGACGGTCAAATCAAAGTAGTAGGTTATGTAGGTAATCAACACATTTTTCCATGATAGACTTCTGTCCGTCTCATTTCTGCATCGCATGAGTGCACTCTAAAATCAGAAAGAGAAAATGCAACAGTGAATGCAAGTTGGATGTTTGTAACAGGAATTACTCATCAATTAAACTATCTATTGATACGTGATAGGTCTATGTTATCATTAAAAACAAGACGGTGTCGGTGTGGGCCAAGATAAATACAATGCATGAGCGTTTGAGTGACATCTGTTGATTTTGAAATAAACTAAAACGTTTGCTACGTTGCTACGGACAGTGTACCGCGTACGGTACTACGGTTGCTACGATACTTCCCTAGCAATTCGCGTAGCTCTTATTCTACGAGATTCCTAGCAATTACAACAGATGGCAGGGTTCAGTTTATTATTGAATTTCTTTTTTTTGAGTTTTTTTTGTGTATTATATCGAGATTAGAAAATATCATTTATTCATTTTATTCTTTGTTTATGTTATACGTATTCAAAGCGTATTCCAACATTTCCAACCTTCAACGTCTGGTGAATTTAAAGATCCAAAAACACTTCGCCTCCTTGAACTCGATACAATAAAATAAGATACATGTAAAGAATATATTGCTTAACCTGCTTTCAAATAACAGCAGGCGCCTTGCTGATAGGAGCGAGCGATAGCGGCGCCTGCGCAGCCGCGTCACGTCGCGTGCCACGCTTGAGCGAGCGAAGTCGAAGGAAAGGAAGCCAACCTCATTCGTCACTTCGATGTGAACAAGTGAGGTCGTGTTGCTGCTGGGCTCATTGTAGTTCGACCCACGAAAGCCCTAAACAGTGCCTTTTCAAATGTAGTCCCTTTCGTTCCACCATATCAAAGGCTGATTTCTACGTTCGAGAGGAAAATCGATGCAATCGTGAGTTTTGATGTTTGTCATATCATAAGCTATTGCTCAAGATTATCACCATAAACTAGGTTTCCCCTTAGTTTTCTGAAAATGTGGAAAATTTACCGTGTACCTAATCGCATTTCAGCGAGTATTCACCCAGATTTTAGTTTGAAATAGAAGTTCCCTATTTCACAAGTTACTTTATGAACTCCAAAAATATAGAATTCATACGGCAGATGGCAGATTTGACCCCTAAATCGTCTCGAAACTCTGCGAACAATGATCCCCCTCTACACGTGGTATTTATATATATAGCACACGTTGCTATGCTCTCCAGACTGACTCCAGACTCTCGTTTTTTTTTTCGGTAAACATGTTTTAGCTCGTGGCTTTACTTGATTTAATTAATTTCGATGATCATTTAAATTATTAAAATAAATTCCTATTTCAGCAGAACTTTCACCCAAAATTCAGCACTCATTTTTACTTAGATAAATTGGTCAAATAAAAACTCGTCATTTTACTTTGATAATTTGGAGTCGATGGATGGAGACGGTTCGGGACCACTATTTGTGGCGTCGCGTCGTATGGGGCTTATGTCCAGCAGTGGGCGTGTATGGGCTGATATGATGATGAAATTGGACTCAACTAAAAATCCTGTTATATGCCATTTTGGGTCCATAGGTCATCCAACATCAGTAGGTAATTTAAACTCTTTATCGTCATAAGGTTTTGAATAAATGAGTTTTTTTACTATTGTGTAGTTAAGAATCATCTTTTTTTAAATGACAAATATTTACTACAACGCAATTCACCTTGTTTTCTGTATTTCGTGAAAGGCACGTTCACACAGCATTACGTCTCTCTCATATAATGTAGATTGTAAAGAACAAAAACTTTCTAATAAGCTTGTATAATTTGCGTAATTGTACTCTTACTTTTTTCAGTGTTTTTAAATGTTTTTTTGCTTATATAACATACCCATATAATTTTTGCAATGATGATGAAATAAATAAGTTTATAAACGCACCTAATAGGGTTTTCTTTCCGCATTGCTTAATTAGGTATTACCCAAAATCATGATTCTCCATACATTAAACTATCTGAAAATGGTAAGTCAGGCAGAATAACTAAAATCACAATAACATAAAATTGAGAAAGGCTTATTTTGTAAGAGGAATCAGGGGCAACGGTACTGGCCCTACCGAGTCGAGCAGAAGGCCTTCACCGCAACGCAACCCTTTTTAACCGACTTCAAAAAGAGGAGGTAATCAATTCGTCTGTATGTATGTTTTAATGTATGTTATGCGATATCTCCGCCATTTGTGGACCGATTTTGAAAATTCTTTCACTATTCTATAGACAATGATCCCGAAGGGGTCCTATAAAATTTGTATCCCCAGGGGATTAGTATTTATCCCGCAAAACTTAAAATAAGTGCATAAGTAAGGGAATTTGAAGTCGGTTTATCGTTTTTGAAAACACGCCATATTATCTTAATCCATCTCGAGGCACTTTTCAGCTATCGATAATTTGTTACTAATGAAACTCAGGGTCTGAAAACTTTAAGGTTATTTTTGACCACCCGGTGTTCATATGTAGGTAGGTAATTTGCCAATTTCATAGTCGAAGGCATAGAGTAAAAACTCGCTGCTGTCGAAATGCGGTCGAAGGTAATAAAATGGCTAATTTGACTCTTCTAGTGACACTTTTTACGGTGGAAATATTACCAGACGAGACTTGGCATAATGTTAAGTTTTTGTTCGGATATTTCAAAGACCCCAATGATTATATTTATACTAGCTGACCCGGCAAACGTTGTTTTGCCATCGACAACAGAGGGTTAAAAAAATATCGCTATAAAAAAATGGGGGCTGGCATAGAGTAAAAAGTCGCTGCTGGAGTTGGTGTTAGAAAGGTGAAAATTTAGGGTTATACATATTTCGAAAAAAAATATCTTAAATATTCAAAAAAAAATACCAAAAATATTTTTAAACATTGGGGTGGGCCACCCTTATCACTTAGAGGTATAAAAATAGATAACATCATATTGTGAGACCTAACAAATATACACAAAAAAAATCATAAAATTCGGTCAAGCCGTTTCGGAGGAGTTTTGTTACAAACACTGTGACACGACATTTTTATATATTATATATAAAATATGTAGTTAGCTACATCCACCAGCTACAAAATAAATATACTAGAGCAGTTTTCAACCTTTGTACTTTCACAAAAAATGTGCTTATCGGTATATTCCGTGATTATTCTAGATGAATAATGGAAAATAACATTGCTTATTAATTCCGCGTGCGTCCACCCACTGCAAAAATGTACTCTACCTACGGACGTATGGACAACATAGCATGACGCAGACAGTGTTACGAAATCACTTTTCTTCATGAGAAAATAAGACGCAGTTCCACAAACCAAGTAGGTAGGTAAAGTTAATAGGAGCAAACCAATTTATCAATAAACGATAATGTCGTGAGCGTATTTAGCAATACCAACTCAAAGTTTATAAATAGATAGGTACAACTTCGCACAATACCAAGGAAAATTAAACACCATTCAAACATGATTTCCTGCTAGAAAGGGCATTTGAAATGATAACCGCCGCAGAGGCGGCTTGAATGGATTTATAAATATTAAATTTTGCTTTGGAAATCTTTAATACCAGGTAATAGTATGTTCTCAACTACATAATCTCGCTGTTGAATTAGTATCTACTAGCTGGGCCCCGTGTTGATTATATTTGGATTTTTTTATCATCCGGAAGCACTGCTCTTTCCCAGATAAAACTAGGCTATGTTTGAATCTAGGATATAAGCTATCCTGGTACCAAATTTTTATCCAAACCCGCGCAGCCCTGAAGTCGACTTATTGTATAGAATACATACAAACTTTTAGCTTTATGATATCAGTGTGATTAAATCATCTTTGATAACAAAGATAAGCTAGATTTAATTTATTTTTAGACAAATCGACACCTTAAAGTTCGGACCAGTTAATCCGAAAACTGGTCCAACCACATGCCGGGGATTCCATGCCTGTGGTCTTTATAAATTTGCGAAGTTTTGGTTTTTAACATGTGTCAATTGATAAGCAATTTATATGCCGCTAATTCAACATTTTCCGGGTGCCTCGTGTGTTTCATAAGGCTGACAAATGCAATATTTTCAATTTGCCTCTACAAAGCTTAAAACTACTTGAGTATGACTGATAAGAAAAAAACAAATTAAATGACATAAGACAATTTATTTAAAAACCAAGATCTAAAACGTGAGTTTCCGCGAAAATAAAACTAGGTACTGATGGCTAATATTGAAGCAGAAATTGCCATTTTGGAGCCAGATGACTTACAAAAATCGTGGTTTGTTGTGGAAAGCGTGGGATTTCAAAAAGCCCCAATGGTAGTTTTTTCAGGTGTATATCGCTCCATGGCTTGTTGTCAACCAATTCTGTGTCTGTCTACAACATAAATCTTAAAACACAGTAATATTTAACGTCATTTGCAAAAGTTATAGCAAATTCACATCATGCCATTACTTTTGCGCCACCTACAGGGTGGCGCAAACCGACCTTACCATGGATTATAATATAACGTAACGCGTTTTCAGCGTTATTTGCACTAATTTTAATGTAGATAACGTGCTACGCTAATTATAATACTTGATAAAAAATAGAAAAAAAAATTGCGGTTATAACGCCGTTTTGGCGTTCTAATAAACGTTGCGCGTTATTTACGTTAAAATTAGCGCAAACAACGCTGATAACGCGTTACGTTACATGTTATAATTCATGGTAAGCCTGCTGTTCTATAAATTCATTTATCTGCTACTATTTTATCTAAATTATAGCCTGTATATTCCTGCTGTTTCCGGTTGTCATTACTTTGTTGATATTTGTTTTATGATGTGGAAATAGTATAGGTACAGTTTCCTATAGGTAATAAAATTTATTGCCATTAGTTTGTTTATTATGTTACAAAGATATGTTTTGAAAATCAACCGTATAAACGCAAACCATTCTCTATCACATATAATTCCTGTATAGGCAATTATATATAGATTACAGACATATAATATACTCGATTATATACATAGATAACTGATATAAGGTATAAAAGTAGCAAATATTTGTTTCTAAACCTAGTATCACAGGTATGCAATATTTCAGCCCGATCTGTACGGTAGTTTTGACGTGAAGAGGTAGCAAACATCCATACATATATACGAACTTTCACATTTATAATATTAGTGTGATATAAAAATTACAAGTCATAGACATAATATAATTTTACATTCCAGAAGTATATATAGTATGGTATAGTCATGGTGGACACCAAAGTAGAGTTTGAGCGTTGTTGTTTTTGTTATATAAAATTCGTCGTTCGAGTAGGTAATAATTATAAATAATACCTAGAAAGATATAATTAACGTTCAACCTTGGGAATGTTTGAACGTAAGCCGTTCGAGTAATAAATATAAATATAAAATTTATGTTTAAATTTGGGAAAATTGGAACGTAAAGAGTGTGTTAACTATTGTGACGTCACACTAGCCGTGTTATCATAACCTTATCACACCTCGTCACCCGTGGTTAGGTCGTTTATCATCCTCTTGTGACAATATGTCTTGTACAAACATATTTTTTTAAAACGTAGATTCCAACCGTGGTTGTTCGTGGAATTAATCATATTTTTGTACGCTTCACTTTATTAAGCTTAAATAACCTAACTTTATATGTAACGCTATCCAATTATATGGGGGAAAAACCACTCTATTTTTAACCGACTTCAAAAGAAAGAGGTTATCAATTCGTCTGTATGTTTTTTTGTATGTTTGTTACGCTATATGTCCGCCAATTATGGACCGATTTTGAAAATTCTTTCACTATTGTATAGAAAACGATCCCGAACGGGTCCCATAAAGTTTTTATCCCCAGGGGATTAGTATTTATCCCGCGAAACTTAAAATAAGTGTAAAAGTAAAAGAATTTGAAGTCGGTTTATAGTTTTTTAAAACACGCCTTATCGCTATCAGAAATTATTCGTAATATATTTTTCTGAACATTATGCACAACTAATTGGCTAAAGTATTTGATGGTACTTATATTAAAGTAAGTTAATTTTCCATGATGTTTAGGAAAACATCACTTACAAATGTACATATGCAGTGATTTTGTAAAAAAAACGCACTACCACAGATGGTCGTAACGTGACCTGCCATCGGCCTGCACGGAAAATCAGCGCTGGGTGGACCAGTAGGTATCTAAATATGGCCTAGACTCAGCAAAATACTGAATGTAGGAATGTAGGCAAATATATTAAAATATATTTTTAAAAATTAAAATATATTTATTTCTGTTGCTTAATATATTCGTTACAATAATATGGGTGGTGGGGTCCTCTTTTAAGCATGATTATGCTTGTGTTAGAGAACCCCGCTCTTCTATAACATTAGGTTTGGTAGGTATATTGAAATTTGGTACTTTAAGAGTACCTAGTACAAAAATAATTGTGTTTGTGTGTGTATGTGAGTGGTGGGGGTGAGTATAAGAGAGTGTGTGTGTGCGTGGTGGTGTATGTGTAGGTTGCCTCTGTGTGCTGGATTAGGTATTACACAAAGAAATAAGCAACTAAGCCTAGGATTAATTTAGTGTATTGCATAAATTATTGTGTTGTGTAGTAGATATAAGGAAATAAAATTATTTTCTTTCTTTCAATTATATACGATGTTTTTTTTTGCTTATGTGGTGATATGGGTTTAATCTATCTAGAGTCGGTCGTATCTTATTTTTAAGTTTTATATTTTTTTTTTTAACTAAAATCAGTCTTTGGATCCCTTCATTTTATACTGTTTTTGATTTCTGCGGGACAAATACTAATCCCTCTGGAACAAAATGTTTATGGGGCCACTTCGGGATCATTATTTATACAAAAGCGAAATATTTTTCAAAAATGGTCTATAATTAACGGAGAAATCGACGAACATACATACAGCCAAACATACATATAGATAACCTCATTGATGAATTAAAAAAAGTACATCAGTGGGTGACCTCGGTTGTCTGGTAACGATCGCTCTCGAGCGATAAGACCGCCACTTGTAACTTAGTTTTAAAATTGTTTTTTTGTATTTCTGTAGCTATCAATAAGTGTGCAATAAAGAATTTTCTATCTTTCTATCTATCTATCTAACCTCCTCCTTTTTCGAAGTCGGTCAAAAAGCAAAAAGGTGTAAGCGTTACCACTACCTATATACATACATATACAATTATAAAAAATACATACATGTTTAATGATTAGGTATATATGTGCCTTATATAAAAAAAAACACACCTAAATCCTTGAGCAAACAATTTGTTCTTCAAAAAAGCAAGAACGTGCCATCATCTATACCTTACCACTATACAAATAAGGTTCAATTAACATGTCCACGGGTAATACCATGGACCAATACTGGTGCTGATAACCATAGCTATCATCTTTCAGTCGTCGATAAAGTGTAGCTACTTAGACAGTCCTAATTGCTTAGCTACAGACTTGATACTTATTGTCTCTCAACACAGGACCGCTTACCTTTGTGATGAATGTAATGAGGGTATACCATTGTTATCATAAACGGGCCACCCTGCTGCGCGGTGACCATTCATCTGATCTCATTTACTCTTTGTTTATAATCAGTCACCTACCGTGTAACGTATACGTCTCGTCACGGTTTAATAACGCTCGGCGAAAGTGCAGGGGGTTCTGCGCAGGTGTAAAACGGTGTAAAAATCTAAAAATCGATTTCTGCGCATCGGTCGCGCTGACCTTAAACCATGACGCGACATTTATATGTATCTATTTGATTGTTTTTGGATAAGAATTTAAGCTACTTGTAATGTGGTACACTGATAAATGTTCACAGCTGTTTTATGTTATTATTTTGTGTAATAAAAGGATAGATCGAGACAAAACACATGGATAATAATAAGACGTGTTTTAAAAAACTATAAACCGACTTCAAATTCCCTTACTTTTGCACTTATTTACAAAAAAAAATAACATACAGACGAATTGAGAACCTCCTCATTTTGAAGTTGGTAAAAAATATGTTCTTCAGAACACGCTGTAGTTTAATAATCTTCATTTTATTTAAGATGCTACGTTATTTGGAAAAAATAATCCTTATGATTGAGCGTTTTGATTGGTATCGTATCGTAAAGGTACGGGTGTTTTTTAACAATTTGGTGGGCAGGTTCGATTATTGGTTCAGACAGGCGATTATTCAATCTTTGAAAGCAGTTTAAATTGTTTTTAAAATCAAAATGTAGCCTTCTTTCAGTAAAAATCTATCTACAATATTTAAGATACTTTCCCTCCATGTGGCATGCCCGTGGGACAACTGTATACTTAGATGGTAGTCTCCGTTGAGACTGGAAACCAAAATTCGGAAAGAAGGACATTATATGGATGGATACCTATATGGATGTATGGATATTTGTTACTCTTTCACGTAAAAACTACTGAACCGATTAGGCTGAAATTTGGTATGGGTATAGTTTGGAACCTGGAATTATATAATATATAGGCTTTTTTATACTGATAAAACGCGGGCGAAAGCGCGGGCAGCAGCTAGTAGGTTAAATGGATAGGTTTGTCACCGTCATCCTCTCGGTGAAAGTGAATGAAATGTAGAGCATATAGTCAGAGAATAACTATACAGTCCGTACTAATACGCAAAGGCAAGAAGACTCGGCATAATCTTGCATAAGCTTAGTCGGTAGCCAGCTCAAACTTGCAAACTTTTTAAACCATTGCATTACAAACTTTTTAGACCAATGCAAACTTTTTAAACTATTGTTACACCACCAATGCAAACTATTTAGACTATTGTTCTTGTTTCAGATCTGTCGCGGCCTAGATCAGAGGTCCACCGTTGGCCAGAGCCATCACAGTCCTTTCCCGATGGGTTGAGAACGCCTACATTGTGTGTTTGTGGTCACACCACCGACGCTGTGAGTATTTCACACATCTTACACTACCTACTCATCACCATCATCGCCTCAGCCTCAGCTAACATATGAACGGGGTCATATGTTAGCTGAGGCTGAGGCAACAAACGTCATCGCTTATTTTTATAGAACATCTAAAAAAAATTGTTTAACTTCAGCTGTTTGATTTAACTTGTAGAAGCCAGCTATTCGTGGCTTGCCATGTCTCGGTCAGCATGTGCTTATATCAGTTTACCTTCCTTTCACTACTTGGTAAATATGGTATTAAATGAAATTAATAAACCCATAGGTTACAAGTTATAATGCATCCGGTCCGCTACGGTCACTTTCTTGGACGGGCCACTAGCTAAATTAATTGTTCGTCCATTTACTATGTCTATGTCCAGAAGTGGACGTGTATGAGCTGATATGATGATGATAATGATGAATTGTGTAGTTGTAGATGTAGGTACCATAAGTAAGTTAGTTAATAATTCGGTAATAGGTATCCCTTTATTATTTTTATTAAATATTTTAACTTGTTTGCTCTACATGTCTGTTCATACTGATTAAGTCAAGTTATAGATATATGTATATCATTTAAATTTAGGTTATTTTGTGATTATTTTGTGCATCTCAATAAACAAAATTCAATTTCCCAGTTCGGCTTAATTTTTGTTTTCGTTTGCGTAAAGTCGAAGCAGTAGTTTTTTCTAACATAGAGATCAATTAAAAACAAACTTCTACACATTATAAACAAAATACGGTTCCGTCGTCGATCGATACAAACAAACTCACTAGATTGAGGCTTGTATGAACTTACCGATAAAAAAATCTTACTAATATTATATAAATGCGAAAGTAACTCTGTCTGTCACGTTTTCACGCCAAAACTACTGAATCTATTTATAGGTATGATATTGGTACACAGATACTCTAGAACCTGAGAAAGGAAATATGCTACTTTTTAATGCGAAAAAAGGGTTGTAAGGGGGGGTTGAAATGTTGTATAGAAGTATCGTCATTTTAAAGCTAATAGATTGGAATTTATTTTTTAGGCTATTGATTAGATATAAAAATGATACACACTGTCACTATACCAACGCGGGCGAAGTCGCGGGCACAGCTAGTATTTTATATTTTAACATAATTGCATGCTCACACCATGTTAATACTCATGTTTTAAGCAAATAAATGGTAGTTTTAAAGAATTAAAGAACATCCCAAAAATGTACGACTCCGGCGGGACTTGAACCCGCGACCCTCCCCTGAATACGGGGATGCGCTAACCTTAAATGGTAGTGTTCTTATTCTCAATAGAGCCATACATAATAGTCATTGAAACTACGTGGAAAATATTTATGTTTTATTGAAATGATAATGATAACCTAGAATGATCACGATTCATGAACTGAATAAATAAATAATGTTGGACAATTCACACAGCATTATCTAGCCCCAAGCTAAGCAGAGCTTGTGTTATGGGTACTAGATAACTGATATACATAATACAATATATTACATAGATAGATATTTTTTATTATACATAGAAAAACGATCAGAACACCCTGAATAGATATGTAGTCAGCAAGGAATCTGGCACGTGAGGAACTCATTAGTGCAAGCTAATTAAAATTGTCGGGAAATACGCCGAAGGTTACACCTAAGAAGGCTTTTGATGATGTGAGTGTTTGTCGAGACATAGACATATACCTAATGTGTCCTATATTATGTGGGAACCTATTAATGGTCACCTTAATGCTAAACACTGTGTTTAATTAGACAATAATGTACCGATGTGTCCCCGAATATCAATAAATCAATAATAGAGATAAGAAGATTTTTTACTATTCCAAAAAAAAAAATACAAGCTTTTATATCATCTAGGATGAAAGTGCTTGGGAAGAAAAATCCAACGAACCCAAACTCGTCGTGGTCAGGAGTTCAGATGGCCACCTTCCATCATCATAACAGCTCGATGGTACCATGACATGGCAATGTCACCGAACTTTAATAACTATGCCAAGCTTCAGCTCAATCGGTTGAGAATAAGTGGTCAAAAATTGAGTTGCAAGGTCGCAAGATTTCACCCAAACAAACATACATTGAAAGTTAAATAAAGGCTTATAAAAAGCTATCTACCGAAAACACAAATGCATATAATCCTGCAACATAATACCTGGGGGTCTGACATAATTATGTCGACTGCTGTCGCGCGGCGAGCGAAGGTGCACCTGCGACGCAGGAGGTTGCAGGTTCGATTCCCGCCTTCGGACAAATGTATGTACGATATGTAAATACTCGGGTGTTCTGGTTTTTTCTATGTATAATAAAAAATATGAAGGCAATATCCTATCCTACTTCCTACTAATATTATAAATGTCAAAGTTTGTATGGATGGATGGAGGGATGTATGGATATTTGTTACTCTTTCACGCAAAAACTACTGAACCCATTAGGCTGAAATTTGGTATGGGTATAGTTTGGGACCTGGAATAACATACATATAGGCTATTTTTTATCCCGATAAAACGCGGGCGAAGGCGCGGGCTGCAGCTAGTATTATCTAAAGTATATCAGTCATCTAATACCCATTATATTAACATTCATAACACAAGTTTTGCTTAGTTTGGGGCTAGGTGATGCCGTGTGGATTGTCCAGCATTATTTCAGTACCTAGTGTATGTACCCACTTAGAATACAGTTCTAACCTTCGAAAAAATCTGATTATAGAGCAAGCTAAAGCAACAAACCATTCGATGGTAGCTCCGACACAATAGAAACATTGAAACTCAGTAATTCCTGTCACGTTCTCGTGCTCTTGCGCATGCATCGTTAATTGACGAGCGTACCTAGAGTAGGGCATTTTGTGTTCAGATACTGCATTATTGAGTCATAGAGAGATATCTTGTCTGTGAGTCGAGTAGGTATATCCATCGAGTTAAAACTGGCTGCTGTCTTGTATATCTTTCTGAAACACGTGGCGCTTCCAACCTTGCTTCCAACACATTGTAAAAGATCTTATAGACAAACCATCAAGTGGACATAGACATACTCTACTTTCATTTAGTTCAATGACCTGAGATGGCTGTCCATTTATTGCAGTCACGACATGCACGGCATAAGATAGTGCGTTCACCCGGCTTCTTTGAAATTTGATCCTTTTTTTCGCCCTACTCTGTGTAAGCGAAATATGGTTGAGTTGGTTATGGTACCGGTTTATTATGAATTTTCTTGTCAGAATCGATGATTACTGTACAGGATGCCACGAAATATGTGTATTAAGCTAAGGATGGAAGGGGGTGAATCCCCAGGGCATCAACTTTTGTATAACGATTTTTTTAATTTGGATTTTTATTTACATGTTTTGAATAAATTTGAGAATTTTTTTTTTCATATTCGTATTCTTACTTTATTATTACTTTACTAACATCGACGAGTAAAATTTCCCTCGTCCCTGTTTACTAACTATGGTTTCAAAATTTTATATTTAAAAATAAATCTTGATAAAATGGTGTTGTTAAAAAAGAAGCAAAAAAATATTTGTGAAATATTTTACAATGTTATATAATCCAGGACTGCGTGTAAAAGAATACTCATAGAAAGAAAAAACTAACTTTTAAAAATCATAATTCACTTCTTGATCCCCAATGGGAAGAGGATCTAGAATCATCTACTTTCGGCGTAGTACTCGGCCATTACCTGGTACCTTGTATAGAAGGCATTAGCTGAACAGTGGGATGTTTGATGAATGAAGGACCCAAGAAAGTTACCTGACCATGTAGGTAATACTAAATAACAAAAGACGAAACAAAGGATGTGTACTGGGTATGGTATTCACCTATCTCAAAAGCATTTTTGTAACTCTAGTTTTCTATGTATTTTGTATCCTCACCCTTACAAATAAATAAATAAAGCCTATATGTTATTCCAGGTTCCAAACTATGTATACCAATACCAAATTTCAAGTCAACCAGTTCAGTAGTTTTTGGATGAAAGAGGAACAAACATCCATACATTCATCCTCACAAACTTTGACATTTATAATATTAGTATAATAGGATAGGATGCATTCACTTTTCTGTCGAGTTACCTTTTTGCTGATGGTCTATCCAAACCGAAATATGTACATATATAAAACCTCTTAAATGAAAAACTCCATTCTATGCACGCAATTCAAATTATGAAAAGAATACCCCAAGGAATTTTTATACTAACGTAACGAATACCCATAGCCCATAGTAAATTTACACCTATCGTGCGACCTGCTGAGCGTGCGTCAGACAGTTTTTTGCCGGCTGGAATTTCCGGCTGCGTTCAATGCTTGGGGTCGATCGAGGTTAAGGGGCTTCTTTTTCTCAATAAAAAAGAAATTAAAAGTACATTTTCTACAGGGTACGTCACTAGCATAGCAACCGAAATGAATCTTTAGAATGTAGAGTTTGTATTGTCTTTAAGGAACATAAAATGTACAACTTACTGCCTGTTGTATTTGTAGTTATTTAAAACCCGAGTAAAGTATAGGTTGACAAATAGAAAATAAATAAAATAATTTATTCAAAACTTAGCTGCTGCCCGCGGCTTCGCACGCGCTTTTCATGTACCCTATGTCCGTCCCCGGGATATCATCTACCTCCCTGCCAAATTTGACAGACAGATAGACAGAGTTACTTTCAAATTTATAATATTAAGTAGGATGACTAAGGACTAATAATCACAATATCACAGTAATATTATAAAAGCGAAAGTTTGGATGTAATAGATCGATGCTTGTTACCTGTTCACCAACTGACAACTGTTACTGAACTGATCGGGCTGAAATTTTGCACACAGGTAATACTAAGTCTGGAATAAATTATAGGTATTTTTATCCCATAAATCACATGGGATAGAAATCAATGAACGTTTTCAAACAACGCGTGCGAAGCCGCAGAAACTAATAAAATTATAATAAAAATAAAAAGAGAATATTAAATAAATGTTAGGTGTATGAGAGGAGATTAAAATAATCATTTCGTTATATCAATCGCCTTCAGGGACTTAATGAATGAATACAAAAAATAATGTTGGAAAATTCACACAGCATCATCTAGCCCCAAGCTAAGCAGAGCTTGTGGGTACTAGGTGTCTGATATACAACAATATACATACTACATAGATAGAGATTTTTTTATTATACATAGAAAATACCCAGAACATCCGGCATAAATATTTGCAGATCGTAAAAATATTTGTCCCAACGCGGCAATCGAACCCACAGCCTCCTGCGTCGAAGGCGGACCTTCGCCCGCAGCGCCACAACGGTCGTCAATCGTATGCCTTAAGTATCATATTTCATCTTCATCATCATCATCAGCCCGTTCATGTCCACTGCTGAACATAGGCCTCCCCCAAACGTCGACGCCACGAATATTAAAATATATAAATATATTTAAATGGTATCAAATAATACATGTTTCTGACTGAACAAGATCAAAACTAAATGGAGATTAGATAATAAAAACTTCTTTCCTTTCATCTAATAAACCTATTTATTAATTACCTTATTTGTTCTCATCTATAGTTTTTTTGTTCCATTGTCCATTTTATAAATAGATAGATAATTCCAAGGAATTTATATACTAACGTTAGTATATAAATTCCATGGATAATTCAGAAAAACTTTTAACTAAACAATTTGGTTCATGGTACAATAAAGAGATAACTGAACAAGCGAAATCGATTATTAGTCATACTATCTTGTCTTACGTTTTTTCTATTTTATTTAGTTTAGTATAAAATACCTACACGCAAGGAATTTATATATAACCTACACGTATTTACCTACTAGTAGTAATTTTTTTCTCTATGGTTTGATCTTGCTCGTTTTGGATCCAAACCTGCGTTCACTGTCCAAACTAGTACTCTTTGGTCCAAACCACATCCAAACTGTCAAACATAATTAAATTCTGAATAAAACTAAAACAAATTTTATATGAAAATTAATTAATTATTAGAAAAAAAGAATACCTAACTTTTGTGCTCTTTCAAACAATTTGATCTCGAACCAAAAAGGAAAAAGCAAACAAGACAGAGCAAAAAAACACTTGGCAACAGCCTCAAAACAAGCTAGCAGATAATTGTATTTTTTTTTGCTGATAAAAATTATATTCGCCGCTACGATGATAAATGTATCCGTGAAACTGTTTAGGGGCAGGTAAGCGCTTTCGATTTTGCATAACATCACTACATATTATAAAACAAAGTCCTCCGTCGCGTCTGTCTGTCTGTGTATTCACGACTAGCGGCCCGTCCCGGTTCGCACGGGTGGACATTGATTTTTTAAACAGTTAAACATTAACGTACAGGAAATGCAGGACATAGCCTATATTAATCAGTGATAATGTAGCATTCGAATGGTGAAAGAATTTTTAAAATCGGTCCAGTACTTTTTGAGCCAATTCGTTACAAAAATCCGATCAGTATACTGATCGAATTTTATGCGGTTTTCACCAATTAATAGAGTGATTTATGAGGAAGGTAGGTATATAATATATAAAGATTTTGTGTTAATTGGTTGAAATATTTCGATAATTGTTGAAGTGTAGGAAAAAGTCAAGCCGCCTGGGAGTCATCGAAAACGCTGCCTATTCCCTTTGAGATATATTTATGCTCTGCCTACTACCCGTGCGAAACCGGGGCGGGTTACTAGTAAATGTAAAAAAACTGTTTCATACCTATGCCTACCGCTTCTTAGCGCTATTGTATAGACAATGATACCGAAGAGCTGTTATTCCAAAAAATATCCAGAGAGATTCGTATTTATCCCACAAAACTTAAAAATTGTGTAAAACTCGAAGTCGGTTAATAAGTTCTTTCGGCACTGAATATAACAATCAAATTATTATATTAAGTGCCGAAATGTAGGAAAACTCAAAAAATCGCTGTTAACAGTAAACATTCCGTTCTATTTTTAGATGATTTTCATAAAAACTCGCTGGATTAGGCGCTTTTTATAAATATCTAACATCTAAACAAACTCTCAAAAATATTTCAACTACAGTATCATCATAAACCTCGAATGTACTCCGCCGTTTCGACCGCGTTATTGATTTACTTTCGATTTGTTTACGAATTCGCCAGCCGTACTTGCAAATTCGGCTTTAATATTTATAATAAAATAACGTGAATTTGCTCAGTGGTTCCAGAATAGCTCTGTACGAACATCTCGTTTCGTTAGTTCCCATCGTATATTGGCGCTAGTTGAACCTGAGTTCGTTTTCCAAGGTGCAATGATATAGAATTTTTACTTCAGATTTTGTGAACTTACATTTACCAGTTTATACGTATATAATCTTAAATTTTTTGAATTTTTTAAATATTTTTTTATTTTTTTGAATATTATAAAACCTTTACCAGTTTAAATGTTATCTTAGGGAACTGTGGTTTATGTATTTAAGTTCATTGGTTAGATAGCCTGTGTTTTTTACCTTGACCATGAGCGTCTTCTTACACGCAATAATATCTCACGGTAAGTGTTAAGTGATAATTTGTCGTTTCGTAAAATCGCTGAGTTGCGTTTGTGAAATAAGCCTGATAGTACAACTTTATCAGGAAGATAGCGCCTAGGCAACAGGTTATCTAGCTAGGTAATGTAATTTGAGGTCAATGGATAAGTTGCTATGGCGCTAAGGCCTCTCGCATTTCTTGCAATTTTCACAGAGATAAGGAGTTGGTATAAAGTTTGCCTAGATTTTTAGTTTGGTAAGAGATTGAGCGATAAATATCGACTCAAAATAAAATAGTCAAGTAGTAGTCTATTTTCATCGGCATCATACATAAGTTACCGTAGTCGTAGAACATATAGGGGAAATGTAGGCAATCGGAATAAGTTGGCAATGGGGATAACTCAAATAATCATGATATTTGGCAAGAAACAAGGTAATAAAACAATATATATAAACAAAATAATTATACTAGCGACCCGCCCCGGTTTCGCACGGGCGCAATGTTGATACTAAATTATTGTACAATATGATTAAAAACCGCATCAAAATCCGTTGCGTAGTTTTAAAGATCTAAGCATTCATAGGGACTGATTGCGGAAGTGACTGGTCTATGTAGTGACGGAACCTCGGTGCGCGAGTCCGACTCGCACTTAACGTTTTCTTTTTTGTAGATGTCGAAAGTTCGTCCTCAAAAGACAAAAAAAAAAACTAAATGATTCATAGTCCATATGGAACAAATAGAAAAGGCTCTGCAGATTTAGGTATTATGCACTTAAGTGGAACTCTGCCTGCATTATTGCTCGTGATATGACTTCTTAGTGATCACCATTGCCTACCGATGTCGACGATGATGATGAAACCTGCTTTTTAATGATTACAGTTCCTAATTCCTTTTCGTTCCTATTGAAAAACCTTGATTTGAATTCATATTTAAACAAGTTAAGTTTGTTATAGGGTGAAAACAATATAAGGTTCAATTATAATTTACCTTCTATTTGAATTCCCGCTTAAGTGATCCCCATTAGAAATCCCCTCGTGCCCCCGACAAATCTACGATAAAGTAAATGTGCCCAGCAAAATGGAATTTTTTAAATCTGCCACTCATTTCCTTTAATTACCTTAAGCCACTTAATTGATTGATACCGGCAGATTATGGGCAATAGATCGATCTTGATAGCAAATGACATAGATAAGCTATGAAAAAGACATGAATAAGGTATGAATATGAAAATGTACATCGTAGCGGTCGCAGGGAGTCGATGGATGGAGGCGGCTCAGGACCGCTATTTGTGGCGTCGTACGGTGGAGGCCTATGTCCAGCAGTGGACGTGTATGGGCTGATGATGATGATGATGATGATGAAGATGTTTGTCAATGAGTGAAACGACACTAGTAAGCCTTTTTTTCCTACTGTACTTCGTGAAAATATAGCTAGGATAATCGCGTAGTTGACTCGCCTTCCTGCAGTCGATGTAACGATAACTCGACCTGGTAAACACGATGGTACGCGCTGTTCCAACACTCGCTTTAGAAAGATGTCGAAGAAACAAGAGTCGACATGGCAGGAATCGACTTAAAAGAAGTCGGAATTATAGGAACCATTTTCATAATCAAACTCCTTTCGATTTTTTTTGTTAAAGTTTGAATACTGGAAAATTCACACAGCATTATCTAGCCCCAAGCTAAGCAGAGCTTGTGTTATGGGTACTAGATAACTGATATACATAATACGATATATAACATATATAGATATTTTTTATTATACATACAAAACGACCATAACACCCTGAACAAATATCTGCAGATCGTACAAATATTTGTCCCGAGGCGGGAATCGAACCCGCAACCTCCTGCGTCGCAGGCAGACCTTCGCCCACCGCGCCACAGAGGTCGTCAGTCAGTTTTGATTCGAATCGAATGTATCATCCATAGCAATTTATAAAGCAGATTTTTTTTAGGTGCCTATCACAATATATCGACCTAAGCAATCAAATCTATTTCAGAAGTTCTTGAGAATATCATAAAGATAAGTGCTCTTTTGCATCTGCTTTTCTACGTATATTCTATTTATTATTTCCTACTCCAACAATCTCATCTTCATCGTGTTCTTCGTTACTGAAGGTCGTGCCCGCCCTGAAAAGCCTATGTTGAGGAATTGACCAGCTGCCTCCATACCACACTATCTTCGGCTTGTCTGAGAGCAGTGGTTCGGTGATCTCTTACACAATGTCAGACCAGCGGCTTGATGAACGGCCTCTTGGTCTTCTCCCGTCAACTTACCCACAACAACGAGTACAACACTAGATGAATAGTAATCTGCCACGTGATATTGGTTATATTTCCTTTGTTCAGAAAATTACAGATTGTCACGCAAGGAAATTAGGTAACAAGAGTTGCTAAGTTAGGTAAACTAGTCGTTAGCAACCAGCTATTGTTAGGCTCGAGCCTCCACGTGTAGTGTTCTGTAGCTACTATGAAATTATAGGTATATACATTGGTAGGTAAATACCTACTCTATGTTTCAGGTCTTGGTTTAGGTGCACTTAATTTGAACGTAATATGATATAATTTGGCCACTAGACAGTGTAATTAAATAAATAATATTGGACAATCCACACAGCAGAGCTAAGCAGAGCTTGTGTTATGGGTACTAGATGACTGATATACATAATACAATGCATACATAGATATATTTTTTTATAGGTACATAATAAATACCTAGATCACCCGGAAAAATATTTGCACATCATCGTACAAACATTTGTCCAAAAGCGGGAATCGTATCCGCAACCTCCTGCGTCGCAAGTGGTCCTTCGCCCGCCGCGCTACATCGGTCGTCGATATAAATAATACAATTATGCGGGTACTTGAAACAAAAACGAGAAAAATTTAACCAAAACCAAAGTTAAGGGATTGCTCAAGATCCCCCGGCCCATAATCATTTTTATATTTTTGGTGTTTTATTTCATTGTTTTTCTGTAATTTACATAAATCTAAGTTGAGCTTGTCATATTTCTATTTCAGTTAAGCTTAGATAAGGAACAATCCTTAAACATTTATTAGCATTAATATATCTTATTGATATTTTGATAACATCGTTTCAACCTGACTGCTCGTTCTTAACATTAGTATTTACGCGATTTTAATAGAGAAAACAATTTGGTGTCCCTACTCTTAGTCCCTAGGGATGAATATTTGTCATTTTGCGAGTACCCAAGTTTAGTTTAAAAGTGTTTTTTTTATTATCTTGTGGTGTTTATTAATTTTGAGTTCAAAATGAGATTCTGATTGGTGCGTCATACATTTTATCTGCTATTGTTGCTCTACCATTCGGGAATTTTCCTTGGCATGGCGTTTATATGAGGTAAACGTTAGAATATTTGTTTGAACACATTCCTCGTTTTGAACTTATTTTGAAACTGTTTGGAGTCTGAGCAGAAGGACTATCGGAATAGCAATATAATATAAATAGTAATATACTATATGTACCTTATATAAATAGTACGTATCTATCTACGTATACTTTGCAAAAAAGTAATGAGGGGGACATCATGAATGAAGTAGATATACTTTAGGTATCGTACCTACCTACTTATTATTGTAATTATGTGTTTTGTAAATCAGTGACTTTACTTTTAATTGAAATAGGATTAACATATTTTCTTTTACCTAGCATTCTACGTAACACAAAGCAAACATGCAATATATCCGTAGTTATATATCTCTACATAAATAATATGTTTTATTAGTTTATGCCCGCGATTTCGCTCGCATTGTTTCTATGAAAACGTTCAAAAGTTATTTTTATCCCATGGGAACTGATTTATGGGATAACACGTAGGTATGTTTTATTCCAGGCCTAGAACTACCACTATGCAAAATTTCAGCCCGATCCGTTCAGTAGTTTTGACGTGAAAAAGTAACAAACAGCCTGGTAGGTACCAACTTGTATTTGATGTTTTTCGATTCTCAAATTTTTCATTTGCAGCCTATCAAGTTTTCAGAACGGGTTCGATAATAACTTTAAATTGAACAAAAATAAAAGAAATAATGTATTTCGATTCGTGAAGGTAAAATGCTTATACCTGCATACCTTCATCTTGTCTCGAGCTAAGGTCATCTGCCAAAATTCCATCAAGGTTTCCCGACAATTTGGCACAGCATTGTAACTGATTAGTACATCAATACATCCCTAGGTCATATCTGAATGACACACGAATCTTTGTAAAAAGTGCCTGTGTGAGAGAACAGTTTATACTAAGTGGATGTGGAAAAGAGTACTCAGAAGTTAAGTTTTAAAAATCTTTTAATAGGTTTGGTACATTTGGCACCAGACCCAGAAGACCTTCGCGGAAGTTTCTCTCGTGCAGTTGTTTTTCGCGCTACTGTCCCTATAAAGTTTTTACTTAAAATTCACTTTGTGCTAGTTTTCGGAGATTTTTAGTCACTCTAACTAAATACCATACATAATAGTCATCATCAGACGTCCACCGCTGAACATAGGCCTCCCCCAAACCCTTTGTTCTCATAATATTAGATTAGCAAAATATTATATTCGCAAATAATTACATTCACAAATTATTATATTGATTGATTTTATTTAAATCAAAATAGCCACGGATAGCAATCCTGAGCCGCCTCCATCCATCGAATGCCTGCGACCGCTACAAACACCACCGTAAAACTACATCTTCTATTCCTATCTCAGATAGCTATCACAACTTCACGAGGTGTTTCGTTTGTTCCAGGGTGAAATTGAACAAAAAGCTCGCAGGCTTCATAGTTCCACTGTCGAAGCTACCCAATGCAGACTCCGCAAGCACCGCTCGGAGCTATCCCCGGCCAGCCGTGATCTCCTGGCCCCACTGCACCTTTGATGGTCACTCTTCCGCTAGAGAAAATTACTTACACGCTCTGTCACTTCATTATTATTAAGTTTCTCAACATTTTCTACATTTTATAGTTTAATTAATTTATAGTAATTTCATATTAACTGAAAATGAGCACAGTACTGAAAGTGGTTGGAGCCTCGTGGCTGAGGACGAAGATCAGCTCGTATATTCTTGGGATTCTCGGAATACTGGCAATATTGGCGCTGTTTGTCGGACAAATTGAAAGGTGAGACACGTGTTAATTAAATATCTTCCTTCAGTATCTTCCAAAAATAGAATAAAATCGAAACAACTGTAAATTTTGACCGCTAATTTAGTTTTTTTTTTGCGTTAGTCATACCTTCGTAGCAACTTGACTTCACCTTTTCGTTCCATTTTAGAACACAAGAAGATGGAAATTACGCAGCAACAGTATTTTACTCGGAGAAAACCGGATACCGTATTGAGTACTGGGGGCAGAGCAACGAACTCGCTGATATACCAACAGGAGTGGCGCGTGCATACTTCAGAAAGGATGTCGACACAACGGGGTGGGTAACAGTAGCTTGCAGGCATACCTTTGAAATATTGCATGCCTGGATTCCACGATGAATGGTTAAAGGCAATGACCGTGTGGGGACAGCTTTAAGCGATTGACCGTGAATGAAAGGCAATGTAGGGCGGCATGCACTTGTTAATCAAGGAAGGTGTAAATTTCGAACTCTATTGAAAGTACTAATTATTAAAGCTCTGGCCAAATTTAATAGTTCTTGGGAAACTTTGGAACAAAAAAACCCCTTCAGCATTCTTAAAATCTTCTATATTTATAAAAGAGTAAACTGGGTGACTCATCAAGAGATCTCTGAAGCTACAAGAGCTGCGAAGCTGAAAATTTGCATGGAGGTTCCTTTTAGGACGTAGGCACCCGGTAAGAACGGATTTTTGTAAATTCATATTCTAATAGGGTCAAAAGTCATTTTTATAATAACTTCAGAACCTTTACTGCTGGCCCGTCAAAATTTGTAGCGTAGAAATATGACTCAATATAAATGACAAGTGTTTCAGGGTTTTTTGAAATTCACACCCTAAGGTTCAATGGTGTGGAGTCAAAGTTAGGTGACTCACTGACATATCACGAAATCTCAGGAACTAGAAGAGCTACGAGGCTGAAGTTTTTTCTTAATTTACATGGAAACCAACATTAGGTACTTGGGGTATTACTAAAGAAAGTCCACGCGAATGAAATCGCGGGCGGGTCAGCTCGTAAAAGATATTCATTCATAGAACAGAATTCTTTCGTCTTATGTAATAGCTCATTTCCGTTACAGCTGGTCGCTCTTAGAAGTGGAAACAAACTCTTCCTACCCTGACGACATCCAAGCATACGCAGCAGGAGTGGTAGAGGGCGCTCTGACCTGGCATCTCATTCACACGCATTTGGAGAACACCATCCGGGAGAAATGCGAAGACACGCCGCTTGAGAAGCAATGCAACAAACTAAAGGATGCTTTGGACAAGTCCGTCGATATCTGGAAGAATTATGCCGGTGACCGTGCGAGTGAAGACCCCTTTTGGCATCAAGTGAGTTTTTAAAAAGCTACTCGTAGTCTATGGTCTAAGTAGTGATCGATTTTCGGCACATACATACGTAGATAACGCGTAAGGCCTAAACGGATAAGGCCGCAGTATTGACATCCGAACGACAGGTATGATTCAAATGTACTTACTCGTAGGTACTTACTTATAATGACATTCAATATCGTGGTAGAGCCAAGCATTATTTTAGACTTGCAACTTAATGATTGAACATCGTCGTCATTAAACAAAACATTGCGGTAATGTAAGTGGGAATATTTTTTTTATTTAACAAAATGCTACTGGTTGTGAGTGGGAAATCTTTGTATGTGCTGGGATCCTTCGTGTATTTACATACAGGCCATTGATGATATGTTTATCTGATAACAGAGATTTTATCATAGTGTTGTTAAGTGTGATTCATTAGGTACCTATATGCCGCAAGTTTTTTTTAATCTTCTCTGGTTGCAAGAAATGTCAAAATGTGGGGGGATATTTTGGAACTTATCATAGAGAGGTTGGTCATGAAATAATAATAGCTCTATTTACCTATGATTTTCCGGAAACCCCGCGAACTATACACTAGTCAAACTCGATGTGGAATGTTGTAAACAAACCACTACACAAAAACTAAATACTATATAATTACTATCCCTATCATATCATCAGGTATCTCTGTACTACCGTTACCGTGACTTTGCCACCTAACTCTACATGTGCTTTTATTAATTACTATCTCTATCATGTCATCAGGTATCCCTGTACACACATTACCATTTTACATACATTTACGTGTGTTTTATGGCTTTGAAGTAAGCATAATTTTAAGCACATTTATTGAGACCTATTGTAAATTGTCTTATCCAAGTGTGCTCAGTGCTCCTACGGCGAATAAATGAGTAGGAGTATTATCGTGCCTTTGCCACCTAACGTTACATATGCCTTTATTAATGTCTATATCTATCATATCATCAGGTATCCCTGTACTACCATTATTGTGCCTTTGCCACCTAACTCTACATAGGCTTTATTAATTTATATCCCTATCATGTTATCAGGTATCCCTGTACTACAAACAAATCAACGGCATCTACACCGGGTGGCAGCATGGTGTAGAACGAAGCATGAATGAGTACGAGACCGACAAATCAGATCTCTATTGGCTAAACTCCATCGCCGAAGTGGCAGAACTGCAGCACAATCTGAACATATCCATAGAAAACACCACTTTGGACCGACTGCCGGATCTGTCGAGTGCGTTCCTCAGGGTCGTCAATGAAACTGGCGACGACGGTGTCGAAATGCAAAGGATGTTCCTAGCACAGAACGCTGTTGGAAAGTGAGTTGCTTTTTGTTACTATTATAAATTCGAAAGTAAATATCTGTTACCTTTTCAGGCCTAAACGGCTGGGTTTTAATGAAATTTGGCTGAGAGCTACGAGTAGATGGTATTCCAGAGACAGACATAGGACACTTTTTATGCTGGTAGAGTGCGTGCAAAATCTTGGGCAGAAGCTAGCTCTTTAGAGATATGTGATGATGGGTTCGATGAAGTTGCATCAGTCATTCAAAGCTTTCACTAAGCCCTGAGTTCCCAATGCAACTTAATTGAATTAAATAAATATTAAATAAGCAATTAATTAGATTTTATAACATGCTAAGTACTAAGCAAATTCATCATAAAATGTAAAATAGTAATGTTTTTGTGATACTAGGGTTATCTCCGGTCCGGAAGTAGTATGATCCTAAAATTCATTCTTAAATAAGTAGCAACAATTTTAGATTGTATTAGCTAATTGTAATGCACCCAGATCCCCATGTTTAATCAAACGATCCTATCCATCCACGGTTGTCTGGTAGAGATCGCTCGTGAGTGATTGTTTGTTAATTGTTTTGTAAATTGTGCAATAAAACATTTTCTATTATTTATAGATAGAGAGAAAACATTTTACATACCACATAAAAACTGGAGTACAACAACACGAGAACAATAGAACAAAAGAAATGAATAAGTAGAAATTATTAGAAAAAAGAAATATAAAGGGCGGCTATATCACTGAGAGTGATGTCTTTCATGATAATTAAAAAAAAATATCGGGCTAGGTACAGAGGGCTTCAGCAACTGGTAACTAGCGGTAAAAGTGTAAACGTTAAAGGGGTGACCAAATTATGCTGCTCTCCGTAAGTTTTATCCACACAAACAACCAAAACTAAACCTATTCCTACAATAGTTTCAATGACAATTCAATTTGCAGCTACTCCTCTATGACGCGAATCCTAAAACGCTACAAGCTTAATTACCACTACACATCGATGAGCTCCGACATCATCCCCGGAACTACTGTAGACTTCTCCAGCTACCCTGGCGCCATCACCAGCCAGGACGAGTTCTACGTGGTGAGAGGCCGCGGACACCGCATGGCGGTCTCAGGGACCACGCTGAGGAATTATAATGAAAAGCTGTGGAAGAACGTCAGCATTAATGATCAAGTAAGTTAAAATTAGATCCGGCACTATTCCTGGGACCAAAGTAGACTTTTCTAGGTACCCTGGCGCCATCACCAGCCAGGACGAGTTCTACGTAGTAAGGGGTCGCGGACATCGAATGACGGTCTTGGGGACCACGCTAAGGATTTATAATGATAAGCTATGGAGGAACGTCAGCATTAATGATCAAGTAAGTTGAAATGAGATCCGGTAGCATCCCTAGGACAACAGTAGATTTCTCCAGGTACCCTGGCGCCATCACCAGCCAGGACGAGTTCTACGTGGTGAGGGACCGCGGACATCGCATGGCGGTCTCAGGGACCACCCTCAGGATTTATAATGAGAAGCTGTGGAGGAACGTCAGCATTAATGATCTAGTATATTGAATTTCCATTAAATCCTTAGCCACAACTATTAATTCGAGAATTTGAGCTAAAAGTAGAGTGAAAATGAAAATATTTTTATTTATACTAATTTAAGTATGTCCGTTTCAATACACAACATGGGTTGAGATTAGAAACAATTTCAATTTTGTAAAAATTTCGCCCGAATCCGATACTAATAATGCACTACCATCGCAAGAGAGCATTCTGAGTGCTAAATTCACAATTAATTTACCGAATAAGTTGTCAGGAACAAATGTGAAAGAAATTGCAAACGTAATGCTGTAGACACAGTCAGTGCTAAGTAATTGTAGTGGCTACGGAACCCAGAGTTCATAAACAGAAATTGAGAACTGTTCGCACCAGACGTCGAGACAGTGTGGCTAAGAAAATAATAAACTTAGATCTATAAAACATACCTAGATCTACAGGTAAACCTACACATTTGGTTTGCATGTAAATTGTCCACCCGCAATGTGTTAAGATCTTAACACGAACAATAAAAACGTGTACAATAGACCACGGTACAAACTTGTAACAATGAGTTATAAATGTTATAATTCGCATTGTTCGCGTTCTCGGTTTGTTTTGGGTACCTGATGGTTTTTTAACCGGTCCAAGTGCACAAAGTAAAGTAAAGCTGTAATAACTCATTAATTATAGTAAGTATAATAGTTAAAAATATGAGGGCTAGAAAAAAAAAATGGGCTAATTAGTGGTATGATTACAACATTCCTGCGAGAAGCACAAGACCGCGTAGACTGGTAAAAGCGAAACGAGGCCTTTACGAATGTGATTCCTGGGCAAAAATGATGATAGTTAAGAAATAAATAACCACACATTATCACAGAAGATTCCATACAGCATCATCTCTTCTAAACTAAGCAGAGTTTCTGTTATGGTTGGGTACGTACCTACCATAATGAGATGACTTATTTTTTCGTTCTTGTGCCACTGGGGAATCGAACTCATTACCTCCAGGCGGACATTCGCCCGCTGCGCTTGATGGTAATGTTGTTACGTTATAGATACATTTTAATAAGCTATTGTCTTGTATTTTCTTACAATTATTCACGTTGACGTCACAAATCCAGGCCTCCAGTTTACGAAAAGAAATAAGAGAACGCGCCAGTTTAAAAAAAAAATCTATACTAAGTAGGAATTGAATAGTATATTATCAGCGTTTTGGGGACGTTTCTGACTGGTATTTACCTTATATAGACCAGTTGAGCTACCTTTAGATTGTTTGCAACAGTCTGCAGTTACCTAGCCCACTTCTTTCAATTGTAAATAGTAGTTCTAATTTGTTTCTATTATTTGATTGTAATTTTCTTTGTTAATAAAGACACAAGTAATTAATTCTGTATTTCCAGATCCCAGTAAGTCCCCGCGTGCTGGCCGCCAACCACCTTGCTACCAACGTGAGCTCGTGGGCGCATATCCTCGCCAACAGCAACTCGGGCACGGCCAGCAAGCAATGGCTGGTCGTAGACTTCTCCCGCTTCGAACACCTGAACAATGCGCCTAAGACCGCGAAGAGTATGAGGAACGAGGTGGTCACTGAGATAACTGTTAATAAGTGAGTCTTTTTACGAATTATAAATAATAAATAAATAAATAATGCTGGACAATCCACACACCAGCATGATCTAGCCCCAAGCTAAACAGAGCTTGTGTTATCGGTACTGGATGACTGATAATACATAATAGAATATGACATAGATAGATATGTTTGTGTTATACATAGAAAATACCCAGAACACCCCCCGGGACAAATTTTTCCCACGGCGGGAATCGACACCGCATCCTCCTGTGTCGCAGGCGGACCTTCGCCCGCCGCGCCACATCGGTTGTCAAAAATATGTACCTGCATTCTAATTCTAGCGCTCTACTTAAGTTTTATTGACATTGATATATTGTAGATTTCTTTTCTCCCATAACATAAGTATTATAAGTATACCCTTATTCAGGTAATGGATACTTTAGTAACAATAATACTTCATTGGTTAATTGTTAGTAAAAGACTGTGTGAGAATAAAACCTTATGCATTAATAGGCCTAAGATGCTAACGAACTAACAAAATAGTATGTTAACGAAATAAGGCCATCCGGCCTTAACTATTTCGTTGGCATATTATTTTGTTCTGCTAATGCGTCAGGCCATATTTCATCTTAAATCCGGATATAGCAGGACACGGTAAAATAGAAAAGATAAATGGTTTAGAATTGATTGCATATGCAATTATGTTAAAGTCGACGGTAATTGGTAAAGTTCAGGCACTGTCCGCAAGGACTCTCTCACCTAATTTTAATGAATGAGGAGTTTTAATTGTGAACAATTTTTTTATTCATTTGTTACAGGCATGTCCGCCATACTGTAGTTCACCGAGCCAGCACCGGTCGCACCAAAGGACTGGTTGCTCTGATAGAGCAGGTGCCTGGGCTGACGCACTCGGCCGACCTATCTGACACCGTTCTCGAGAGGGGCTATTGGGCTACTCATGGCCTTCCCTATTTCAAAGTAAGTGTATACTAAGATACTTATAAATGCACACTATGGCTCAGCGACTGGTACTGTCCTAGTCTTGGCCTCCAATAAGGAGAAGACGCCATTTTGGTCCGTCTTGTGCAGTTTCCAGCGTGGTGTTTGCAATTTCGCTTCCACAACAATGTTCCCGCGGTACCGTGATGCTGCGTAACTACATAGGTGGATTGTACCACTGTAAATGATGATGATGACTGGAACTTTATTCATATGGATTTGATAAAAATTACTATTTCTTACTGATACTGTAATTATTGATTTTCTCTTCACTTAAAATGTTTGTCCACTTGTGGAAAAAGTTAAAAAGAAACCACTAGTACACATACTTAAATATCACTTATGTGTCAAATGTATGTTTATTTCGGCTATCTAAATCTAATCCGTTTAATTCTACACGCTTTAAAAATCTAGTTTTTCAATTTAGGAGACCAAAGACTTTATTCATTCACGAAATGACCTCTACGAAAAACAGTAATCCATAAAAATAAGACTTAAACGCGGTCGCTTGCTAATGTTCGTTTTGTTTATTTACAAAAACTAATGAAAAATTGCTCATAAACTTTTTACATCTTCCAGGATATAGCAGAAACCACACAAATAAACAAGATGGAAGAGCTACACGGCCAAATATTTTCAGAGTCGGAATCACCACGTGCAGTTCTGTTCAAACGCGGCTATAAAAACGCGACGTCACTAGACAGCATAATAAAACTAATGAGGCAAAACAACGTGACTGCGATAAACGCTGCGAGTAATAAAACTTGTGTGGGCGATGTAGAGTGCATAATAAATGAGCATGGATATTGGTCCGTGCTTGGTGCGAGAGGTGATATTGTCGACAATGGCAGGATGCCGTATGGAGTTATTGATACCAAGATTGTTACAGGTGAGATGTGATCTTAATGAATATTTGGTACTCTAAAACTTACTGCGCTCTAGTAAATTTGAACTTTCTGTATAAGGCTATTTATCTGGATATCCCTCAATGGCCGGTCCATTGAAATACGATGAAAAAGTTTAAAATATGCATTTGTTTTATCAAAGGGGGTACCTACTTACCGGCGTTACAGGGCGTGTACCCGGCGATAAATAATGCACATTGGTCTTTGGAAAGATACAATTATTGGCTATGTACGACGATTCCCGAACACTGACGACCGTCTATTAATCACCGTATTTATTAGATGTCATTTCATATCAAATACTGCACTTTATGGACTTTATTAAACTTTTAGTTTACATCCAATCGATGACATGTAAACTTTAAATATTTATAGAGATTGTGCAACTACTAGAAAAAGGATGGTAAAAACATTATTTATTATTTTATAAATAATTAGATTTAATGTTGGGGCGTTTAAAGAACTCTATATTATATATATTGCAGCTAAATGCGACCGTACTTTACTACGCCTGTAATACGACTGAAAAACAAAGAATTTAACTCATAAACGTCACACACAATTTCGGCGTCGTCGAGCGTTTTCACATCCTACCTGGATGTGACAACGCTCTGTGACGCCGAGATTAGCTTAGTCTCTTTCCAAAGACCGATGTGTATTATTTATCGCCGGATACTGAAACGTGTTACAAAGCGAGCGTTTGTGCATGCAGTTCGGTGAGGGAAAGAAGGCGCTGGCAACGATACGGATGTAAGCACACGGCATAACGTATCATGCTCACTACGCCCCGTAGTACCGGTCTGTACCTGGCTTTAGGTTAGATTGAGAATCCATCCGAATGCTTGTTACATAGTGCAACTATCATTACAATAACAATTGTTTCTTTTCCAACAGGAACTCTAAATTCATCAGCACTAGACTTCATAGCGGTCGCCGGTCCACCATACACAGAGATACAAGCCAACATCTCAGTCCAACTCAACAAGGGTAACGTAGCACCGATCTACACACAACAGTTCAACGATAAACCAGACATCAACGGCCTCGAGATCCGGGACATGGTCCAGCAACAGCAAGAAGAAGCAGCAGAGGAAAAACTGGAGCTGCTTAACAAGGATGCGGTGAAGCCTTTTGATTGGTCGGAGGGGGAATTCAAGAGCTATTCGCACACTGGACTTCCGGATCGTTGGGCTTTTAACAAGTATAAGCCAAATTGGTCTTGGTGAATCTCTTAGTACCTAACTACTTACCTAAATTAGTAAAGTTCCTTCTGAAACTATAGTTTTCGTGTTGGATTGAATTATCTGTATATTTGTTGTGTTATTAGTTTAGCTTTATATGTTCATGGTAGACAAATATTTGTAAAACTTAAACCTGATCGTTGATAAGCTTAGAGCAACCACCAACATTTTTATCTTCGATTGCCATTTGTTATCATATAGGTAGGTTTCATAATTTCTTTAAATGTTTCATGAGACTATTCGTTTTTAATACCTACCTGTCTCAGTATCTCTTCTCAGGTAAGTGCTAGGTACTTCCTTACTTACATATTATTTTGTTCGATCATGTGTGTTCGGTCTCGTCTTTATCATGTTTTAATCTACTTAGATTCTTAAAGCTAAGATATATCTACCTATTTGATTTGTGTTTGACTTTTAAAATATTAATTAATTGTAAACGTAAAAAATGAAGCTAGTAAGTTTTACTTAATTATAAATGAAAAATGTGGAAAATTAGGACAATATTTGTACTTATCTACCGTAATTTATTATTTGAAATTATTCAAGTGAAATTTTAATAAGAATGAAGTGACGTTTACAAGCATTGTTTTCGATTTTACTCTCGAAAATAAATAAAATAGATACCTCTAATATGTAGTTTTTTAATTACCTAATTCAATAGGGTCATGTAACGTACCTATGGACATTTTCGACTTCCTCAAACTTAAAACGATCTATCTCTTTACGTAATTAAGGTATCTTAATAGCAAATACCTTATTTTGTAGTGTATATGGTCTCATATTCTTAGATTGTTTTATGTCTCTCTCCTACATACCTTAAATACCCATACGCTTAGATAATGTAGATATAGATAGTATATGTAGATGGTGCAATAAAGAAGTATTCTATTCTATTCTAAGAAGCCGGAACTATCTAATACAGAAGCGCAGCTAGTATCCTTTCTGTGACGAGCGATGTATCAAGGCGCGGCGGGCGAAGGTCCGCATGAGACGCAGAAGGTTGCGGGTTTGATCCCCGCCTTAGGACAAATGTTTGTACGATCTACGAATATTTGTCTCGGGTGTTCTGGGTATTTCCTATATTAAAAATATATGTATGTAATTATATTGTATTATGTATACCAGTCATTTAGTATTATCTATAACACAAGCTCTGCTTATTTTAGGGCTAGATGATGTTATGTGCATTGTCCAACATTATTTATTTATTTTATTTGTGTTAGAAGCTGATAATCCTACTTGCTCAAAAGGCAATGATTAAGAAGTCGTTTGAAGAGGTTTATAAAGTAACAGGGTTATCTTTGGGTAGACCCATTGATTATCAGATATCGAAGGATAAGGATGATCCCCACTTTACTCTTTAGATGATCTGCTGCTGAACGAATTTGTGGAAATTGGTTGGTAGGTATTATTATTTTAAGAGATCCAAAGTAGTTAAATCGTAGCTCTACCATGTCTGTGGTTAAATCAAATGTGAGCCTCCACTTGACGTTCCTCGATTTGAACCGGGAAAGCAAGCATAGTTCAAATGACGCGACGCTCTATAGCAAAATAAAATATGGAGCTAGCTTCATGCGCGAAAATTAAATTCGATTGAAATAATCCATCGAACGGTCATCGCTTATTATGACACAGCCCCAAAGGGTATAGCATAGTTAGATCCCATATATGATAGGCTCGCTCTCCTCTCTTCCCGGCTGGTTATCCCAAATGGAAAAGGTTCCTTTGCTTTGTAGGTATAAGTACTGACCAAAGAACCGTGACGTAGGCTACTAAGATCTTTGGTACTGACAAAGAGTTATAATAAGAATAAATAAATAAATAATACTGGACAGTCCACACAGCATCATCTAACCCCAAGCAAAGCAGAGCTTGTGTTATGGGGTATGGGTATAACACAAGCTCTGCTACTAGATGACTGATATACCTAATACATGCCTAATACAATATATTCTAGAAGTCGGTAGGTACGACGACGTCAGCAGAAGTAGAAATCCGCGGATGGCTCGGATGGCTAGAAGAGGCGGATTTCTACTTCTTCTTCTTCTTTTAGCTTTGGCTCTCCTATAACGGATTTAAACTCGCTAGGATGTCAAAGTCAAACAATGTTGACATTGACATTTTGTTGTAGTATGCAAAATTTTTACACATAGAAGCATCTTTGACCATTCTTTGACAGTTGTATGGTAACAAAACAGCTGATGACTCATTTCATTATTTACATTGTCTTCAGCGCTGCTCTTCAGTTTAGCTCGTAAAATTTAGACAAATTTCACGTAATTATACGCAAAAACAGCCCGGAAGTGTTTCAAAATTGAATAAAGATTAACGAAACTATGAATTCCAAAGTCAAAGGTGCGTAAAATAAGTAAAAAAGATGACAGAGAGATACTAATTATTTGTATGAATACATACATAATTAAATATTTATTCTAATATCTTCTTCAGAACAACAACGACAAAATGATCGCGAGCTTCGTAAAGCTGGAAGAGATCTCGAAAGGGATAAGGCAGCCCTTGAAAGGGAGGAAAAGAAACTTGTAAGTTGGCAGTACCTTGAAATATTTAAAGTGATCTGTTTCTCAACACCGGAAAATTGCTATTGCCTGAACTGCAGAAACAGTTAAACATATTTAGTTTACTCCACTGTTTATCAAAAACTTACGAGGATTGTACAAAATAGCTCCATCCATAGGTACCTACTACCTACCTGTATGACTCATTGATTCTTACTTCCTTTAGAATAATTGATATTGTAGTGATGAAATCACTTGTTAATGTGTGTGTTAAAGTGGATGGGCCAAGGGAGAAATACCTACTTTAGCAAACCAATCAACTAACTATCACGGTAACATTGCAGGAAAATGATATAAAGAAAATGGCTAAAGAAGGTAACAATGAAGGATGTAAAATATTAGCCAAACAACTGGTGCAACTGAGAAAACAGAAAACCAGAATCCAAGGTGCTAACAGTAAGGTAGGTGAATGATTTTATTATTCTAATCGGTAGTTATTGTATATTCATTGATTCTAATAAAATGGTATCAATTCAGATGTCGCCAAAACGAAACTGATTGGGTGCTGTCCCTTTCATAGTGAGCAAAGTAAAAGGGATGGTATAATTTTCAGTGCTGTCAAATTATTTTCGCTTTGATAACATCTGATTGACACTAGTGACCAAACAGCTTTGATCTATTCAAATGTAAACTTTATTTATAGTTACAGCTATGCTATTACAAATAAGTAATTTACAAATTAAACAGTTGAGCTATCTTCAGTGTTGCAAACAATGTAATTAGACATAGCTCAACTGATACAAATTAATTCATATCTAATCTGGCTCAGCCCTACTGTGTGACAAAGCTGCAACACTGCACTAGTTTTTCTCACCCAACAATAAAGCTAGGGTCATAAAAAATCTATAATTCAAATTAACTGATAGAAAAGGCTATTTTTATTTTTGAAACTATATTGGTTATTCACAAGATTAAAGTCATTCTATAATCATGGCATATGAAACTGTGCTAATATTGGAGGGCTCAAAACTCAAATCATGATAAATATCGCATTATAGTCATTATAAATGACTTTAATTTTATCATTACGTTGCTTCAATTGAAGCGAATATAAGTCGTGATCCTGCACAATTCTGGAAGTACGTCAGAGAGAGACGCAAGGACAGGAGTCAGACGCGTACTTATTCGGTCGATGGGGTATTAGTTGCAGGTCAAGATGCAGTAACTGCATTTGCCGAATATTTCAGCTCTATTTTCCTCGACGATGTTCCAGTATTAGACGCCCACGCAGCTGAGAGTTACGCTAGTGGTTCGGGGTACTCCCAGGTGATACAGGTAGAGTCGATCTCGGAAACAGATGTACGCCGCGCCGTTCGTCGCTTAAAACAATCTTCTGCGGCTGGCCCTGACTCTATCCCCCCCTTTGTGGTCAAAGACTGCTTATTCGCCTTCGTAGAGCCTCTACACCACCTGTTCAATCTATCCCTGCACAAGAGTCACTATCCTGCCTGTTGGAAGTTATCGAGAGTCACGCCTGTTCCGAAAACTAGCAAATCCTCTGAGGTCAGTGATTTTCGGCCAATAGCTGTCTTATCAGTTTTTGCTAAGGTATTCGAATCTATCTTGAATTCGCATATAACCCGGCAGTTAGAGTGTGTTTATGACGAGGCACAACATGGCTTTCGTAAAGCGAGATCCACCACTACGAACCATACAACGTTCATTGACTTCATTGCGAATCAGATGGACGCTGGAAGACAGGTTGACTCCATATACCTTGACTTTAGACGAGCGTTTTTGACTGTGGATAACGACATTTTTTAAAAAAGCTGTCAGCTTTAGGGGCTTCTCCCAGATTACTGAGGTTTTTTGCTAACTATCTATGTCAGATAGATAGTTAGCAAAAAACCTCAGTAGGCAGTATGTACAGCTGAAAAACTTTAGGTCTCAGGAATTTTATACAAGATCTGGTGTCAGTCAAGGCAGCACGCTCGACTCTCTTCCTGGCGATGTTTAATGATCTTCCCATGGTACTAAACTCGACCAAATGCTTGATGTTTGCCGACGACTTAAAAATCTATAAATCTATTACTTCTGACACGGACTGTGCGGATCTTCAGCGGGACATTGACTCTGTGAAAAATTGGAGTGTATTGAATAGGTTCGCGTTCAATGTTGCAAAGTGTAAGGTGATGACCTTCACTAGGCAGCAAGTTCCTAAATTACAAACCTACTCTCTAGGCATCTCTGCTATGGAACGGCTCATTGAAGATAGGTGTCTAAACTTTCGCGAACACATTACATCCATGTGCAAGGCTGCTAATCGTACTCTAGGCTTTATTATGCGATCGGCTTCGCAGTTTAAGGACGTTGGAGTAGCAATTATGCACTACAATGCTTACGTTCAAAGCAAGCTAGAGTTTAGCGCAATAAGTTGGGATCCGCGAGAAGCCAAATACACTATTTTGATTGAGAGACTTCAAAGAAAGTTTCCGAGGTATTTGTACAAACGTATGTATGGGTACTATCCGTACTTATTCCCTTCCCTCTTTGTGGCTGGTATGGTCGGATTAGATTCACTGGAGCTGAGGCGCAAACTGCAGTAAGCTATGCACTACTGCCTAATTATGCGAAGCATAGTGAACAATCCATCCATACTAGGTACTATCAATTTATACATTCCGACTAACTATACAAGATGCGGTCATAGACATCACCGACTCTTCGCCTATCACACTCCGCGAACACAGCATGCTAAGCATGCTCCAACACTACGCGCGCTCAAACTATTGAATAAATTTCTACTCGAGTTCCAACATGTAGACCTGTGCAACGATAGCCTAGCTTCCATTTATATGCACCTGAGAATGTACTTAAGTTAATTAGTTTTAAACCTAGATAGTAAGCATTTTGGTGTAAACTGTACGCGACTATCAATTTTAATAAATAAATGTCTAAATGTCAAAAAAAAATGTTACTTTTATTTTATTTCCAGATAGCCAGTGTTCAAATACAAAACAAAGCAATGGGAGCCAACATAGCGATAGCAGGGGCTATAGGCACTACAGCTAGGACCATGGGCAGTATGAACAAGATACTGAACCCTCAACAAATGGCTAAGGACATGGAGGCATTTAAACAAGCTAATGCTAGAATGGATATGACAGATGAGATGAGTAAGTTGACTATTGGCTTTTATGCTTCTGTAGTAATACAGTCAATTTATTTTATTTATTCATAACAAATCGACACTGGATTTTGCACTTGGCTGACACTCCTTCAGCTAAGTGCAAAATTCAGTCCTCTGATAAGCTTCGTGATACTTAGAATTAGCCTCCTGGTTGTTAAACCAGTGTTATTTTAATGAGTGATACATAGTATCATGGGATATTAATATCATGTGATAAATATTGAGTAACGCAAAAAACATGCATTTTCATGCGACTTATCGAGCAACTCATCAAACAAAAGCTCTCGATAAATATTGAATTGTAGATTTTGAGAATACGCTTGTTTGCTATGAAGCAATTACGCGATATTTTGACAGTTCTTGCCATATTTATCTAGTAGATATACCTATTGCCAGAATTGCCCTCCAGTTTTGTTAAACTGATGATAAAAATATGAGTGACTAAGTACGGGCTTTGTCAGAGTTTTCAAACTGTTATGGTTACTAAAATCACATATAAGTTTTAGCAGGAAATTTACCATGACTTCCAAAAGCTACAATTATTTCTGTTAAGTTTATTTTTCATGCATTGTATTATTGATCTATAGGCAATCTCTAGTTTGTTTGGGCTGTCTACATAAAAAAAATCACCCCACTTCCTCAATTTTATAAAGGTTGATTTTATCCAATTCTTAAAATTAAATGTTATGTTAACCATAAACATTGTTAATTTTGAAATGGTCACGACTACAGATCTAGAGAAACCAAGGTTTTTTCACATGTTAATTTATAGAAAAGTTGTAAATAGAAGTGTTTTAACAGTTTCAGATACATTGGACGACATCATGGGTGCATCTGATGAGGAGGAGGAAACCGAAGGAGTCATCAGCCAAGTACTGGATGAGATTGGCATTGAAATTAGTGGCAAGGTAAAGTTTATAAACATTGTTTATTGTACACCCACCTGCTAACTTTGCACAAATTGGCTCTTGTTCCGATGAGGTCATGTTTCTTAGAAGAAATAGACACTACTCTGACATAAAAGTGTAATTTCTGAATCGAAAAATGAATATCATTATCTAGCTCCAAGCTAAGCAGAGCCTGTGTTATGGGTACTTGATAACTGATATACTTACAAACAACTGATTACATTTTGACGACCGATGTGGAGCGGTGGGTGAAGGTCCGCCTGCGACGCAGGAGGTTGCGTGTTCGATTCCCAACTCGGGACAAGTATTTGTATGCAAATATTTGTTCAGGTGTTTTGGTCGTTTTACTATGTATAATAAAAAATATCTATCTATGTCATATATTGTATTATGTATATCAGTTAGTTAATGCTGTGTGGATTGTCCAGAATTATTATTTATTTATTATTATTTATTACTTAATACAATACACTATTTAGATATGTTTTACTATCCATAGAAAACACGTGGAACACCCGAAACAAATATCTGAACACCTGAAACATTTGCCCCGCGGGGGAATCGAACCCACAACCTTCTACGTCGCAGGCGGACATTCGTCCGCTGCACCACAGAGGTCGTCAAATCAATCAATTTCTTTGAAAAAGATCCCTCCTCTAGAAAAACTCGTGACATAGCGGGCTGCCCTTTGAATTCCATAGTGGATCAAATATTTGTATCATTTACACATTATTCCGCTTGGTGTTTTTCTATAAATTGTATTACGATCCATAGGCAACCACTAGTTTTTTTTTTTGAGACTATGACACTAACTTATGTACAATTATGTTATGTTCATACAACATCTTAAGAAATTTCCAGGATTGTTTGCATCCTGCAAAGAATATATGTGTGCTTTGTGATTTTCCAGCGCTAGTTATTTATTTGTTTATATTTTTCACAAAATTTAATTGTTTTTTTTTCTATTCCAGATGTCCGATGCCCCAACAGTAGTTCGCAACAAGCCTGGAGCCTCAACGTCGGATGCTGATAAAGAGCTTATAGCACAATTAGATCGACTTAAATCATAGAAAACAATATGAAAATCCTTTGAAAATCACATGATAAATTTATAAAAGGTTTATGTTTAAGCTATTTAATTTTCACTGCGTATTAGTTCCATTTATTTGATTGAATATTGTTCATGCAGAGGCGCTTATTTTTATTTTATGTTTTTCTATATTTATTACTGAAATGTCGTCCAAATATTGTTGAATCGTTCTTGTACTTAGTTGTGTAGTTGTGTACATATAATTTTGAAAAATATAATCAAATAACTTGTAAATCTGTGATATTTTTGGATTATATGTAAATGATAAAAGTTTTAAAACAGTTTCTTTTGGAATGTCCTCATTAATACTGTAATTTTTTACTACTGTAAGTTTCTTTACAGTAATTTCAAGTTTATTACTGTGAACTCGGAACGTGTAATAGCATTTTGGCCTATCCTCTCAGAGGCGGTCAAAATGTTATATACATTAGTTAAATTATATATAAAGCGTAGAATGTATGTCAATTTATTGTAAACAATGAGATGTGACATGATCACTCTGACCAAACCCTCCGTAATAAATAAATGTATATGCTTCGGATGTGTTAGGGGTACCAAAATACTAACACAATTGTCTAGCAGCTATGCTTCCTGCTAATGCGCCAAGTTGATCTACGGCTTTATCATGGACACGCAATGTGTTAACGAGTTCATAATAGTACCGCGTCATACCCAAGGTTGAAGGTAAATTAATAGTTCCCAATGCAAATAAACTCTTAGTACCTATGGGTACTCATCAATTCAACGTTAGCATACATAAAAGGCACCACCTCCACAGGCGAAATTCTCATGAGGAGTCAATATAAATAATCGGTTATATTTTGCACGAGCCCAGAGCTTTAGTATGATAGTTTGAGGTAAAACACTGAGTTAATTAATCGAAGTTATATTGTGAAAAGTGAAAGTTCATGAAAAATACTCATCCGCTTTAATGCGTACGTGACACGTACATATTTTTTTTTGCTAACTATCATGCCAAAAAAATTCTATGGGCCAGATAAATTATATTACCATAGCGGCATTACATAGCTACATTTTTGGATGTAGGTAGGCCTCTTCCAAACGCCTCCAATCTAGACGGTTCTGGAGGGCCATTCTGGCCATATATCTACTCGATGAATATGGCAAGAACTATCACAATCGAGTGATAAACAAGCGTTGATCAACGAAATCTGCAATTCGATATTATACGAGGGCTTTTCTTTGATGAGTTGCTAGATAAGTCGCACGAGAATGCAGTTTTTGGTGGTACTCGATATTTATCACATGATATTTTTATCCCGTGATAATGAGTATACGTAGCATCACTCGATAAAGTATCACGTGATACGCAGAATTGGCCCCCGGAGCCCTCGACGTTCAATGCCTTTTTAACCACGTCTTCATTATTATACTTATTCTCTTTTCCTTGATTCTTTGGTCAAGTCAGCCCGCGGGCCGAAACGTCCACTACGAAATGTATTTATATTTTTCTCAAATACGTCAACTCAGCCGTGGCCCATATCGACCCCTTTAAAATGTTTTTTTTTCAGTTTTTGGTACGACTTTTACTCATTCATGTTGTTCTTACAACATCGAACTTGGCAAGTAGCATCGAACCGTCTCTTGCAACCTTCTTAGGGTTACCTTATAAACCTTGTACTATACCAAGGCGAACAATCGACCACGACATTGATATTCGAAAAGCGACTCTGTCGTTTACTTTAAAATTTAATTAATTGTTTACCTTTGTTTACCATTCGATAATGTCAAGGTGGCGTGGTTTTCGACCTAGACCATTAATTTAACTGAAATTACCGTTTGACACTGTAAATATTGGTGAAAATTCTATACCAATTTTCTAGAAAACGTTTCATTTGAAGCTTAGATCAGCTTAGGATAACTACGGTCAAGAAACTGCAAGTAATTTTAATATTTGTTATTGAATAGCTGAACTATGATGATTCCGGATCACCTGTTTGAAGAAGGCCTGAACAACACCTATTTGCAAAATGATATGAAACATGTTCCAACTCAGAAGCACCTCTATGAGAAGACCCAGAAAGATTATGTAAGTCTGTCTTCTTGAATACTTACGATCTTGCAATAACTACTTTTTATCCGACCGTGCAAAAAGGAGGGTTATTATATTGCGTAACAAAGATAGGTTTGCGACTACGAATATTGTACCGAACAGTTATTTTTATTGAAAGTGTATTGATTTACCTACAAACTAGCTACACACATACAGTATTCCAGTCAAATTGGAAGTACAATGTTTGTAAGCGAACAGCCCTTATGTAACCTAAAACCCTGTTGCCGCGTCTTTTTACTCGTCGGTATGATCCTTTCTTCAATAAATACTGCTTACAAAACCTCTCTGAAACTCTACGCCAAGTGAGTTATAGTTTTTTGTATCGTGGTTTGCTTACGAACATTCCACATCGAGTTTGGCTAGTGTATTGGTTCATTAATTATAAGTCTACCTACATTAATGGGAACTAGATTATTTTTAAACTGTCTGATAATTTTTGTAATAATTAGTATTATTGCAAAGACTTAGATGTTTTAGTCTAAACTGCCAGCAAGAACCATCAGTAGTCTTTTTTACCAGCAAAGCCAATGTCCCAACTGGAATCAACCAAACCAAGTTCCATAGGTTCCAATGACTTTATCCTACAGGAACAGGAGCAGAGAGACTTGCTCTCGTCTCAAGACGGAGACACGTGTGAGATCCACGATCAGTTCTACCGCGACCACAAGCTGCTTCTGGTGCTGTTCAGGGCTTTGGCGGTTATGCCCATCACTCGGTCTCGACCAGGTTTGATATACCTTATTCTTGATTATTTAACGGATTAACTTGATAAAGTAACGGTTAACTTTATAAGTACCTAACGGTTTACTTTATAACTTTTGTTAACTTTATAAGTACCCATATCACATAAAGCACAGATATATTTGGGGCTACATGATACTGTGTGGATTGTCCAGCATTATTTATTTATTTTAATAAAGGTTTGTTTGTTATATTATATTTAACAAAAGTTTAAAGTTGTTAAATTATTGAATGACTTGAAATTTAATCTCCATCTCTAATTTATTTAAACGGCCTATGAACATCCCACTACTTGGTTTAAACCAGCCAGCCCAAGTATTTTAACCAGTTCTTTTCAAATATAAAATATCAGAGTGCTTTATTTCCTTTAGACCTTCAGGACTCCTGGATACGTCACAAAATACAAATAACATACTTATGTAAAACTAGGAAATAAAGTGATCTCTTTCATTTTTTGTAGACTTTCCACCTTAGCCAAGTAAAATTAATATTTAAAAAAAAAAAACCAGGACCACTTGCAATGATGTCAGGATTCTAACGACACCTACCTAAACTCAAACTCGTTTATTGCAAACAAATGTGTTACATTCATACTCCATACTACTAGTATAGTATTTTTAACACTGTGCCCATACATTAAAATCTGTTCAGACATAAAATGATTTATTTTACATAGATGAACCCTGAAAACATTACGCAGAATAAAGAAAAACGGAACAGGAATCCCTAATCCTTGTTTTCGTACAGTGTATAAGCAAGCACCCTGCTAGAAGAAAAAATCACTTATGTCCCTTTCAAAAGCAATGTCTTGATACTAAATTAAACTAAACTTGTAGGTACCATCACGTTCAGCTGGCGTTCCTCAGCCACAATGTACGCCATATGTTTCTACATCGTCGCTACCGTCATCGTACTAATCGTCGGCTACGAGAGGATCCTAATCCTTCGCTCCATTCGTCGCTTCGATGACTACATCTACGCGATTCTCTTTGTGGTGTTTCTTGTCCCGCATTTCTGGATCCCCTTCGTGGGCTGGGGTGTCGCCCATCAAGTCGCTATTTACAAGACTAATTGGGGAAAGTTTCAGGTGAGCCGAAGCTGTAATTGAGTGGTTATTTGTTTTAGAACTCAATTAATTGGTGGCTTGAGAAGTTGGTGATACTTACAAGTTACGATTAGATGATGGATAAATAGAAAAGATTTTGTTCAAATGTTACTTCAGAATAGAAGTATAGTTTTAAACAGAACATAATTTATTTCGACATAATTCGTCGTCCGACCCGTCAGTCCAAAACGCAGTCCGCTTTTTGTTCTATAATCTGTTCGTCAAAAATCCATTACGCCGTTTGTCCAAATAGCGATTCATCCATAACAGCAGTTCGACAACACACATTCTTTCGCTAATAATTTGTTTTGAATTATACCTAGGTACTCTTGTCATCTACTAGCTGCTGCCCGCACCTTCGCCCGCGTTTTATTGGGATAAAAAATCCTTTATGTTATACCAGGTCCCAAATTATACACATACCAAATTTTAGCCCAATCAGTTTATTTATTTATTTAATGCTTCCCCATAACAATACTTCTGTATCCCTAGGTCCGTTACTACCGCGTAACAAGCGAGAACCTCAAGTTCCCTAACCTGAAGACCACCATCGTCATCATCAGCGTGGGCTGCCTACTCCTAGCTGTTTGTTTCCTGCTCAGCCTGTGCGCACTCCTGGACGGATTCCTACTGAGGCATACCACTGCGTACTTCCATATTATAACGATGATCAACATGAATTGTGCGCTCTGGTATATCAACTGCAGGGGGATTAAGATCGCCTCGCAAGGACTGTCGGAGTGCTTCCGCAGGGTAAGGTTATGGACCAATTTTGTACACTATAGCGATATTTTATCATAATTTCATGATCTCGAGTTTCTTTTTCGAGTTCTTGCCAAATTCAACTTTTCCGAAATTTCAGGAAATAGTAAACTATCATGGTTTTTTACGACACTAAAGTCATTTTTAACGGGATATTTATTATGATTTTATCACTTCTTCCTAGTGGATAAAAAATTTAAGTGAAGAGAATATCAATACCTTATTTCTTACTATGTTTAGGTATAGTATAAAATTTGACTTTTCTAAGTGATTATTTTGTAAGCCTAAAGAAATAAAGTTATTGATTCTGATTTGAATTTAGAGCACTCCAATATTTCGGCACAGCTTCATGTGCCACGATCACGGAACAACTGAAGTCACCGTGAATTAATTTTTATTGGCAGACATACCAATCTACCCTCATTCTTTGCCTTTTGCTACGAACGTTAAATCTACCACCGTTTTCATTATCGAAAGCAACTCGATTACGACCCACAACACATAAGTACTTACTACTTATACTGAGGTAGGTAACACATTAATTGACCTACCTCAGTGAAAGTAGATATGCTACTTCTATCTAGAGTACAATAAAGGAACTTTTAGTATCACTGGCTTTCAACAAGAATACGCATAGTTTTAGAATTCGTGTTGTAAACCGTAGGTAATATTGACAGGTGTAAAATGGGTGTAAATATTCATTGATTGGAAGATACTCCAGATAGAAAATAGCGTAGTATACGTAGCATAACAAATGTAATTGTATATGGATCATGTGTCTCAAATAAAAGCATAATAAAAAGAATAAAAAACCCTATGTTGTAGATTATATTCCAACGATCTCAAACTTTTGCCAGATGCCTCTATCTAAAAACCTTCGACCACATAAAGGACAAGATAGAAAGTAAAATAGGTACCAAGTATTTTTTTGATACAGATATTTATTTCACTTTCTGCCCCAGCTTATTCAATAGTTACTGCATAGTTTTCTCAACAGGATGTGAACGTGGAATGCTCCGCGAAGCTGATTGCCCGTTACCGCTACCTTTGGCTGAATCTATCCGAGCTGCTTCAATTGCTAGGAAATGCGTATGCTCGGACATACTCCACCTACTGTCTCTTTATGTAAGGTTCATTTTATACCGCTAAATATTCTGTGTATTTATATCCAAAAAGGAGTTTCGTTACGAATACGAAATTTTTTCTTTATTGTTTCCTACGTTCCTACAATTTACTTTTACATGCAACGGAGACAGCCAGCAATGTAATTAACTAGACTAAGCCCCACTTGCACCAATATTATTAAATGTCTTAATTTTGATTAAATTTGACGTATGGTTTGACTACTCACTTATCAGACCTATGTTAATTATCGTTCTGCAAGCAAGGCTAAATTCTAATAACGCGAAATTTTTTCAAAGCTTTCGTTATCTTAGCAATTTTCAGCGAAGGTACGATAATAGATTCTATTTGTAAAAAACTTTAAAATCAGAGACGTTTCAGAACTTTTAAAACAATCTCCAAATTCGCGTCGGAAACCCGAAGTTCTAGAACAGTTCCACTCAACCAATAGTTCAGCTTAGAACAACAACGAACGCAAACTCGCCGTCTCAAATAGTTTATATTCTACCTGAAAGCATGTTAGTGACGTCACAACTTCAATAGAGCTAAATTGGTCTAATCAATGCTCTGTCGTTATTCGAACTATGATTTTCGTTCGGAATTCTGCTTGTGGAGCTGCAATCAAGTTCAACTGTAATATTCTTCATATTATCAAGTGCATCTTTGAAATTATATTATAAAGGTAGATGGTACCTACTTACTGTGGGTTGTTCTCAAAAATACAGACTCTCAAAACGGCAGATACTTATACATATATGGGTGCACTTATAATTGTTTTAGATCTAGATTTTCTTACGTGTAATTTTCAGAGAGACTTTTAACTTGTTATAAGAACTACTACTGATATTAAACCCTTCAGGCTTTACCTGAAGCACCTAAAGGTACAGTCAGGAGTTCAGGACGGTTTAAGTACGTGACGGCTAATGCCAAAATTAACAGCAAATTAACAAACATACCATAATTTGTTTTAGGTGTTCTTTAACCAGCTTAATTTTTTGTTATTATTTTAGTAGGTAAATTCTATTCTATAGTATGATCTGCTCTACCATAGCACATGCTACGAGTGGAGAACGAATTTTTCAGTTTCTCTGTTAATTTTTAGTATATTCTTTAATGCATGGGAGACCATCCACTCTATGGACCGACGACATCATAGCGGTCGCAGGGAGTCGATGGATGGAGGCGTTTCAGGAACGCTATTTGTGGCGTCGTATGGGGGAGGCCTATGTCCAGCCGTGAACGTATATGGGCTGATATGATGATGATGATGATTTAGGCATGTTTGTTCAGCGACAATTAATGTATCTCATTATGTGTCTCTCAACATCACGTTAGATTTTCGTAAAGGACCATAAGCATGTGGCCAAGAATCCTTACAAAATTATGAAGTACTATGTTTTTTTCAATTCAAAAGGTATCCTAATTTTCTATAAATACAGGTTCTTCAATATAACCATAGCGGTGTACGGCGCTCTCTCAGAGATAGTGGACCACGGGTTTGGTTTCTCCTTCAAAGAGATGGGGCTGATCGTCGACGCTGCCTACTGCTCCACACTGCTGTTTATATTTGTCGACTGCTCGCATAATTCTACATTGGAGGTATTCAATAAAATAAAAACACAATAAAAATGTTAAGATACCAACAATACAACAACATTAAAAACTTAATGGTTTAAAAAAATAATACTTAAAATTTAATAGTGTTTTAAATTTTACGAGACAAATACTTATCTCTCGGGATAAAAAATTTATGAGACCATCTCGGGGTTTACCCTGAGAATGATATAGAGATACGATAGCGAAAAATTTTTTAAACACAAAAATCATAAAATTCTATAACCGTAGAAATTATCAAAGATGACCCATAATTGACGGAGAAATCGACAAATATACATCAACAAGTTAAAACTCATGCAACGTACATAGAACCTCCTCTTTTTTAAGTTCGTTATAAGTCTGCGGAAGAACGTGTCTGCGAAGGGTGATATGACACACCTTCCTCCCCTATTGTATTCTTTGGGGTGGCACGCACATGTCCTGCTGTGGACTACATAATGGACAACCAGACAGAATTTAAAAAAGAAACCACTAACTTCATACAACCGACGACCGATGTGGCGCGGCGGCGGGCGAAGTTCCGTCTGCGACACAGGAGGTTCTGGGTTTTATTCCCGCCTTTTAGGAAAAAACGTACGATCTGCAAAAATATTTGTTCCGGGTGTTCTGGGTATTTTCTATGTATAATAAAAAATATCTATATATGTATTGTATTATGTATTAGCTGCTGCCCGTGCCTTTGCCCGCGTTTTGTCGGGATAAAAAATACCCTATATGTTATTCCAGGTCCCGAACTATACCCATACCAAATTTCAGCCTCATCGGTTCAGTAGTTTTCACGTGAAAGAGTAACAAATATCCATCCATACATCCATTCTTACAAATTTTGACATTTATAATATTAGTAGGAGTAGGATATATTAGTCATCTTGTACCCATAACACAAGCTCTGCTTAGCTTCGGGCTAGATGATGCAGTGTGGATTGTCCAACATTTTGGCGGATTTACAAAAGAACCCAAGTAATGTTTTTTATAGGTTGCTGCTGGCGTCCAAGACACTCTACTTTCAATCGACGTGCTGGCTGTTGATAGACCGACGCAAAAGGAGGTAAAACTGACACCTCAGTACCGGGAAATATTATTTTTAGAACGGAACGGATAGCCTTATTCCTCATACAAACGTACTTTCCGCTTCATTTGGAAACTATATCACCGATCTTATTGAAATTTTCCATACATGGATGAAAAATAGCTATGTTTCCAGCGATTAGTATTTGAAAAAACTTAATGATATTTAAATGAGAGCAATACTAATTTTGACCACCAAATCCAGTCATCTTCAAGCGATTTTTTATGCATGATAGACACCTTTATTCGAAAATTTGTCGCGCTGCAAACATCTATACTTATAATAAAACTGTAACAGGTCCAATTTTGTACATTGAAGATATTTTGAAAATTTTCTTTGGAGGGCACTCTATTATTGATACTGATGCCAAAAATGATTTTTTTTCCATCATGTCTGTCTGTATCTTGGCCGCGCATAGCTCCGAAACTACTGAACGTATTGAACTGAAACTTGACAGGATTTCATACTACGAGGAAGGACATAGGATACTTTTTATCCCGGATTTCAATAGGGTTCCCTTGGGAGAGGGATGAAAGTAAAATTGCTTGGCTGCGCATAGCGCCGAAACTACTGAGGGTATTCTAATGAAACTTAGCATGATTTAAGTTCATATTACGAGAAAGGGCAAAGTATACTTTTCATCCCGGATTTCAATAGGGTTCCCTTGGGGGAGGGGACGAAAGTAAAATTTTTTCGCTGCGCCTAGCGCCGAACCTACTAAATGTATTCAAATGAAACTTGACAGGATTTTGGTACATAGTATTAGAAAGGACATAGGATACTTTTTATCCCGGATTTCAATAGGGTTCCCTTGGGAGAGGTGATGAAAGTAAAATTGCTTGGCTACGCATAGCACCGAAACTACTAAAGCTATTCAAATGAAACTTAGCATGATTTAAGTTCATATTACAAGAAAGGACATGGGATACTTTTCATCCCGGATTTCAATAGGGTTCCCTTGGGAGCGTGGATGAAAGTAAAATTTCTTGGCTGCGCATAGCCCCGAAACTATTGAAGGTATTCAAATGAAACTTAGCATGATATAAGTTCATATTACAAATAAGGGCATTAAATACTTTTTATCCCGGAATTCAGAAGGGTTCCCTTGGGAGAAAGGATGGAAGTGAAATATTGCGCGTTACAGGATGGCGCGCAGGGCAAGGGTGGTAGAGAGCGAAAGCCCCCACTGGGGGGCACTGTCAGTGGGGCCCCAGGCAGTGGGGCCCCTCACGTAACCGGACCCTCCCAGTAGCCCCCGGCAGTGGGGCCCCACATTGCCCCGCATTGGGCCCTCAGTAGCCTCCACAGTGGGGGGCACCGTCAGTGGGGGCCGCTGGCAGGTGGCCCCCCGAAGTGGGCCCCCACATTAAATAAATAAATAAATAAATAAATAAATAATGTTGGACAATTCACACAGCATTATCTAGCCCCAAGCTAAGCAGAGCTTGTGTTATGGGTACTAGATAACTGATATACATAATACAATATATTACATAGATAGATATTTTTTATTATACATAGAAAAACGACCAGAACACCCTGAACAAATATTTGCAGATCGTACAAATATTTGTTCCGAGGCGGGAATCGAACCCACTGCGGGGCCCACTCAGTAAGCCCCCACAGTGGAGGGCACCGGCAGTTTGCCCACGCAGTGGGGCCCCCAGTAGCCCCCCCCCCCGCAGTAGGGTAAAATTTCTTGGCTGCGCATAGCGCTGAAACTACAGAATGTATTCAAATGAAACTTGGCATCATTTAAGTTCATATTCATACTACGAGGAAGGTCATGTAATACTTTTTATCCTGGAATGCGTTAGGGTTCCCTTGGGAGTGGGGATGGAAGTGACATTTCTCGGCCTAAATTGGCCTTAAATAGCGCAAAAACTCCTGAATGGATTCGAATGATACTTAGCATGATTTGAGTTCATACTACGAGGAAGGACATAAAATACGAGTCCATACTCCATACCCCAAATCAACAAAATGATTACTAAATGATTACAATTCTACGCCTAGATACATTTTACCAATAAGAGAAGGTCGCATTGCTCACCTGCAAAGGTTTCGAGGTTTGTTCAACCGTTTTCTGGTGAACACTTACGCCAAAATTAAAATGGAGTGTTTGGTATACATCAGAACAGAACAAATGAGAGAAAACTGCGCGCTGAGAATTATGTAGATCTGCGAGACGCCATGAACCAAGATAGAAATTGTGAAGATTTAGGACGACTGGTGATTCTTCCTTCCAGTTTTAGAACTGGACAATAGATGTGCAGTGCCCTATTCCCCAGTAGGTAAGGTACTATCAGAAGCTTTTGAAACGCATAATATACCTAGGTAAATGTGGAGCTGTGTGACGTCCAGTCAATAAAATCTAGGTATATGTAAATCTATACTATACTACATTAATAAAAATAATTGAGGTTTGTGAGGTTGTAGGTTGTAATTTCTGAATCTAAAGAGCCAATTATGAAAATTGTTTCACCTATTGAAAACCACGTTATTTGCGAGTGTTATAGGCTATATATATTAACAACTAAAAATGTTTACCGCTCAACGAAGTGGGCACGGGTCAGCTAGTCCTAAATATATTCAATATTATAAATAATCAAAAATACTTTTGAAATCAATCGTTTACTCAAAATTAATCGGAAAGTACGAAAAAATATCAAAGAATGGTGCCAACACAAAGCCCACGCACACAGCCACATGACAGCTTCGTATTAGATGGTTAGATGCGCTTTCTCACTCATAGAGCGCCCGATTTTATTCTACGTGAAACAACAACAAATCCGCATGGGAAAATCCGTTTCCGTTTGGGAGAGGTTCGTAGCCTTCTTAGCCGGGTACTGACCGGTGTTACGGGCCGAAATGTACCATTCAGAGCGAGCATGATACGTTAAAGAAAAAGATAAAAAAGACAAATTTAATTTTTACCCGAAATTACAAGAATAATTATAAAGAACCACGACCATTAATAAACAAATTTAAACTTTACAAATGGTAACATAATGAAACGTTACGCAGTGTGTCTAAAATTCGTCTCGTTGCGAGCGCCTTCTTTCACTGTAGATTATAGAAAACACTTTATTGCACACTTTAGTAAACAATTAAAAAACAATTAGGTTCACAAAATATTACAATTGACTTAGTCTTATGGTCTTGGTCTTATCGCTCACGAACCATCTCTACCGACCTACTGACGTACCCCACCTATCGCGCGGTAGGTACTTATTGTAAGCACAAATAAAAAAATCATTAAACCAAAAGCAGCCAAAAAAAAATTTGCAAGCAAAAGAGCATTGCTTACAACCCAATAGGACCGAGGGTCGTCACTCCCCCTGAGTTGAAGCCGCCGGGGCAAAGATGCTAAACCTCGAGGCCCCCCTCCGTGCCCCCAAACAAGGGCTGGAATGAATTCTAGTAGACTGCACGAACGCTCGCTGTGTAACACATTACATTACGCCCCGCAACAGTCAGTGCCCACCTTATCAAAGTACTCTTTCACATTTATTTTACAAATCCTTTTCCGTTCTGCCCGTCCCCAGAGACTTCTGAGCCATTGAACCCTTGTAATTAGAGTTAACTAGCGGTTGCCTGCGGCTTAGTCCATATTTATCGTCTTGATAATGTTTGCAACAAAAGTAGCCTACTTTACTACAATAACTATCGTAGTATCGTATAACGTTGGTGTTCTTCAAACACAACAACGTTCATAGTAAGGAAACATTTTTTTCATTCCTTTTTAAATTCAGCCGTTCAATCATGAAAAGGTCACATTTCATAGTTACTTTTCCATTTATTATTGGTAGGTATGGATTCTTTGATTAGAAGACGATGTGCACTAAAATAAGAGCGCGCACCCACGGCGACTTTTTGTAGCGCTGCAAATGCAAGACGGTATCGCGACTGTAGCGCGACTGTAGCAATGCAAGCGCGCGAACGTCTCAGACAACATCGGGGAAAACGAAGAGTGGCCCTCTCCACTCTTCGTTTTCCCCGATGTCGTCTCACTCACGTGTGCGTCGTGTGCTCGCGCACCGCTTCGAGAGTTATCACATAACAGAATATAGAAAATTCCTTTCAGGTGGATCACTTTATTCAAGCCATCGAAATGAATCCTGCTGTAGTGAGCTTGAAAGGCTACGCGCACGTCAATAGAGAGCTTCTGACATCGGTGAGATTTGATCACGTCTTATACAGAATGTTTGGAAATTCTACAGACAGAACTATATGTAGGAATGTATGTTAGACGGGCGAATACTTGTTTCAAACTCTTTTTCTTTCACAGGCCATAAGCATGATCGCAATATACCTGATTGTTCTCATGCAATTTAAAATCTCCCTACCCAAGGAACCTCGTGATTGAAGCCAAGATGTTAGTTTAGTACCATTTTCACGTCCACTTTTAGTTGATGCCTATAAACTATTTAACGAAGATAAGTTTTACAGTGTTCTTTTTTATAATCGATATAAGTATGTACCTCCGTTTGGCTACAATCACTCCTGATGGAAAGTGACGACTGCGGCGACGAGGCCAACGCTATATCACGAAGACACCTGTACTTTATTAACAAAGAAAATTACAATCTTATAATTGAGCTAACCTCAGAATTTTGCAAACATTCTTTAGGTAGCTCAACTGGTCCATATCAATACTTAGTCGGAAGATTCCCCAAGACGCTGGCTCCATTGCCCCGCTGTATGGCAAGTTTAGCAAAGTTTGCCAAAGTTTTACTAGAATATCAAAGTACGTATAGCAAATAGGCACCTGATTATATACCTACATTTATTAGTGGCTCTTTAGCGAGTAGGTAGATACTTACCTAGGTAAGTTTAAATTTATGTTGTAGCGCCCCGACGGGGTTCATGGGATGATCTCACTATTCATAAGAACTGTAACGCATGAAACAACAAAATAAATAAAAGCCGAAGTAATTTCAGCTTATTTATTTGAGTCCATAATCTATTTTCGTCGATGCACTCATAAATCATCTATCTTGTTCAGAAAAGCTTTTAATACTTTTCGTGTGAACATAAGCACACTGCAATATTTTGGTGTGGACATCGCTATTTGGTCGTGGTTTGGTAATAAATAAAATTATTTTATTTCGTACTATCAAAGATCCATAATTTGTTAGTAGTTATGCTAAAGATCTCTTAAAATAACTGTTAGTTCTTATTAAAATCAACTTAAATGTAGGTACTGTAGGTAGGTAATAATATAAAATTAGATGAATTTGAAATCAATATAGTTAAAATTATGACGTACGGAAAGCGCGGTGTAGGTAGACACGCGATGGACCGACGACCTAGTGAAGGTCGCGGGAAATCGCTGGATGCGGGCAGCGTAAAATCGGTCATTGTGGAGATCCTTAGGGGAGGCCTATGTCCAGCAGTGGACGTCGATCAGCTGATATGATGATGATGATAGTTAAAATATGTCAGATTGGAAAAAATAAAATAAAGTAAAATTCAATTCAATAAAATTAAATCAAATTAAATTTAGTAAACAAGTGAATGGGATGTAATGTTATGAAAGTTTCCTATATTTTTTTATTTAAGATCTTTCCGTTGTGGCTGAAGCCTTAGATCTCATTAAAAATATTATTTGTGATATCTGGTGTTCTCACCAGTTTTCAACAGGCACTGTCAATCAATGTGAACTAGATTAAATAAAGGCAGATTGGACCAATCATGATTTAATCCCTACATCTCGTAACCAAGTCGGTTTTTTTCTTTTTTTCTGGTTTTAATACGGAAAATCTGGGATTGATGGATCCTATCATACTTCATATCTTATTATTATACTATTTTCGATAACATAAGTTTTGTTCCAGCAATCCCTATTGCTACGCCGCCGCCATAACCATACCTACCGTAGCAAGCTATGATTAAGCTTTTCGGTTTTAGGAAAACTTTGTGTAAAGATAAACCTACCTAAATATCCATTAACAATGGCATACTCAGGTATTTACAATGAGAAGTGATTATTAAAGGACAGAGTTCCCCTCAATTTTTAAAGTAAAATCGCATCTCCTAATTTATAATCTTCGGTTATTCGACGATGGAATGTCACGCATAATGGGAATTCATTAATCAAGTTTTTTCATTTCCATCTAGCACTCCGTTACCAAGTTGGGAGATATGGGTCAAAATTCGTCCTTCAAAGTATACAGATATCCAATTTAACTGACGATATTTTAATTTGTTGGCCAATAACTGGAATTCGTTTTCCTTTCACACCCTGTATTTGTGACAGCTTTTCAGGGTAAGTAATTAAAAAACACTCGATTAGCATATGAAAAAAATATTTATGATAAAACAATACAGCATATCAAAGTTAAATAAACAACTTCGTAAAAATGCGGGTCGCTCAAATTGTTTGAAATCCCTGCGGATTGGCCTAAAACCTTGAACACATAACGCAGATTTGAGGCACGATCTGAATATTCAAACGAGTGTCTTTGAAGACTGCCAACCAGGATTTGTCACTGGACTCTAAAGATACTTTTTAGGGTTCCTTCCATACCCAAAGGAACCAAGACGGGCATAGGTTTAGTTATAATATAACAAAAGTTACTCTCTGGTTATAACTAACCAACCCCCTCTGCCTGACTGTTTTTGCGTCCATCACAAACCCTATCGCTGTAACAGACTTACCAACTAGCTCAAAGTAGGTACATAATTAATATACCTATTTTATTGGTAATTTCCCCCTACATGGGAGACCATCCAGTCGATGGACTGACGACATCGTAGCGGTCACAGAGAGTCGATGGATGGAGGCGGCTCGGGCGTCGTACGGGGGAGGCCTATGTCCAGCTGTGGACGTGTATGGGCTGATGATGATGATGATGATTGGTAATTATTCCCAAAAAAATCGATCTTGCTTCTTTTTGCATCGGTAGGGCGGAAACTTTTATGAATTGCAAAGGCTCTATCTATCTCCCCGTCACTAGCAATGGTACCAGATGACTGCTGTAGACATTTTTAAAGACCATTTTCTTTTTATTCGGTAAATAGAAACCAATGTAGGTATTATGAATTTGCATATAACTAAATACTTCTGATACCCTCGAAAAACAATCTATCTTTTAACGATCGTGCCCTGGTGCTGGCCCACGTCACGGGCCATGAGCCTAGTGTGGGGCCGTAGCCAATCTCATTAGACATACCATTAATTATTGTACAATACTAGCTTTAAGTTTCTTTGTTTAATATTTAAGTGTGCCTAAATGTAATGTTTTTGATTGAATAAATTTGATTGCATTATACCAAGTACCAAGTATTTATTATACCAAGTATTTAAATTTTGTTTTAATTTTCAACAAAAATTTCCAAATTAAAAATCCGTGGGACCGCGGCGTACGAATATCGACCCCTCCAACTCAACCCGTGGATGTCGTAAGAGCCGACTGAGGGAACCTACCAGAGGAAGGGCAGCAGCTTCCTTCAGAGTATTTTTAAACACCAACACTGCGGTCACCAATCCCCCTGCCAAGCGTGGTTATTATGGCAAATCCCCCCCTATATGGGAGACCATCCACTCGATGGACCGACCACATCGTAGCGGTCGCAGGGAGTCGATGGATGGAGGCGGCTCAGGGCCGCTATTTGTGGCGTCGTACGGGGGAGGCCTATGTCCAGCAGTGGACGTGTATGGGGTGATGATGATGATGAAACAAAATTTTAAGAAGAATTAACTAAAAGTAAATAAATATACATACATAATAAATAAGAAAATTTTATATATAAATAAAAGCTAAATTAAATTAAATTATTAGCAAAGAAAATTACAATCAAATAATAGAAACAAATTAGAACCAGTATTTACAATTGAGCGAACTGCAGACTCTTTCAAACTAAACTATCTACAGGGAGTATTATAATATATAATAGTTACTAAAAAATCTTATAAAAATCTTATCCGTTTTATTCTCATTTTGAATTCGAAATAGAAATAGTGCCGCTCAAAGCGGACGTGCTCAATACCTATCTGTTTCCTGGAAAATATCAGTAGAATTGAATTGACGCAATAGTCCCCGTGACATCATTCGGTAGCATTTGCACGTCGACGCTATTCACAGGAGCCGATACGACATTTAGATTTAACTAAGGTTTAGGTAAGTAACATATGTATTTGTTTTGGTGTTATTGGTCTTTCTGAGTAATATTACAATGATTAAAACTTTGTTTGTTTTTTTATGAGAAGGGGTAAATAATTACGGGAATTACTGGTCCGATTTTGAAAATTCTTCCATTAGCACGGTACGGTGGGTGTCTCAAATAAGCACCCCCTATCTCAATATTTTGTATACAAAGGGTAATCAACCCCCACCCACGGTTAATTGCTACCAATAAAAAAAATATATAGTATTATTATTCGCCAATAGATGTCAGGAAGAGTTATATTTTTCAGTTTATGTCACGGCTGGAGGGAGTCTATGGCCTTGTCTATGGGTTCATCTATCTTAGCTGACAACTTTCCTCCCCCATTGTGACGCCATATCCGAATTTATGCAGTAAATTAAAAAATGGTATCATACATGATAGATGAGTGCTTTGTAGCGTCGAAATCTCGTCTATCGGAGTACCCTATCGATAAAGTTGATTATTGAAAACACGATTAAAACGACATTTTCTAAAAATGATTCCTAGCTAGATCGATTTATCACCCTCGAAACCCCCTATATAAAACAAATTTCATGAAATCTTTGGAGCCGTTTCCGAGTTTCAGATTTTATATACATATATATATATATACAATATATACAAGAATTGGTCGTTTAAAGATATAAGATTCTGTGAATAAAGTAGGTCTGTCGTGTCGATAAGTATAAAAGCTCTGGTAGAGATTTGTATCGCTTTCCATATGAAGTGCGGTTATTAACTCTGAAGAGCACTCTAGATAATAAGATTGGCTAAAACGCATCCACAAACATTATTTGTCATGATGCTGATAAAACGTTGAACTTATTAATTTTACCCATTGCTCGGCTACCACTGAAAGCTCTAAACTCTTAAAGGAATTTATATATACGATATATATAATATTAAGATTTATTAGACACTTTATTAACATTCAAATTGTGGCGATCACAATAGGCCTACAATGGCCGCTGTGATACCAACGCCACCAAATAAAATAAAACATTAAAATTATAATCAAATAATAGAAACAAATTAGAACTAGTATTTACAATTGAGTACAACTGCGGACAAAATACAAATTTAGACTACATTTTATTCGGCTACTTATATTCTAAAATTCCTTCTGTGTATTCAACACTTTCACTGCGGTCACTAATCTGCCTGTCCAAAGTGTGGAGATTTTGCCTCAATCTCCCTGATCGCAATAGAGGTGTTAAAGTAATTAGTAATTATTGTGTTGTGTATTTTTTTTTAATGTATTTGCTTTTCAAACGGTCGTTAATAATTATTGAGTATTATAATAGCTTAAATTTATTTAATTACTGCTCTATGTTCAAATCATGTTGTGCATACATGCTTAGGAATTCAATCTAGTCTCTTAGTTATAATTTTTACCAAATTATCATGCTTTGATAATTGTTTGTTTTGGATGCCTATAAATAAAATAAAATAAGTGTGCTGCACCACGGTCTCCGCAGAAGACCAGCGCTATGGTCTACCATAGCGTATCTGCTCTACCATAGCACATGCTGAGTGGAGTCCGATTATGTCAGTATTTCTTTTTATTTAAGTTATTTACTGTATATAACTGATCTGTTCTGGCAAATAAAAATCTTTTTACTTTTACAATTACTAAAATTAAGGACGAGGCCCTCTGGTATCCCGTACCTAGTCGAATCTTACACGGGGATTCTTACCTACACCGCTACCTCCACCGCTACTCTTCTATGGATGCATCTATACTAATATCATCATCATATCAACCCGTACACGTCCACACACGACATACATAGGTCTCCCCCATACGACGCCACAAATAGCGGTCCTGAGCCGCCTCCATCCATCGACTCCCTCCGCCCGCTACGATGTCGTCGGTCCATCGAGTCGATGGATATACATATACTATACTAATATACCTAATGCTTAATATTTGTCCCTATAACGATTTAGCTAGATATTATTTCGCAATATTTTGATTCATTAGAAAATACTAAACCGAAATCAAATTCTTCGTATTTACACTGTTTTTTAAATTTTTCAGAATAAATACTCGGGAATACAATTTTATGGTACCACCTCGGGATCATTCTACATTATAATAGCGGATTTTTATTGCAAATCGGTCCATAATTGACGGAGGAAATGACGAACATGCGTAAAAACAAACTCCATACAGTCAAGCCTCCTCTTTTGTTTTTCGTCGGTTAAAGATGTATTACGATACGAGGACGTCCGCGAAGGGAATTACATGGATGAATTACCTATATCGAACGTGTCTCTTTTCTTAATCTCGTTTTCTTATGTAACAAAATATTGTGTGTAATATACATACCTAAGATAAAAGGAAGGTTAATTATAAACGAAGTGTAAGGACACCATCCTCTCGATGGATCGTCGACATTGTTGCAGTCGCAGGGAGTCGATAAATGGAGGCAACTCAGGGGGCCAATTCTGCGTATCACGTGATACTTTATCGAGTGATGCTCATTATCATGGGATAAAAGTATCATATGATAAATATCGAGTACCGTCAAAAAATGCATTCTCGTGCGACATAACGAGCAACTCATCAAAGAAAAACCCTTGATAAATATCGAATTGCAGATTTTGAGTATACGCTTGTTTATCACTCAATATTTTGACAGTTCTTGCCATATTTATCGAGTAAATATATTGCCAGAATTGCCTCCAGGACTTCTATTTGTTCGACGTATGGGGGAAGCCATTGTCCAGCAGTGAACGTTTGTAGATATGACGATGGTGAGGATAGTATATGTAAAACAATCAGTTCCAAGATAATAATATTATGATTTCTGAATTTATTAATTAAATAATAAGCCTATTCTGGCAGGAAAACGTTTTCATTTGGCATTCCGTTTTGTATTTTTCTTATTCGTTGAAATGTGAAATATAACGGGTTAGTAAGAAATAAAAGGGAATACGACGACAGCAATGACTTTTATTTGACATTTTAGGAGAATAAAGGGAAAAAATTTATTGTTGTTTGAAAAACATTTGCTTATCATTTATTAAATCGTGGGTAAACAGGGTGAAATATTCTGAAAGAAGCGACGGTGTAAAATCTTAATTGAGAAAAATATCGATTTTGGACAAAATAATTGATTAAGATAATCGTAACAATCATTAAATAAGAATTGCCTTGGAAAAATTAAATGATTTTTTGTAATTTTAACAAAAAAATTAACAATTTCATTTATTTTATTTATTTACTAGCGGCCCGCCCCGGCTTCGCATGGGTGGATAGTGAGAATCCTTATTTTTTGTTTGCAATTAAAATAGCCTATATTAATCAGTGATAATGTAGCATTCAAATGGTGAAATAATTCGATCCAGTAAATTTTGAGCCAATTCGTTACAAACATACATACAAATCTTTCCTCTTTATAATATTAGTATAGATAGTATAAAACAAAGTCGCTTCCCGCTGCCTGTCCCTAATGCTTAGATCTTTAAAACTATGCAACGGATTTTGATGCAGTTTTTTTTTAATAGATAGAGTGATTCAAGGTTTTCAGGTATCAGCATTGCACCCATGTGAAGCCGGATCGGGTCGCTAGTCCACAATAATGTGGCTGTTAATGTTGATTTCATATTTGATGGATAGGTGATACATACAAAAAGCCTATCTTCCACGAGCAGCCATACAAAGCAAACTTCCAAAACTGTACTAAAATAACAATATTTAAGGGTAGGTGGTACTTTCTAACTTCTCTTCACAAGGTTATCATGACGTTAACAGGCGACGCATAAATCAGTGTATGAAAATAATTAGCGGTTTCATTGTCCCAAAAAAATAACCTATGTATTTGTATATTAATTTGCGTATAGAAGCTTCAGTTTTACTCGTTTGGCAATTACTCGTTGATTCTGTACTAATTAGAAAATAAAACGTAAAGTGCGAGTCAGACTCGCGTACCGTACCGCGTGCGTGGGTTCCGTATACGAGCTTGCTTCTTGCCAAATTTAATGATCTTAGGTCGACGGGAAGTACCCTACTTAAAGCTTTTGGTCAAGGGTGAGAATCAACTTTTTTAGGTGAATTAAAGTTTTTGAAAGAAAATTCAGATTTTTCCTTTACTTGTGCTATCATACCTTGCTTCTTGCCAAATTTTTAGATTGTAGGTAACGGGAAGTACCCATAGGTTTTGTGCGCATTTAATTCCATTGGTAATTAAACAAAAATTGGGTATAAACGACTGTAACTTTTCATTGCGTTGATTTAGAAGTTTTTTTTTACATATGCTACGGCTCTAGAACGGAACTGAGTATTTGATATTAATTTGAACATACCACGCGTTTCTGAAAAAAAGAGGGTGACAGTCGGACAGATGGACAACAAAGTGATCCTATATGAGTCCTTTTAAGGTACGGAACCCTACAAATAACAAGACCTAACTAAGTTACCAACATCATAATATAAATAGAAGATTTTTTTGGCCGCTAGTTTTATAAAAGTCTAGTATGGCTATGGATTTTGTGATACCAAGAAAAAAATACAAAAAATACCGTCAAGGTCAAGGTCAATATCTCTGACGGCGATATCGTAGCAATAATAGGTATTTTGTTTAGTTTGACCAAGTAACTATCTTTGCCCGCAATAATCCCGAAAACTTGTATTGCGTGTTGTTCTTCTTAGTTTTCGACAATATGTTGCCGCTAATAACACTTCTCAGTATACAGAGTCTGTATGTGGGATATAAAAGAATCTGTACCAAATCTTCGACAGCTCGTTAGATAACGAATTAAACTAACGGTGCCAGGTATGGTTTTGATTTATTCAATAAAAGGAAATCAACAATAAATTTCAAATAAAGATACAGTTTCAAAGATGTCAAATAGAAATACACACACATTGGACATGGGAGTGGGACGCTACATGCGTGGACACACTTGCGCCTTCCCACCTTCCAAGGACATCCGTGGGAGCTGGTGCGGCTGATTTAGCTGAGGATCTCAAGTGGCGCAAATATACAGGTATCGACAGAGCCTACGTATTTGCTCCTCGAAGTCAAGACCCGCGGGCAGAATCTTTCCAGGTTTAAAAAAAAATGAAGCGTCTGGTCGATACAACATGAGAGAATCACCCGAGAGCAACATCTCTAGGTTTCATTCTCTTGGGGACGCTGCCGACTGGTGTTGATATGGACCAGTTGAGCTACCTGTAGATTGAATAGATTTGATCTGCAGTTAGCTCAATTGCTACAATTGTAAATACTAGTTCTAATTTGTTACTATTATTTGATAGTATTATTTTTTGTTAATACGAGTAAATTCTACTTGTAACAGATTAGTAAAAAAAAAGATTAATAAAAAAGTAAGATCATGGTCCTATTTGTACATATAAAAATATATATATATAATCAAGAACAATAAAATACAGAAACAAATTAGAACTAGTATTTACAATTGCAACAATTGAGCTCACTGTAGACTGCTGCGAACAATCTACAGGTAGCTCAACTGGTCCATAATTAGAACAAGCATAGGTAAAAGCATGGCTATTAATTACCAACATTTGTGGCTATTATAGAAGAGCACAAAACAGTCATCAAGACTTGCTCAATTAAAAGCTCATCTAACGCGTTGTTAATTTACAAGCGAGCCCGAGTTAATAAAGCTGAGGGTACGTGCTTAGCATACGGATCAAAGCCTAAAACTTATAAAAGATATGCTAATGTTGAAAACTGACCGCTTTTATCATCGAAAACAAGGTTATGTACATATATAATATGTCATTATTAACAAAGAAAATTAGAATCAAATATAAGACTGAAATAAGAACTAGTATTTACGATTGGAGCCGGTTCAGGACAGCTATTCGTGGCGTCGTCGTTTGGGGGAGGCCTATGTTCAGCTGTGGACGTATACGGGTTATGTGGTGATGCTGGTTAATTTACAATTGAAACAATTGAGCTATCTGTAGACTGTTAAACAATCTACAGGTTGCCCAAGTGATTCCTCTAATCTATCTTAATTAGAGAATTACCTTTAATTTGGTTCAGTTCGCCACATTCAAACGCAACGACGTTTCTCGTGGAACTAATCAATGCGATTTTTTCTCTCTAGGACCTTTCCTACCTCCATCGGATGTATAAGGTTTGTACTTACTAATTTATTTTATTTATAAATTTGAATACACTTGATTTCGTTTTAATCTATAATACTATTTAACAAGTATTGTATACATGTAGCTCATTTAAACAAATTAATTATGATTTTTATAGTGTGTTAGTGTAAATATTAATCTGATTAATGCATTGTGAAGTAGGTAGCTATGATTTAATCAATCAATGACTGTTCCTAGATTATTCCTAGATAATTTAACATTATCAGATATTCCTAACAATTATGAAATCGTAAATTTAAAATTCAATTTACAACGCCCTTATAACCGCTACGAAGAAAAGCTCTACGCCGTAGCAGTTCGTAGACGTGCTACGCTATTGCTACGTCTACGACAAAGTGAGAACTAATAATATTAAATGACAATAAAAAATCATTATTTTCGTTAATACAATAAATTATAACATTGAAAAGTTCAAAATCATAAAATAAATTAAATCAATAAGTAGTAACAAACATATTACAAAACATATGTACTATCACCAAAAATTGTGCTTTACCACTGTAAGGGTGGTTTTTCTGTAAATCAACTAGACGGTACCTGCTGTACCCCCATCCTTCTAAATTTTGAACACCAATAGAGTAGCCAAGCTTTCAGGGCGCTGTCATAAAATTTTTTGATAGTATCAAAAGTGAAACCCATAAGAATATTATGATTTGTGGAATATCTGTAAGCATGATTGAAACAATTGATCTAACTGCAGACTGTTGTAGACAATCTAAGTTACCTTTCTAATTAATAAATTTAAACAAATATTATCGAACCCTAATTAATCATTGTTTAAAATGCCTATATTATATATATATACGTACTATCTATTATATATATATATATATATATATATATAATAGATAGTACGTATATGTAGGTGTTCAGTAAAGGAGCAAATAAAGTTGTTTTTATTAAAAAACCTCCAAAACAACCTTTCGAAGAATTTGATCTTTCATCCATCCAAATTGTATCCTTTAGTAAAATTGTTTATCGAAATATGTAGTAACTATCTTCTGGCCGCGGCTTCGAGTGTGTTTTTGAACACAAAAATGTATATGGTCTAGCTAGAGCTACATCTCTACAAAGCCAGCCTCTTCTTTCAGCCTTATTCATTCAGCAGTTTGGGTTTTGCACTGCACTAATGTTGTAAAGAATACTCGCAGTCGCAAATATTTGCAAGAATTTTAATACTAGCATTCGGATGTATATATGACGTTATTTAAGGCCAAACAAAATAGAATATGATCATTATTCTCTACTGAATTAAAAAAATATTAGAATGAAAATATACTTAGTAACAATTCCGCGTATAACCTAAGCTCAATGTCAAGGTCAAGTATTGTGGTGTCCTGATGATGTCTCGTGGAGAGACGAAACTAGTTGACGCGGAATATTTATAAATACAAATATTTTGCAATGGACTTTTATAAAGTTACGGAAGAATCTATTATTTATCTACTGAATTACCCGTAGTAGCTACAGAATATTTCCACTATACTCTACGTTAGTTCAACAATGCGGACGTAATCTATTTCCCACTACAAGTCGAAAGTTAATTCATGGGATCCTGCGTCTGACAGATCCTTTGATTTTGAAAACGAGAGTTCCATTCGTAGTATTATGAAAGGTGATGTCAGTATGGTTATAGCACCACAATATGAAAGCTAGAACTTTCGTAGAAAAAAAGATTTAGGTCTCTGGCTAGAACCACAGATTTCAGATTTCTATAACTTTATTTCTTTAGACTTACAAAATAAGCACTTAGACAAGTCAGCTTTTATAGTATAGAATTTTATATGTATATAGTAACTAGCTGCTGCCCGCGCCTTCGCCCGTGAAAAGTGCAGTAGGTAACTATAATTTTTACCAAAATTATATTTGAAGTTTGTATTCGATTTCATCAGGAACTCGATTTCTTGATTGAAATATTCTCACATCAAATAATAAATAAATAATACTGGACAATTCACAGAGCTTTATCTAGCCCCAAGCTAAGCAGAGCTTGTGTTACGGATACTAGGTAACTGATATACATAATAGAATATATTACATAAATAGATATTTTTATCATACATAGAAAACGACCAGAACACCCTGAAATAATATTTGAAGATCGCACAAATATTTGTCCTGAGGTGGGAATCGAACCCGCAACCTCCTGCGGCGCAGGCAGACCTTCACCCTCCGCGCCACATAGGTTGTCAAATAAAAAATAATAAACAGAGAACGCAAAAACAAATACAGATAATGTACAATGGGCGGCTGATACGTGAATTAAAAGAAATATGGCAGTTTTTAGGCGATTCCGAATATGTACTCAATTTTTGCAAAAATGCTAGTTACTGCACTTTTAATAAGCACAGTTGTAGACACCATATAATAGTATAAGGCAACATATCCAATTGATAAAGAAGGATGTAATAAATACACTTGTCGACCCTCATCATGAATTGAGTATTTCTTTTCTACTTAGACTACGTCCGTAAGGAGGAACTTTCTCCAAAGTCCATAAACTTAAGAGACTTTTACACGTGTAATGTAAGCACACAAAGTACCTACGTAACTTAATTTCGTTCCCCAAAACTTTATTCGTCTATTACAGTGTTTTAAAGTCATTGTAATAGACATTAAGTCTTCTAAATAAAATACATCGTTACTTTTATTGCGACATCAAATAGGTTATTGCAGTGCAATTTCAAATCATTCAACTTAGAAAAGTATTACCTACCAATTCTTTTCAAGGCGTTATTTTTAAGGGTTGTTGTACATTTGCTACAAAGTAAATTTGTCACATTTTTGTAAACTCCATACATTGAAAGTAAATTCGTCACATGCATAAAAATATGTGTTAATTCGTCACAGGTTCATAATTTTTACATAAAGTAGGGTTAGCAAGTAAAGTTAACGGTGTTTAGCGCTCGTAATTAATCAAAGTTTTACCTATAGATTGCAAAAATTAATTATGAATTCATAGGTCTTTATTAACAAAGAAAAATACAATCAAATAATAGAAACAAATTACAACTTGTATTTACTATTGAAATAATTGAGCTAACTGCAGACTGTTGACTGACAACATCTACAGGTAGCGCAACTGGTAGTCAGAAGCATGCCCAAGGCGATGCTGGAAGCATTGCCCCGCTGTATGGCAATGCTAATTTTAAAAGAACCCTAGTGTCTAAACCTAACTTAGGATTTAAGATGCTATCACAGACATGGTAGAGCTGCGCCTTTTCTGTGGATGCTATTAACAGAAAAGTGTAATTTTTCAATTAAATATTATCTATCTATCTAATGCAGTATATCTATCTATCTAATGCACTGCGCCAGATACAGACAGCTCTCGATTCACGCGTCGCTTCGACCAGGCGCTCTTTGACGATTTGATTCTTTCACGAATAAAAAAAATACTTTAGGAATTACACACATTTTCTGCTTATCATATAATTTAACTTTAAAAGTATACGATTATACTTTCATATTCTTGGGAGGAAGTGAGCGTCATAAGGGCCAATTGTTCAATATACTTAGTTGCTGCCGGCGGCTTTGTCTGTCATATGCATTTAACATTTAAACGAAATACTTTTTAAAGGAATATTTAACGCTTCAGGCTTGACATCGGTGAACAAGCAACCAAAAAAAAACAGACTCGATGTCTCTGCTTTTCCACTTTTGACAAAATGTGGAAGCAAAGGTCTATAAAATGTAGTCAAAAGTACTCCCGAAATTCAGACAGTTTTGATACCTTATTCACTAAAATCGCTTATGTTTTGTTGCTTTGCGGTAATAAACGTTTTTCTAACCACAAAAATGTTCATGCGCTAGAGCGTATGAATATCTTACTAACTGGCGCTAGTAAGGTACATAAATGTACCTTTGCGGGAAAATAAATGAAAAACATGCATCCAAACATTCATGAGAATTTTTTTCACTTGACCATTCTTTTCTCACCTTCAAGTGCCCCGGATACAATCCAAGGTCCACTTCCGGGATAATCTCCTCTGCTTTAAATCGGATGAATACGTAATTTTCCTTTCAGACGGGAAATACAAGTTTTTTCTACTGAAATGTTGTCACAATAAAATTGTTACTAAGAGTAAGGATCTGATCTTTCAAATAAATTTTGTTTCATTGCATTTGATGTCGTATTTTACCCACTACTGGGCGTAGGCCACCCGAAAAATTTTACTTACTTTTTATTACTGTTCCAAGACCAGTAAACCGTATATTTTTACATATTTTAACATTTAAGGTCATACATAACATTTGAATTACCCAATCTTGTCAAGAAAAATAATAAAATTAAATAAAACTAAAAAAATACATGCACAATTTTTTTTGTTATATCATCATCAGCCCATACACGTCCACGGCTGGACATAGGCCTCCCCCGTACGACGCCACAAATAGCGGTCCTGAGCCGCCTCCATCCATCGACTCCCTGCGACCTCTACGATGTCGTCGGTCCATCGAGTGGATGGTCTCCCATATAGGGGGGGATTTGCCATAATCACCACGCTTGGCAGGCGGATTGGTGATCGCAGTGTTGGTGTTTAAAAATAGTCAGAAGGAAGCTGCTGCCCTTCGTCTGGTAGATTCCCTTAGTCGGCTCTTACGACATCCACGGGTTGAGTTGGAGGGGTCGATATTCGTACGCCGCGGCCCCACGGACAGTTTTAGTTATATTTCGTTGCTTAATTTCGAAATATCGCTAAAACGCGAATAACGTTTAAGCGATATTTCGAAATGAAGCCAAGAAAAAATCTGTATCATGTTTAATTTACATTTCTGTACAACTGATCGAACAAACCACAACAAACTTCAATAACAATGTAAATTATCACTTTTGTGTATCAATTAATACATATGGCCATACAATTGCGTGAGTCTAACACGGAGGGCGGGCGGTGCGTCCTGCCGCCCAGCCGGATATAAAAGCGGGCAGGGCGGCCTCAACCACACATCAGCACGATCTCTCAGCCAGGCTACAGTTCCAATACCAAAACAGGTCAGTACTTTTACATTTTTATAATATTTAAATAAATACAATAATTAACCATATCGTGGCAGTGTATTTATTACTATGTAGTTTCTTGAAACTTTTGAAGTGTTGTAAGTTTTTGTACTAACAGTGTAAACGCAATATAATTTTTATTCCAGACAAATTTAACAATTTTTACAAAAAAAAAAACAAATACCTTCTGCGTCCACGTAAATAAGTTTCACGGTGTAATTAATACAACTGTACCTTAACCGAAATTTTATTAACATGGGCCAAATATTGCAACTTAAAAAACAAATTAATTAAAGTTTAAAAAGGATTTTTACTGTCCCCTAAGCTGCTTAGAACGAAAATTCCTGACGACAGATTATATTTTTTATCCACTATTCTGAATATTAAGAATATTTTTTTTTAATCTTGACTGACATTTTACTGTTTCCTTCAATTGTGAATCTGAGCAATCAAATTAATTTATAAGCTTCCGATTTCATTCAATTGCTTTTATTCCATCAAATGTCCGTAACCATGCCAACCAATTGAGAGAAAACCGTAATCGTATTATAGACTGATTGAATGAATTGTTCCAAAGAACCTATTCATATTGACTTAGATTAAAAATTTCCTCTCAGTTATGGTTATAGTATGCACGTGTAATATTTCCTTAACCTTCGACCTTCAAAGGATAAAATATATAAAAATATGTCTTCATGCGGTACCTTCGCATAGATCGATTTTTTAAAGTTGCCGCTATTATCTTTGGTTCATACAATAGTTCTTTTTTGTTTCATACAACAATTATTATCCACGTTGACGTCACAAATCCAGACCTTTTCAGTATATGAAAAACAAAAGGGGAAGACGCCAACTTTGAAAAAAATTTGTACATATGTATATTAAGGTAGGGAATTGATTTTTTTAAAAAACAAACGTTTTGGTAGCATTACGCTATCTAGGTGCAAGCATTGAAAACTGAATTGTTTGACATTGAAAACTTTAATAAACGCATCGTCAAAACTAATCCAGTATGATAATAAAATACCAAAATTCAATCGTAACTTTCCAGCGTCACACAACCGCGTAAACTGCATTTATAGTTTTGGAATATAAAAGTTGTTTGGAAAATACTCTATAAATAGCGACGGGTGTTTTATTGCTTTAAATATTAATTTGTTATAACACAGACTTCATATGCCTTATAATATATATTAATATTTACGCTGTTTTTTTTTTTTTCGGGACAACAATATTTTTTATGGATCCATCTCGGGATTATTTTCTATACTTTACAATAGTAAAAGAAATATAAAAATCATAGAATTCACATAAAAAAACATATGTATAACCTAATATATACAGCCATACAACCTCCTCCTTTTTTGAAGGCGGTTAAAATGGTAATCTTATACGCTTGTGTTTAAGAATTCATTACGTTTTACAAACTCCGCGGTGGAGTTGTTCAAAACCTTGTAAATAGCTGACTATCAGGAGTTCAATTCGCGCCATGGGACATCTAAGTATGCATAATTCGATAAAACTGCTTTCCGTAAGCAGTTTGTTGTTCTGTGCTACCAACAAGGAATTCCAGTAAATATATCTGATATATAATGTTTGTGTAGTTCAACTTATTTTATGGACCAGTTGAGCTACCTGTAGATTGTTTGCAGTTAGCTCAATTATTTCAATTGTAAGGTCAACGTAGTATAAATTTAATTTGTTTTAAATAATTTTATTGTTATTTTCTTTGTCTTTCAAGAATATTAAAAAATATATTAAAAAAACTTATTTCATGGTATTGATATGGATGTGTATGATTAGTAGAACTACCTGTAGATTGTTCGTATGACTGCAGTATTAGCTCAATTCAGCTAATGTATAACTGCTAATTTGTTCTATGTTTTTTTTTGTATTTTTGCTTATTTCATAATATTATATTTATTACGATACTTGCAAACTCCAATATTCAACCAAGCTCGGCAAGATTTCACATCAATTGAACGTAATTGAAAATATGAAGGCAGCATTTTCCTCACACTTGCTATCTGGATACGATATTGCGTTATTTATGGCGATTGTAACTGTGTTGGACGATATCATAATTTTCATACTGCACTATTATTAACCGCCTTCATAAAAAGGAGGCGGTTCTAAGTGCAGCTGTGCCTATGTGTATTGTATGTATGTTTGTCGAATTCTCCTTCAATTATATACCGATTTGGAAAATTATTTCACTCTTGTATAGAAAATGATCCCATGGTAATTCTATAAATTATATTGCCGAGGGAGGAGTCAGTATTTGACTTGAAAAACTTAAAAAACAGTGTATGTACTAAGTAAGTCAGTTTATTTTATAGTTTAAAAAATCCTGTCTATGGTTTTTTCAAAACAATCGGATTATATTTCTTTGTCTTATTGCTATTGACGCTCGCGAATATCATGCCTCCCGTAAAGTTCCATAATGGCATTGCAATGCCTAATTTTCCTTCCAAAAATTTCAACTTGTGTTGGTAAAAAAAAAAAGTAAATGTTGGACAATCATCATCATCATCTAGCCTCAAGCTAAGCAGAGCTGCAAAGCGTCAATAATGTTAATTAATAAACAAGTCAAAAAAACCGTAAACGGTACCCATTTTGACACTTGCTTGTGGTTTAAAGAACACTTCCGTAATTCAGACAGTGTTTTGATGATCATTGATCAAAATGGCATTAACCGGTTTAACCCAGAAGTCATTGAGTGCACGAAAAACATACCCTCGCGGATAAATTTATACAATTAATAATAAATATATATTGTACTTTAAAAAACTATTTAAAAACATGATTTTAAAATAGTTTGGATTATGTCATTTAGAACCAAAGTGGTTGAGAAGACAATTCAACGAACCCAAACTCGACGAAACGAAACCGTTTCGTTTAGGAGTTTCAATCGCCACCTTCTGTTTCCATCAATCAGACCATCTCGCTATTGAGATATAGGTATGTATGAATAGTACAATTACTATGACATTGCATTGTCACTAAATTTACATGAGTATGCCAAGAACTTTGAAAAACTACTCAATCGATTGAGCAGAAATTTGGATTTTTTTTTAATTTGTTGCTTGGTTTTTCCCACACAAAGGGCAATAGAATAAAAGCTTGTAAAATAGACGCGAAACTACTCAAAATTATAAATAGCATTCTCATAACTTCAGGTAAAGCATGAGAAAGATTATTAAAGCCTGTATGCATTTCTAATGTGCCTCCCTTTTTTGAATAATTTAACTTCGTTAACCCTTACTTAGTATGTCTGATATTAAAATTATGAACAGCATTAGAAACCGAGACTTGTTTATTCGTCCTTTTCCCTTTCCCTGGAGTGGAAGTGGTTTTAGGAAGATTCTATCGAGTAAAAGCAGTGGTTTTATCCGAGACATATTTTACTTATGAGTTTAGATTTAACACCTAAAATATTGTTACAAGCTTCATAAGGTATGAGCTTTTAACGTCTTGTATTTGTACCTGTACCTTTGTGGTTATATTATAATAAAACTAGGTATATAGTGTGGATGCGAAGTGTTTAGTGGGAGAATTAAGCCGTAAACTTAATGAAGTGACAGGTGACTCCCGCTCCGGGTCTTTCCTGGTGCAAAGGATAGCCATCGCTATTCAGCGAGGTAATGCTGCAAGCATTATGGGCACGTTTGCACTGGGAACGGTCAGGGGTGGGTTATTTAATGACTAATTTTTATATTGTATTTTTTATACATAATGTGCTGTGACTTAGTGAATAAGGTATATAGTAAAAGTTTACTTTTTATATCATAGGAATCTAAAGCACAAAAAAGTGTACTGAAAAGCGCGGACGGAGTACCTATGACACAAAAAGAAGTAACATATGACATAAAAATAAAATTTATACTTTTAAAACTTATTATGTACCGTAGTACATTATGGTAATATGCATGTAATCTTCTTCTTATATATAAAACAAAGTCAGGTTAGTGTGAACACTTATATAACTTGAGAGTCCAGCCAGAGCCAGAGTTGAACTTCCAGCCGTTCTAGCCGATATTAATGATCTTTGATTTGTTGGATTTGTCTCCGTCCTGAATAGCAGAATAACTAAAAATAGGGTTCCGCGCAAAAACTCAAATTCTATGCGGGCGTAGCAGCGGGCACAGCTCGTATGATATAAAATAATAAATAGGTACGTTATCACGGGTTTAACTGTCACCGTCCCGCAGCAGGGCAAGAATCGACTTTTAACTCTTCCCTGTTTTCTGTCACTATGGTCTAATTCATTCTTTCTGTGGAATTTTAGCTATCAGTACTTAGTTATATACCTACTCATTAAGATAGCTGTGAACCTTATTTTACCTACCGCAAGGTTCATTCATTTGGTGGTTCATTGTGTGATTTCGATTATAAAGACTCGATGGATTCGATAGACATAGGTTAGGTAGAAGTACTCCTCTGTCCGCTTTTGGACTCTATTTGGTCCATTATGCGTCGGTTCTGCTAGCATAGCCAGCCTAACTTCGGCCAGAAGCGTAGAACCTTCCTGATTATGATTCCTTTCAAGAGAAACTTTCATCACAATTTAAAAACTTGTCAATTTTTAACGCTTTAATGTCTTCCAGGGACAGGATGCGTGGAATCTACGGGGCTGTGTTCGTGGCCGGGGCAGCTTTACTAGTATGCTGCAGCGCCGATTCTCATAGGGTGAGAACTTAAACATTGGTGTCTATAGTTCATTTATTTATTTGCGACCAGCTGTTGCTCGCGGTTTCACCCGCGTTAAATTCTAATTTCACATTTCTAGAGGGATAAAAAGGTATTTTTTCACGTAAATTTCCCATGGAAATTTGATGTTTTACCAGGACAAAAAGTAGCCTAGTTAAGTTAGTTACCTAAGTTAGTTAAAAAATTGAGAGTAACAACTCTAAATTTTTTAACTAACTCTATGCCAAATCAAGTCGTTTGGTTCCTTTGTTAGGGCGTGAAAGAAGGACAAACAAACACACTTTCGCTTTTATAATATTAGTTAGGATACACAGGTAGGACACGGATGTTAACACATAAAATAAAATTAAGAGCACTGTAATCTGCCATTAGGCGTATAAATTTTACACAATTTAGTAAAAGAGCAAAAAATATATAATAATAAAATTGAAGCTTGTGAAGAAAAGGTTCTAAGGTTTGAAAATAATAAAATAAAATAAAATAATAAAAGGAATATAAACCACATCTCTACTGTATCTAGATGTAGTAGTCTATTTAGATGTCGGCGTAACTAAACTAATTTGGCAACACTAAAATTGTCCCGTCCTTTTCATAACGATCCGAATAAAAAGGATGGTATAGTTTTTAGTCCAGTCCTGTTTAGTTTAATTATACGACATCAGAATTGCCACCAACAGACTCCTAGAAATTAATCCTGTTACTTAAAAACGCCTCTCATTTTGACGCAATAGTTGAGAGTCGTGTTCTCTTTCATTCTCTGTCGAGTTTTCTGTTTAGTTTAATTATGCGACATCAGAATTGCCACCAACCGACTCCTAGAATTAAATCCTGTTACTTAAAAACGTCTCTCATTTTTACGCAATAGCTGAGAGTCGTGTTCTCTTTCATTCTCTGTCGAGTTATCTTTATATTGACACTAGCTTCTTCCCGTGGCTTTCCACGCGGTGTTTGTAATAAAAGTAAAGTACGATATGTCATTCATTCTTATTTCATTATTTAGAATAATACTATAACTTTTAGAAGAAGATACATACATTTATTTCGACCGATATAGAAACTATGGGACTTACCGTCTATAAGTACTTAATCTAAAATTAAAACGTTTACACAAAAACAACGGAAGGAAAAAACTGGAACATAAACTTTTACGTTGTTTTATCAACTTAACCTTATGACTTTACATCACAGAGCTTTGAAACTTGAGTTGGTCCCTATCAAGTTAAACTTGAGAGTTTAGATAGGTAGTTGCCTAATAGTTTCAAGGGATTCCAAAGTTTATCGCCTGGTTAAGTTGGACGTTGCTATTAAATAGACGATCTTTTCGAACTCTGGGTATTTTTTTTGGTAACAGAAAAATAACACTTGTGGTGGTAAGGTAGATCTTACGCCGATAGTACGTCCTCCTGAAAGAGAAATTTTTATGTTACAAAGCTTTATTCTGAAAATAATCTCTATGGTGGCCTTACAAGCTGTGGAACAAAACAGGTCCAAAATTTTTCAATAAATAAAAAATATTATATATCTGTTTTACTTTGAATATTTTTTAAATAAAATTAATAAATTCTCAGAATAAAATAAGTAGGCTTATTTGTGGAAATATTATAATACCATTAGAAATACTAATTTAGTCGCAACAGCCCCACTGAGACCGAATACTAAACATTTTAAGCCTTCAATCAGTATCCAATCATTATAAACGAGTTTCTTGTTACATAATTACAAAAGATTACAAACAATATTTCGACCTCAGTGGTTTCTTTTGAAAGTTTTAACAAACGAACTTATTCCGCTTACTTAAATTTAGAATAAAGGTAGACATCGTCAACGACAGTCTCGCATAGTCTATCCTGTTCATTGAATTAAAAATATAAACATTTTAAACATTATTTTTTAAGAACAAGCATTATCAAAGTACTTGGGACTACATATCCAACGATCTCAAACTCGATGAGGTTACATTCTTTCGTTTAGTAGTTTCTAGGTCCTCCCTCTGGCTAATGAAACCATAACATTCCCCTAAACCTCAGTCGATTGAGGATAACTGGTCTAAAATTCAGTTTCAGTTGATTTCTTCCACACACTAAATATGTATGTATGTATGTACATACTTACTAAAAGGTTTTTAAAAGCTATTTAAAACGTTAAGTTATCGAGTCTGGTCGTTTTTTATAATATTTAGATAAAAAGAAAAAAGTTTAACGTAAATACAACGACACTTTACTAAAACTGTAGAGGCTCTACGAAAAAGCTACGCCGTAGGGGCAGCCCGATGGCGTATATTTTTAAAAAATAATTTTAATAATCATTCCTTTCTATATCTTATACCTTTAAACGAGCAATTCTTGTGTATATATATATATATAATCTGAATCTCGGAAACAGCTCCAACGATTTTCATACAGGGGTTTTCCGGGGCGATAAATCGATCTAGCTAGGATTCATTTTTAGAAAATGTTGTTTTATTCGTGTTATTTCTTATTAGTGTATTCAATAATCAACTTTACGATAGAGCTCTGGGCTATGAGCACTCCCATAGCAAGATTTCGACGCTACAAAGCATTCATCTATCGCTATGATCTATCATGAATGACAGCTTTTTTTAATTTACTGCATATATTCGGATATGTCGTCACAATGGAGGAGGAAAGTTGTCAGATGAACGCATAGGCATAGATAAGGCCAAAGACATAATTTAGTCCATTGTTTTTGTTTGTGGATAAATAAACTGAAAAATATGACTCTTCCTGACATCTGTTGGCGAATATTAATACTATTTTTTTTTAATGGGAAGCAACCAACTTCTCTGACGACACAACACTAAAGCTACTCCAGTAGGTGGCGTTGTCAAGCAACATTAAGGTAACATCAAGTAACATTGGTTGTAATTCGTATTTAAATTCTTATATATAAAATTTCCATGTCACAATGTTAGTTACCGTACTCCTCCGAAACGGCTTTACCGATTTTTACCAAATTTTATATGCGTATTCAGTAGGTCTGAGAATCGGCTACTATCTATTTTCCATACCCCTAAGTGATAAGGGTTGAGGGCAAAACAACGTTTGCCGGGACAGCTAGTATAATTTCTAAAAAACACAATATCCTACCAAAAAAATACCTAGCAAAGCTCGGTCATCCAGGTACTGAAATTATTAATTCTTCAAAAATAAAATGTTTTTTTTTTTCGCACAGGAAAATGAGCTAAGCGGCGATGGTTCCGGGAAACGCTACGATGTGAACGGTAAGATCTGAAGACTTGTTTGCACACTTTACGAAACTTCATATTGTTTATGTTTTTTGAATGTACATTTCCGCACATTAAATACCTACTACTTTACTGTATACCTGAAGAATGTTTCCTGGCACTACACACAACACCAACCCATAGCATAGAAACCCACTATGTAAATTCAACACCAATTCTGCACGGAAATTACATCAAAGTGTAAGTCACTACTTTAGTTTCGGATGAACACGTATTGCCTAATAAAAACTGTCTATCATTTTCTCTGTGAACCCTTTCCCCAACCGATGATAAAGCACTCGCGAACTCACCTCTATCAACACTCCCTGTACACACGACTTGAGCACTGTAAATATACATCTTACGACACCTTTTCGACGTTCTACCCGCACTTTCATACCTGTAATGTTCCAGCACAACGTCGACGACACTCTGTGCACTGTGTAATGTACCACTTGGTAAGTACAACTCTTTTCTTATACATTTTGTACGTAACTTTTCAACTTCATTGCCAGTTTGACCTTGCTAACCAAACATATAGGTGCCGAGTAGAAATATATTTACTAAACTCTTGTTGTTACAGAATACAAACAGTCCGCAGAGTATGAAGAATTCCTCCGTTTCTTGGAGGAATACGATAGGTTTCAAGATCGCAATGGATTACATGGACTTGGGGGTTCTTTAGTTGGCAGGAATCTAAACGGAATCGGAGGAAGCTCTCTGCTAGGAAGAAGCCTGGGGGGCAACAGAAATCTGAATGGACTCGGTGGATCTAGCCTTCTCGGTAGAAACTTGAATGGACTCGGTGGATCTAGCCTTCTCGGTAGAAACTTGAACGGACTTGGTGGCTCCAGTTTATTGGGTAGAAATATTAATGGACTCGGTGGCTCTAGCCTTTTAGGGAGGGAAGCCGAGAGCGAAAAGTATGCCAGATTCGTGGATTCCCTCGGAGGCAGCAACTTTGTTCGCAACCTGGACTCTATTGGTGGTGGAAACTTCGTAAGGAACCTGGATTCTATCGGCGGCGGCAACTTCGTAAAGAAGAACCTTGATCAGCTAGGAGGACCCAATCTTGTCAAGAAGAATCTGGACTCATTGGGGGGCGGAAATTTTGTCCGGAACTTGGATTCCCTTGGTGGTGGGAACTTTGTTCGCTAATTAGATCCCCTTGGCGGAGGAAACTTTGTTTGAACGTATTTTTTTAAAAATCCATATTAGTTGTTACGACTCAACAATTTTCTTTCATGTCATAATTCAGTGATATCTCTCGACTTGCAATCAGAAGTATTTTATCGATTCTAAAACTTTACTTAGTGTTTATTAGTTTAAACTTTTAATAAATACTGGCAATTTAAAACAAGTGTTTTATTTTAACCCATTCTATTTTAGGTCCGTACAGAACAATGAACAGAGGTAAGTTATTTTAATTACTTATAACAAGTCTCAAAAATTCATCGCCGTTTCATAAACTTCTAGGTCACAAAAACAGAATTCTGCACCCTATGTTTGAAGCTACGGAAGCTGATAATCCTCGGTCTTCCTATGGAGGTCTGCTAAAGATGCTTGATTATATATCAAGGTATGCAATTTTATCCATATACGTATGCTTACGTCATTTAAGCATTCGTCTTTGTCGTTATCATCGTAATCAGCATGAACAATCTCCTAATATTTTTTGATCAGTAGAAAAACGCAAATTTGTTTTTTTTTTTCATTTGGATTTCTTGATGATTTCATCTGGGTGTTACATTACAGAGCAAAAGAAGCTGGAAAATATCCAATGTCTCCGTACGAATCTAGTCTTTACGGAGGGCTGAACGATGACTTCTCAAAGCGCAACTTCGATGAAATTGACAGGTAAGATCTTCGTAAAGATTCTAACCTTTAGGTCCACCACTTATTAACCCATTCAGTGTAAAATTCATTCGTAATACACACCTTCATCGCTCGGTAGGCATATATTAGATTTTTGGTTGAGAAGATACTTACCTGAAATGAGTATGATATTAGATTTTTGGTAGATGGCAGAAAAGGTGCTTACCTACCTAAAACCCTGCTGCTAGCTATATCCCGCGTTTTTGAAATTTTAACTCCTTCTGCTTAGTAGTTTTGGCGTGAATTGGTTACAAACATCCAAACAGATAAACATTTAAACTTTAGCATTAATAATGTATGAAAAAATATCGTATTAATATTACGAAGAAAGGTATTGGTAGATATTCAACTCGTGGTATTCCCTCGTGCAAGATATCCAGGTAAACATGTACGAGTCCATGCAAAACCCATCTGCTACATATCGCATGAATATTACACGGGGATCTAATCCCGAAAACGAAACCCTAAGCCGTAATAACTTTGACCCAAAAGTCAATTTAGAGTGCCTCGAAACAAGCAAACTTGACTAGCTTATACTTATTACGAACATGACGATCAAGATAGATAGATATTAGATAAATCTTTATTGTTAATCTTTGTTGCCACACAAACACAAAATACAAGTAATTAGTGATAAACCAATTCCAGGTGAAATAGACAGATAGGGAGGCATTTATTGATGATTGTCCGTAGTCGGCGTAGATGCCCAATAATGCCGTTCTATCATCTGCTATCATTGTGTTATACACCTCGGTCTACTCTATGGTTTAGTATAGGTAACATAATTTAACTCATATTAGTCCTATTAGAGCTTACCGTCTGCACCAGAATAAATCAATAATACCAATTACTGATAGAGACGATGTGACATTACCGTATTACCTTTAATGAATTACATAGGTATTATTGTTTTCCTGTTTTTATTTTGCGAGTACCACTGTATTTATTGTTTTTACATGTCCAGTCCATCCCAATGTTGCCTAGAAGAGATCGCTCACAGCGATAAGGCTGCTTTTTTACTTCATCTAAACTTCACGTTTATTCTTGTATTATTTTCTTTCTTTGTGTGGTATTTTAAAATATTATCCATCTACCGGTCTATCTATATATTTTTATCATCATCATCATCATTTTTCCCTGAGGTTTCATTGGGATAAATTGCTCCTTCAGCCATTTCAGAAATAACTCTGCATTTATGTAGTCAGACTTTTTATTCATAAAGACTTTTGAACCTGGAGGCAGACCGTCTATAAATACATTTTTTTTATGAACCCCTTTGATGATCACTGCTGTTTGTATTGTTCATAATTGCCCATAACATCCATGAAACATAATCTTTAAATAAATATTTATTAATTTAATGGCAAATCCACAAGATGTAATTGCGAAAGTTGTGCTATATTATAGCACAACTTTCACAGTGATGACGAACCAATGGCACGCGTGCCATTGATGGTACGCGACATAATATTAAAGGCACGCCACGGAAATAATGGTTTGCGTTTTTAGTTCAAAATGAATTCAAAAATTTATTGAAACAAGGAAACAGAATTGATTAAAACGAAATATTTATAGTTCATACTGTTCATACATAGTTTATATATTTATTTGTGAAAGATAAGGTAATCTAAGTAAAAATGTCAGTAACCAAATTTTGGGAATATGGAATTCATTACTACTGTTTGAAGAAGCTGGCTCATGCAATTTAACCAAATTTTCATCTACCTATGCCGGCCAGTCATTATTTTCAGAGATGAAAAATATTAAAGACTTTCTGAGATACCGTCGAGCAGATGAATCCAGTTCAGTATGCATTCTGCTAAAAGTAACATCTTACAACCCTAAATATATTTGTCATCTAAACTGCAACATCAGAAATCACACTAATGTAACTTTAATTTTAATTACACTAAACTTATAAAATTCATAATGTATTTCTTTGGCAGTCGATAAAGAATTTTAAATTCTTAGTAGGTATTTAGTATTGTTATTTTTCCACCCAATAATAACTTGGTTAAAATTATTTGGTGGCACGTCTATGGCCTCAGATTTTTTTCTAGAAAAAATGCCACCTTTGTTCAAAAAGGTTCGCCACCCCTACTATGTATGCTGTAAGATTAAAATATAACATACATAAATTAAAGCCAAAGGTCAAACCGCCTACCATAACATAAAGGATACACTTAATCCATGTTTATGTTACTAAAAAGCTACATAAAGAAGCCCTTAACTTGAATAATATCTGCTCACACTCGTGCACGAAGTAACACAAAGACTTTAGAGCAGAATAGTAGTAATTGAAGTCTTCACCTTTATCGTGTGACTTGAGAGCTGCACGTTTCCAATTCTCACATAACTGAGTCGTATAGACGCTCGAACACTAAGCTGTGAGTACTTACTAGAAGTTACTAAGATATTATCTAGTATTATTTTATTATGACACTAATGTATTTTCAACCGACTTGAAAAAGGAGGAGGTTCTCAATTAGACTGTATATTTTTTTCTTTTGTATGTAGGTATGTTACGCGATATTTCCGCCAATTATGGACCGATTTTGAAAATTCTTTCACCATTGTATAGAAAATGATCCTGAGGTGGTCATAATATGTATCCCCAGGGGATTAGTATTTCTTTTGTAGTATTTCTTTAGTAAGTCGACGTGTCGTGGCAACGGGCGTAAATAGAGGTACCTAGGTTCAGGAATTTGAAGTCGGTTTATCGTTTTTTAAAACACGCCAATGTATGTTATCTAGAAACTGTATTCCAAATCGCAGTGCTCGTAGCTAATTTTAAGAACTTAAATATAAAAAAATTATGCAAATAAAAATCTCGATTAAAAGCTTGTGACGAGTTTTGCTCCAACTCAAAAGACAAGGTAAAGGTTCGCTAATTTACTTAAAAATCTAAGTGATCACTTTATAACTTTATTGACAAACAAAATAACAATCAAATAATATAAACAAATTACAAGTATTTGCAATTGAAACAACTGAGCTAACTGTAGGCAAACAATTTACAGGTAGCTCAACTGGTCCATATCAATACCAGTCGGAAGCGTTCACTTTATTAACTAGTTTTTGGAATTATGTTATTTGAATTTCGTGACGTATCCTGTAAGGTCTAAAGGAAATAAAGCATTTCAATATTTTAAATTATCGCAATACGGTCCATTTTGCAGACCACTCACGGAAGTAGGAAAACATACGAAAACAAAAATGCTCCCAACTGGCTTTAGCATTTGTTATTTGAACATTTTTACGGTTGTTATAATTCAGTATCGGTAATTTATTTGATAGCTTACAAAATTTCGACCTCAAAGGAGATAATTGGATTGGACCTGCCGAACTCTTAAAACGTAAAATTAATATCGCGGTAAACGGCCCGTAAATTATATGTTTACGTTTATAATACATAAATTAATTTGAATAACAGGTACTTTGCCATGTTTGTAAATAGCGTTTATATTAATTACTTATGCATTTATTTAATTAAGAAAATGCGTTTTCTCTATTGCCAAGAATAAGAGGCTGCTAAGAAATCTGGCATCACATACGATCTGAGTTCATCAACCGAAACTGGTCCTGTTTTTTACATTTACGATCTTTTCTGAGATATAGTTAAAATTATGTATTTTACAAATTTTTGTTTATTTATTTATTATTTAAAAACCTTGAGTTGAACTATGCTTACTTCTACAAAAAAGTATGCATGGCATGTTGCAAACACAGGCGTTGCAAAAAAGGTAGGTAATTAACATCAATGTTAATTACCAACCTTTTTCGTCCTCATTTACTTCGATTGATCACACTCGCCACCACCTAATTCCCTCACAACCTGACAATCAACACGAGATCACACTTTCATTAATAAACTAAAACCTCGAATCCGCCTAGTCCATTCCAATAATTAAATTTTAGCAGAAATCTACATGAGGCGAGCATTAACACGTAATCAGATAATAGTCGGAAAGATGTACTGAAGTAACATTACCTAATCTGTGGTTTGTACGTTTTTGAATAGGGATTTCTTTACATCTCAAACACGTTGCTAGAGGTATAAAACCGCGGAAGTTTGAATATTAGTAAAACTCAAGAGAACATTGTGTACATATTTATGAACGCCTGAAAGTTTCGCTTCGCACATTAACTTTTAGTTTTTCCCCGGAAAATTTGCGGTTATGGTGGCACACGTTATTTACGCGTCGGAATAAATAAATAATTATTAATAAATAAATAAACTTGGACAATTCACACATCTTCTAGCCCAAAGCTAAGCGAGCTTGTCTTATGTGAACTAAATGGCTGATATACTTAATACAATATATTACATGCATACATATTTTTTTATTGTAATACATAGAAATACCCAGAACACCCGCAACAAATATTTGCAGATCGTACAATCATTTGTCCCCCGGCGAGAATCGAGCGCTCGCAATCTCCTGCGTCGCAGGCGAACCTTCGCCCGCTGTACCACTTCAGTCGGATATTACCCTCAATAATACAAGAAAACTCATGAACTTTGATGGAATAATGGCGCGTTAAATACCCGGAAACCGTTCAATTATTTAGTTCAACGAGGTTTGGTTCTCGAGTATGAACTATTAGCAGAGTAACCACAACTATCAAACTTCCTTATGAAATCTACGTTGAAACTTTGTAAAGTTATGTAATTTACCTTACTCAACTCCGGTGCAAGTGCTTTATTGAAAATAAAGTTCAACTTATAGGTGTTCTGAGTATATTTATTTATATAACTGTGTTTATGTACTGCAGCCGTTCAAGACTAAAAACTTGACTATTGGGTAGTTAACTTTGTGCAGCTAAAATCACAAGACACATTACGTCAAACACCACGCTCGATGCGTTTACAAATAAAATAAATAAGCATTTTTACTGATAACTAGCTTCTGGCCGCGGTGTTGCTCTCATTCTTCCAAAATACCTAGTCGCCTTTGCAGATACATATAGCCTACAACTACATCTATGAAAAATTTATCCGTACTGTTGTTGTCTTATTTATAACAAACTAACATCGACACATAGTATCTACTTTCAATTTTATTTAATTTTTCTTATGTTAATAAGACTTAATTTATTGTCCTCAGGTCAAACCTGGACACGTTCGTGTCAAAACGGAACATGGACGAGATCGACCGCTCCAACATGCCGTTCCCGTATGCAATCAAACGGTTCTACCACCTGTACGGATCCAACTACTTAGATCTTGATACTCCAGTGTAAGACGTGTTAACGTCATTCAAAACACACTGTTCCTACAATCAAAGCTCATTTTACAATGATAAATAAGCATGTCTCTACTTGTTGTTCCAGTACGTAATCAAACGGCTCTACCACCTGTACGAATCTTACGAAACCTAGATCTTGATACCCCAGTCAAGACGTGTTAACGTCATTTAGAACACACTGTCTCTTCGCTTAGAGTACAGGTTAACATGACAAGACAGCTCTATCATGTTTTCGTGCAGTATAAATGCCTCTACCTGTAGGGTCCATTTACCTTGATATTCCAGCTAGTGTTAACGTCATTTAGATGTATTAACGTCATTTAGAACAGACTGTCCCTTCGATTAGATTACAGCTTTCTTCTTTCTTTCTTTTACTATGACAAGACAGACCTATCATGTTTTCGTACAGTATGTTTGCAGTTTGTAAACAATGCTACCTGTACGGATTGATACCCCAGTCAAGGCGTGTTAACGTCATTCAGAACACACTGTCCCTTCGCTTAGAGTACAGGTTAACATGACAAGACAGACCTATCATGTTTTCGTACAGTATGTTTGCAGTTTGTAAACAATGGCGCTACCTGTACGGATTGATACCCCAGTCAAGACGTGTTAACGTCATTTAGAACACACTGTCCCGTCCCTTCGCTTAGAGTACAGGTTAACATGACAAGACAGATCTATCATGTTTTCGGACAGTGTCCAATGGAACCAGTACGGATCCAACTACCTTGATACCACAGTGCAAGACGTGTTAACGTCATTTAGAACACATTGTTCTTGCAATAAATATTTTTGAACTTTTGCAATCTGAACACTGTATAGGGGTATTTATTGAGTGAATTTACCTATTTTTCCCGACGTTTCGACAGGCTTACACACTGTCATAGTAATGGGATGACAAAAGGTAAAAAAACCCGCTAAATACTTTTTAAATAGTACTAATAACACTGATGTTGCGCTTAAAGAGTTTCATTACTTTCTACTCAGGTGTAAGATATGTTAACATCATTTAGAACACACTGTCCCTGCGTTTGGAGTACATTTTATTATGATAAGACTATTTTAAAATATTTCCGTAAGTAAACCAGAATCTACTTGTACGGAACCCTCAGTACGAATTATAAAGCACATTGTATCAGATAGAACTTTCACGACTGAACAAAACATACCATGCCCGAATTATTTGAGCTTTGCTTTCTTAGTATATTTTATCAGAAGTTTAAATAACAAAGAGCAAATCGAGCTAGTAATTACATGTAAAAGTTTGATGTTTTCATACTAAAAATATACTAGATCGGTCTTCTATAGAACATTAAAAGACATGAGCACATTATTATACCATGTTTGAATGTTTGATGCAAATAAATGGCATCATTGAAAAAAAATTAAAATTTAAAGACCTGTCTTTTTTGCTTTTTTGATATAGTTCGTCAGAAACTGCCTTTTGCAAACAATATTACCTACTTAGGACTACCGATTTGTTAGCTTAGAATTTTTTAAACGAACTCTATCCGACGATCTAAAACAAAAAGTTTATTTTTAAACGATTTTCCTCAATTTGTTCATAATTGTAAAAAATACAAATGTTAAGAATAAGCGAAGCTCTTGACATTTCAGATATTTGTTAGCTTAGAGTTTTTTATCGAACTCTATCCGACGATCTAAAACAGAAAGTTTATTTTTAAAAGATTTTCCTGAACATATTCATAAAAGTAAAAAATACAAATGTTAAGAATAAGCGAAGCTCTTGACGTTAAATCAACAAATACCTTTCCAAAACCAACAATACCGCACCGATGTTACCTAAACCATTGAGATATTCCTTGCGTTAATACCCATGTTGATTTTGGCTGATAGGATAGACCTTCGTAGCGAGGCAAATCAATGGTATAGTATAGAAGAATAGGTATGTCAAATTCCAATATGTGAAAATATTTATTCAGTGAGTAAGTTATCGTTCGTTTCAGGTCCAGTTTCGACAAGAAGCGTTACAGACCCGACTACCCCATGGACGAAATCGACCTATCGCACTTCCCCATCGGCTCCAAGCGTTCCTCGTCCAGCTTCCCTCTTGCCCGTAATCTTCAGTAAACATGGTCCTGTTTAAAATGTTTACTTTTATTTTTCGGTGCCCTTTCAAAAACGATGAAATGATTGTGAATCTCGCTAAGGAAACTCTGTAGAATAGACTTTTTACCTGTTATTGTGCGTAGACCCGCTACGGGCGTAGCGGTGCTACGAGCGTAGAGGTGCTACGGTTTAGATAACTGCGTGTATATTGTAAAAGGAAGGATAAACAGTATTCTTCTGATATTAAAACTTAGTCAATTGAGGGAGAGGTTTAGATTAAGCTTATAATTATCATATAATATACCTACCTAGATATTAGAATTATACCTGTAACATTTTGTGACTAACTACTCTTATTAATTTAATTATATTTTTATTATTAATCATTAAAAAGATGATCTCTATTCATGCTTGATTTCAATTTTCTTCACCCATTCTATCTAATTCTTGACAATATGATAAATTAAATTATCTTCAGAAATTTACTTCATAATGGTAATGAACATGGTGCTTCAGAATTTTACGTTTTCAAATAGGAATTAATTTAAATGTCACAAAACGGCATAGTTAAATTTAATTTGGAACATCGCTTTCAGTACCTGACGTGTGTAAGAGTGTGTGTTTGTTCGCTTAGAAAATCATGTTCAGGTTTGATCGAAGATGTAAGCTCTAACAAAATTGTTTCTCTACTTATTAATTTTATCATATCTTATATCCTGAAGCAATCTTAGCAACATAGATTTTCATAACAAGGTCAACCAAATACGATACCTAGCTTAGGTCTTATCTATGAATAGCGAACAACAAAGAATATTATAAATACAAGTTTTTCTATTGTGTTTATTTTGGTAGTAGCACGTGTAGACTGTTGAGTAATTTTATTTTGCAGTAGGTTATTTTCTTTGAAAGTTGAGTTAATAAGATCTTTATTAACAAAGAAAATTACAATGAAATAATAGAAACAAATTCGAACTAGTGTTTACAATAGAAACAATTTAAATAACTGCAGACTGTTACAAACAATGTACAGGTAGCTCAACTAGTTCATATCAATACCAGTTGGAAGCGTGCCTAAGACGCTAGCTACATTGCCCCGCTGTATGGCAATGCTAATGCGCTGCACCAGATACTCATATATACTGCTCTTGGGTCACGCGTCGCTTCAACCACACAACGCGATGCTCAGATATTTTCTTTATGTTATTATATCCAACTCCAAAAATTATATTCAAAAACTGTTCCTAACCGCTCAACTGAATTAACAACCAGACTTCTGATATCACACCAATTCTGTATAAGTTCGAACTTAAAATATCAAATAGACGTACAACCACATACTTTGGAGGCTTGAAGGTCAAGTAGGAAGTAAGTTAGAAGGATAAAAATGATTTTGAAAATTGATATATGTATAGATGTAACGAGGCTTTAGGTTTTTTTTAGCTTGTTTAATTAGAACTAGATTTCATCGCATCGCACATCGCACTTAAACTGGGTATTTAACGCAAAATAGTAACAAACGGCATAAAAATGAATTTTTTATTTTTGCGTTAGAAAGTTTAAATTCACACGTTTTACTAATTATACTGGGACCACCTACCAACCTCCTTATACGTAGGTACTTATAAAAATCGGTCAAACTGCAAAAACAGTTGCGTAATTGTTCTCATTCTGACTGAAGAAAACAATTGACAAACTATTGCACAAAATTATGAATGGCTAATTAACTACATATATGCTATAGATAAATAAATAATGCTGGACGAGTCAGTTTAAATCATTAGGATTGCGATTTGAGCTGCAATGAGTTTTAACATGAATAAGAACTCGAATAAGCCGGATAATCTTAAATTGCTTTAATAAATAAGGCTAGTAAATAGGTAAGTAATACGTCTTAGCAATACGACATGAATGGCAGAGGAAATGTGATATTTATTAAGATGAATTGAGGATATAGGAAAACTGATATTGAATTTTATTTCACAGCATAAAGGCTATTTCTTCCTTGTGTGGCAAAACTAGTTTTGATATCATTTAACAGACTGTAACTTATCTAGTTTGGCTGGCGATGCATTCTCAGAGCGCGTCATACAAAATTGTATTAAAATCTGTCGACATGCAAGAGTATCAAACAGAGTTATTATGATGTCCTCCTGACTGAATTTCCTACCTGTTGGAGAAAAGCATGCCTGCGAGACATAAAATAAAATTATACCTCTACAACGGAGAACAATGTTTTTATAACCATATTAAAACTCAAAAGATTTGTTGGCATAGTGATTAAATCCTGGCTGACGAAGAGCAAATTATTACAAGATTCAAATCCTGAAGATGACGACGTTATAATGCCACGCATTGGCCTCTAGATTGGATTTGACATCGCATAAATACAGCACAAATTGGCTTTTACTAACTTTGCCAACTTTCATAATAACTGCGAAGCGTCGATGAAGTTGTTTGTCGTCGATGACGTTATTTCGACGAAAATATTACAAAACTAGCTGCTGCCCGCGCCTTCGCCCGTGTTTTATCGGGATAAAAATAGCCTATATGTTATTCCAGGTCCCACACTATACCCATAACAAATTTCAACCTAATCGGTTTAGTAGTTTTTGCGTGAAAGAGTAAACAAATATCCATCCATACATCCATCCTTACAAACTTTGACATTTATAATATTAGTAGGACTAGATTTTCCACAGATATTTCGCACGAGTTTCAAAAAAGGATGATTGACTCGATACTGCCTAACGTAGATTTCTTTTTCTGTGGGCGTCAGTTTTCAAAGGCGTTGCTGGTCGTAGGTTTGGCTACGCACCTACGTACAAGTGCCTACGCGACATGGCAATGCTCTACGTAGCTTCGAATACTTGTCTAAAGTAATTAGTAAAATTGTTATTTATTGACAAAATAGTAATCCAACTCAACCTGTGGATGTCGTAAAAGCCGACTAAGGGAACCTACCAGGGGAAGGGCAGCAGCTTCCTTCTGAGTATTTTTAAACACCAACACTGCGATCACCAATCCGCCTGCCAAGCGTGGTGATTATGGCAAATCCCCCCTACATGGGAGACCATCCACTCGATGGACCGACGACATCGTAGCGGTCGCAGGGAGTCGATCGATGGAGGCGGCTCAGGAGTGCTATTTGTGGCGTCGTACGGGGGAGGCCTATGTCCAGCAGTGGACGTGTATGGGCTGATGATGATGATGATGATGATGACATAATAGGTAGTGTATGTAAAATGAGTCCATAGGCTCCTGAACTAGTTTAAAAACTGTATTTCAGAAGCCAAGTGGCTTCTCCATCTAATATAAACAGATAATTGTCAAAGCAACATAACTTTACTGTAAGTACACAGGAAACCAGTTAAATAAAAATAATGATTTCAAGCATGTGCTTTCAAAATTACAATGTAATTACAATGCGTATAAAAGATAAGTTCGTGTGAATGTCGATTCATGGTTGACTTTTCCATTTTCAGTATGTTTCTGAAGCTTGCCCGATACCCTTTACAGCGTAACAAGCACTTGCGTAACGACTAGGTAATTATAAAATAAATATTGGGTTTTCTATTTCACTTATCTCACAGACAGTTTTCATCAACCTCTCGTAAATATATCGTAACCATCCGAAGGCTCAATTCCAGTAGGATTTTATAGCGAATTATGCAAATTCCTGTAAGTAAATGTACGGTATATGACCGATTCGATCTACTATTAAATTGAGAGTGATGTCCCAATTGGACTTAATGGCACACGCGTTTCGGAAAGTTACCTTTTTACCTGATGCGTATTTCCTGGTGAAGATCAAGGCCGACATGTTATGTTTGTTTATGTTTTTAACCATCAGATGATATTTTTTGCAATTTTAGCTTATATTCTTTATTAATAGACATAGCCACTTTACAAATCGTAGAAACCAGTGTTACGATTAGTGCCCGCGGTCATAACGCGGTGCCACACATACATAGGTAACGAGGCATATGAATACGACATATAATAACGAACCGTACCTTACTAATGGTACGATCTCAAAATTCATCAAAGTTTATGCTGTTTAGCTTCCACAAGGTTTTAAAAACAAATACGATTGGGGAACAAGATAAGATCAAGAATCACAAACTGAATAAAAGTAGCTACCACCAAGCTTTCGCCTGCATCAAATAACCTTCAAGTTATTAATGAAACTTCGTCGAGTTCGGATAAGTTATTAATTCGTGTTTAGTTAGGAGAGTGAGATCGTCTTGTGATAACAAACAGACAGTCTAGTCAAAGAGCTCACCTTTATCTTAGCTAGTTAGTTTTACAAGAGCTTTTACAATTTTCACAAGAGTGTAGCCAGTACGTATTGGGACGATCGATACGGTCTGAAAATGTCAATGTTGATATTGGTGATGTGTTACTTTTAACACTAACATGGCCCAAGACGCACATGTCTGTCTGCAGCAACTCGCGGCAGCGCGTCCCTACGAGTCGGAAAGTGGCTGAGCAGTGAATGCGTTAACCGACCGCCTTTAGAAGACTAGGAGTAGGTATATCTAATGGAACTGATTAGTTAAATCATGACTCTGGAACCGTCACCAAATCGTCTATACTTACTTACTGTATGTCGTAGTTAGAACGTTTGTCTCCCCATCTTATTTCTCCCACTCTAAACTTCAGCTTGAGTTTTTAATACCTGGGTAGATAGATAGATATATTATTACTTTATTGCACCATCATAACATATGATGATTATTATTATTATTATCCAGTGCGGTACTGTTGTCGAACAGCTTGGTCATCACGGATTATCGTGTACTAGGGCTGCCGGTCGGATATCTCGCCATGCCAGCCTTAACGACATCATCCGACGGGCCTTTGTCACCGCTAACGTACCAGCTATTCTCGAACCGAATGGTCTGTTGCGTGACGATGGTAAGAGGCCCGACGGCATCACTTTAGTCCCTTGGGAGCTGGGGAGACCTATTGTGTGAGACGCTACATGTGTCGACACACTTGCGCCTTCCCATCTTTCAAGGACATCCGTGAGGGCTGGTTCGGCGGCAGATTTGGCCGAGGATCTCAAGAGGCGCAAATATGCAGGTCTCGACAGAGCCTACGCATTTGCTCCCCTTGGATTCGAGACCCTAGGTCCGTGGGGTACCAAGGCTCTCCGGGTTTTCAAACAATTATCTGAGCGCCTGGTCGAAGCGACGCGTGACCCGAGAGCTGGTGAGTATCTGGCGCAGCGCATTAGCATTGCCATACAGCGGGGCAATGCAGCCAGCGTCTTGGGGACGCTTCCGACTGGTATTGATATGGACCAGTTGAGCTATCTGTAGATTGTTTGCAACAGTCTGCAGTTACCTAGCTCATTTGTTTCAATTGTAAATACTAGTTTAATTTCTTTATATTATTTGATTGTTATTTTGTTTTTCAATAAAAAATATATCTAATGACATTATTTTTGCTTACATTATTATGGCGTAGTCTTGACTACATTAATTTATCATTCGTTGGTATACAATTGACTAAATAGTGTATACATTATTATGATAAACTGTATACCACGTTTTGACAAGTACCATGACTACATTAATTTGAAAAAATTGTGGCATATACTTTAATTTGAAAAGTTCACGTATACATAAATGTGAAATTTTGGGAATGTATACATATCATCAAGCTGTGCAGCTGACTGCACATAAAACAATTACCTAACAAAAACTTAATATTAACTATATCTACTGTGGCACAATGGGCGGCCTTATCGCTAACAGCGACGACTTCCAGGCAACCTTTGGATGGATAGAATATAGAGTTGAATCTGTTTAAAAAGTGACATAGCCGTGGGCAAGTTTCGAGTGAAAGAACTCACCTCAATAGCTCATTATTACCTACCTCATTATTATTAATGACTGAGTAATAGTACGTATAATCCAGCACAACAGCAGTATTGAACATTTAATTGGTAACAGTCTGCAGTTAGCTCAAATACTAGATCTAATTTGTTTCTATTATTTTCTATGTTCATGTCCCATCACCTTTAATTGGATGGACCTGAAAAATTCCTGTGCGTTACCTACATATCTACGAATCAAAAGAGAATCTAAAAACTGGGCTATCGTTGGCATGTCTAATTTCCATAACGGTACACCGCACCGCTTTTGTGAGAATGCAAAAAAACGCACTTTTATATGTCAGACACAGATACAGACGTCCAATGGACTTGCTTGTTACCTTGTTGCCGGGAACACAGATATTGAAAGAATTGAAACGGTTTAGAAGGAATTTCGGGACTCTACCTACTTTCCCTCGACACTAGTTGTAAATAGAAATGAACAGTGAATTATATATTATTATGGTAACTTTTAACATATGTAAATAATTCACTGTTCATTTATATTTAATTTTTTAATGGCAGGGGTGTACCAAAGATGATTTAAGATAACTATTAACTTAAATAATCCTTGGTACACCCCCTTTCTTAAATTCACATCAAAATTCTTTTCATCCAAAAGTTGCCTGGTAGAGATTATTTCTAAGCGATAAGGCCGCCTATAGTACTTGTCATATGTAAATATAACATCTTTTTGTAATCAGGGATGAGTCGTCCCTGTTTGTAATATTGTTTTTCAGGTATATAATAAATAATTTTTGTATTGGTTTGATTTGTTGTATTGTTTTTGCCTAACCTGCATCTGCGAAAGACAGGATGTAGTTGCAGGATGCGGCAAGCTGAAGACGGGGCGCTCATTAGGAAAGGCCTAAGTCCAGCTGTGGGCTAATTATAGGTTGATGATGATGAAGCAGCGTTTGAAATGAAATTTTTACTTTAGTAGGTAGGAAGTCCTACGTAACTAGCAGGACCAAATAATAGTTTATTTATTTGTTTTCATAATACAACATTACAGCTGTGAATGGTGAGATGCCTACGCCCTTGCTCAGTAGTGGCTACTGGCTGCTAAACGTGAGATGATGCTGACTCTTACATTCTTACCTACCTACACGAGTATTTTTTTGTAAATGTATCTATCTACTTTCTCATTCTACTTAGGTACATATTCGTGGATTTAGTCTTTAATTTTTAACCGACTTCAAAAAAGGAGGATGTTCTCAATTCTACTTATGATATTTTTTTTGTATGTACATACATATGTTACACGATATATTTGCAAATAATGAACCGATTTTAGAAATTCTTTCACTATTGTATAGAAAATGATTCCGAGGTGGTTCCATGAAATCCCTTTTATACCCAGGGGATTAGTATTTATACTGTATAATTTAAAAATAGTGTAAGTGTAAGGCTCCGCGCAAACGAGCCACCGACCACAGCCACTGGTGGCCAGCGACAGCCACTTAACATACGTTTTCATATATTTTGTATAGACGCGCCGCATACGTGTAGCCGGTGGCGGCCACTCGCTTCTGACACTGTTACAAATGTGGTGGTAGCGCGCGACAGCCACCGGTGGCTGTGGTCGGTGGCCCATTTGCGCGGAGCCTAGGGAATTTGAAGACGGGTTTATCGTTTTTTTAAAACACGCCAAATTATGTAGTACCTACTGATCTATCCAGAATTATAGGTAGTTTTATATCTTCGTTGATCAATAAGGTAGGCAATACCTATCTACCTACCTAGATGCCATCTAGGTAAGTAAGTACATGTAAAAAAATGGTTAAGCGGGGAATATTTTTTTTCCTCTAAATAGTATCTAGGTAGGTGGATAATTAGGTATCTTTGGGTAGGTTAGGGGTTAGGTCCGAATGTGGTCATCGAGATAGACCGTATTATGTGTAGATGCGAATAATAAAAGGGATTTGTTGTATTGTACATAAGTGGTACCTACAGTGAAATAGCCTATGAAACAGATAACAGTTATTATGAGTAGGAACCGTTAACTGTCTTACCTTTTTCTTCAGAATTTTCGGTATGGGGACCAATTATTACGTAAGTTTTTGGGAAGCTACATTTCACTGGTAGAATATTGATTCTACCAGTGAAAGAACATAAAAGGTCTTATAATTACGGAGCCCTCGGTGCGCGAGTCCAACACGCACTTACCTTTTTATTTTTATGTTAATTGTATGAAGTAATAATTTATTTAGAATAAGTATTACATACATTCAAGATTAGGTTACACCACAATTTATTTTAAGGCATTACAACTACAAACAAAAGAGATATGATGATCTAAAGGCGGGATTTTGGGTGATTTTCAAAAAACACTTACTAAAATAATATATCAACAAATGTGTCAATTATTAAGACATTGGTGTTAATGATAATGGTGCGTGTTGAACTCGCGCACCGAGGCGCGAGGGCTCCGTAATTATAAGACCTTTTATGTTCTTCCAAATTAATTTAACATTAAAAAATTGCTCAGGTCGGCTGCCTTCTCACCGTATGCAAGCACAGCCGTAGAGTACCTAACTTGAGCACAGCTGCTTAAGCTACCTGTCCATGTAGCTGCTCACATTTTTTTGAAAATAAACCTATAGACAAATACCCACCACCGAACTGTTCATTTGTAAAATTCGATACATGTATCTTCAAAGAGAACCGTCTATAATTCGATTCAGCTTTTTATCCCTTCCGACTGATCCTCTAAGTTCAGTGGACGTGACTGATGTTTTAGGAATAAGCTATTTCCATCACGAGGCAAACCGATCAAAGAAAAGTTTAAGTTTTGCATTATTCGTAGAAAATACCTACCAGGTTATGTATAATGCCGTAGGTTGATACCCCACTGGTAAAGGACGTAAGTATCTTTATATACCTAATACGATACTAACTCTGACTATTTAGACTTATTTTCATGGTAAAACATGGGTAAGATGCAGAAAACATTTAACACTCACGAAACGTTCCACAAGTAGGTACAGTAGGTACCTACCTACTTCCGGTTATAGAACTGGCTCATCCATCACACCAGGCGCTGCAGCCAGCGCTGCTTCAAAGCAAGCAAGAAACAAATAGGTCAACTTACTTTTGCTACCTATCTCATATCTCCATGATTTGTGTTATTGCTGGGAGTTTTCAAAATCTACGAAAAAAGATCGGGCCGAGGTAGTTTCGGTAAGTTCAGATTCGGTTTCTAAAAGGTCATCATGGCCACGATATTATTGTGTCGGTATTAGCATGGAGCTAACTTAACTTTTCATAGGAATAGATAGGTAGGCAATCAAGCAGCCTACGTTAACATGTAGATGTGGAGCCAACTTTTCTGAGTAACACAGTGAGTAAGCATAGAGACGGAGTAAGCATAGACTCTGGTAGGAATCTTCGATTGGAAACTCACTCGTGTCAGTGTCAGCTGTCAGCAGTAATATTGACACTAGCAGACCTGACGCAAAGTGCAGGATTGATATTGACATCTGACAACTCAGCGACATGACAATAAGTACATTTTGCAATGCTTGGCTTTCATTATTTCTGTGTGCTTCTCCAAATAATGGTTGGTTTTGTTTTTCGACATGTTATCAGTTTTTGATGATTGATTTGTAATGAAATCAAGCTAGGGCGTGTGTTTTAGCACCAGAGTAATAATGCCTAATAAATAACAGTATCGTATATGTAAAGAAAATGGTGATTGAAAATAGTTGAGTTGCGAAACTTTGTAAATAAACTCACGTTTACTTCAATCAGATGTTCCAATTGAACGTATCGTACCTACATTTTTGAGTATTGAAAAGTTTTCCGTAAACACAATTATGGACGGTAATACTGCGATAATGTCGACCGCAAACGGTTTAGTCGACAAATCTAAAGAACTTCAAAAGGAGATCCTTATGGAAAAACTGAGGTCCAAAACATCACAGTTCAAAAATCTGGCAGAAACTTCAAAGGGTGTGCGAATGACTATGCTGGTAAGTCTTGGGAGGGAATAAAAATTCTGGCATGAATTACATCCTAAGTAGTTGTAAACTCTTCAATTATTTTGTGCAGGACAAACGCTGGGCTATAGACAGCCAAGACCGTATGATCCTGCAAAAGTGTTTGGACAGCCTACAGCATTGTATCAAAGTTGGTTCACTGCAGAGCTTGATTGAGAGGCTTGAATGTCTCTCTCGGCAATTAGGGTATGTTATTTGAATTTCTTTTGAATTAGATTTGTCATGATCACAGAATTGAGAAGACATTATTATATTGGTAAATGTTATCTTTTGCAGGCTAAAGTTTGTTGTGGGAACTACAGGAGTAAACTTATTTATTTCTTCGGATATGTTCTACCTGGAGATAATAGTTGAATCTTCCGGTGGAATTAAGGATGTTAAAATACATCATGAAGGAAAGGTATAACTACAGCACATAGCTACAACAAAGTAACATATAATGTTAGCATAAATTTCAAATGCAAAAAAAACTTCAAAAACATCTACATCTATCAAGATTTCTAAAACTAGACATAATTTTCCTATTCTTTAATATTAGGGTAACACAAGCTCTGTTGAGCTTGGAGCTAGATGATGCTGTGTGAATTGGCCAGCACTATTTATTTTATATATTTATGGACATGCATGGTGTATTGGGTTACAGATAGACCAGCAAAGCTGTGAAGAGCTGGTACAGTGCATATCCCAAGGTGATTTTGCTGACTTTACAGCACAACTGGAAGGTCTGACTGCTGTATACCAGCTCAATGCTGAGAAGAAGGTACTAATTACTTTAACTATACTATTTTCTATCCAGGAGGAAAGATTTGTCCAGTCGAGCTTTAAACTTATTGCTTTGGTTTACAACTTAATCTACTTTTTTATCAGTCTATCTTGTCCGACCTGTCATTTCCAATCTCTCACCACTCTAGGTTTAAAAGTACAAGATCATCCCCCCAACTTTTACATCCCTATTGTCACTTCCCATTCTCACTAATCTCCTGTTTCCAATTTTAAGGTAAAATCTAAAGCATTTAGTGCTCTGCAGAGCTTAGAAGAAGACCTGTGCACAATGAAGCAACTTCAGAACTTCATAAAAGATCCTTGGTCTCAAGTTCATAAGAGCCCTATTGGATTCTTACAGAAGAGGAGAGGTGGTAAGTTTTTACTTATACAGGGTGTAACAAAAAGTAAGGACCAAACTTTTGGGATGGTTCAGACAATTTCTTAGAACTGAAGAAAAACATTTTGAAAAATTCCCTATCTTTAGTTTAAAAACTAATACAGGTCTCAAAAAATTATTGTTACATCCTGTATAGTTCCAGACAACATGAGAATTTATATATTTTAAGAAATCAGTATTCCATAATGTTTGTTTCTATAGTCTTACAAAATAAGCTCATAAGCAATTCAAATTTTAAATCATAAATTAATTATTATATTGTAGTATAGTACACCACAGGTATACCAAGTGCTCCCGGGGAAGTTCCTGGTTCTCGTCTCCGCTTGCGGAGTGGTATACCAAGAGAACCAGATCCGCACCTCTTGCTTGCCTTCATTGGCCGGTCTGAGTGGAGTAGCGAGCGATGCTTCTTAGGATGTAGACTCGGGGGGGTGGAAGTGTCTAATGGCGTAATAACGAGGAAACCCGCTCACGTGTCTTCGTGATGGTGAAATCGGGGCCGCACCTCTCGACACCCCTTAGTCGTTTGCACCGATGTTGTTCCTTTACCGGCATTTACGCCGACATTGTGAGGAACCCATCCAACATTCGGCAAGCCACCGTCTGCCGCTTGTAACAGTATTGAGAGTATGTTTATGGCAGGCGTCCATAGTCTCCCCCATAGCCCCATATTGACATGTATCTAAATCGCATTAAATTTAGATTTAGATAGGCAAAATAAACATGTATTAGACACATAAGTGATATTATAAGGTGCTAGTGGTTTCTTTTTCTCTTCTTCCACTAGTGGACAAAAAATTGAAGTGAAGAGAATATCAATAACACCTTATTTCTTATTTGATAATAATAACTATGTTTATAGTATAAAATTTGACTTGTCTAAGTGCTTATTTTGTAAGCCTAAAGAAATAAAGTTATTGATTCTGATTCTGCCCAATTACCCAGTCCATCCATTCACCACAATAATATGGCTTTTTTTTGTTATTTTCATTTTCCTTTGCAATAGTCTCTACACCTGGCGGATATCATTTTCGGGTGTATCATATTGTGCAACCAAGGATGATACCCGCTATGTGTAGGTCTCGCCTTTAGATTAATTCTCATAAAGAGCCTCTCTGTGCTGTTGGCTTCAGCTCCACGCATGCCTCCCAAAGGACCGGGTCACTATATGGCCCGTGATCATGGAAATAAGTATTATTTCCATGATCACGGGCCATATAGTCCATATAGTAGTAATCACGGGAATAAATAAAATAAAAAATAAATAAAGTGACAATTGATTTTCTCTTCACTGAAATTTTTTGTCAACTAAAAGAAGAGTGATTGATTTCTGCTCCGAGTCCCAAAGCCTCGACAGCTTGCTAGTAGAATTATACCAAATAAAATCTGTAACATTCTTTAAATTCCTTTCTACAGGTCATGCCATGAAGCTGACATACTTCGTCTCTCCATATGAACTTTTGGATAAAGACAAAGGTCTCCAGCCACTCACGGCTGAGCTACTGACTGTAGGCAAGCCACAGGCCTCCTCGGGTCTATCTTCCCTGGTTGCTCCATCACACACACAGATTGGTCATTCAGCCACTGTGCTACTGGAAGGCTCTGCTGCCAATAAACTGCAGTTAGCACCAATTATTTCAAATAGGCAGCAGTCGAGTAAAGGGTTAGTATTTCGTATAAAACTGTACACTTTTAAGGTCAGGTGAAACCTAGACTAGACTGATGATATGTGGTAAAATTAATGCATTTTACTACAGTGAAAACATTTGTATTTGTTTAAAACATTACATCTATTCTTACAGGTATGACCTAAACAATACAGTAGTCAACATAATAATTCCCAAACAACATAACTCAATAAAAACAATTAACGAAATAATTCAAAATAAATGTCGTCAAGCAAAATAATTATATCAATCAATGAGCAAAATAAATTTAATTGATATCAGTAGTTTACAAAAAATATTATTTACTTACCATAGTACAAATTGCATAGCCCTTACGAATTCGCTCTGCGATCAGAGGAATAGATCATTGATGTATTGGTCGCCTCTACCAGATTTAGTGTTTGTATGGTGCGATGGATACAAGTACTAAATCTGGTAGCGGCAACCATTGACGTTGACCATGAACATCTTTGCTTTTCCTCATTTATAATCAAGGACTTAGATTACAAAATTGCACCATCAAAACTTAGAATTTATTTCTTTTATACTCTGTGAAACTTTCACATGAAAATAATATATCTCTTCTTCTGTAGGAGTCCAGTGTACGCCCAACTAGTGCCACAAAACAGTGCAATGCTCCCAGCTTGCTTTACATTAAAGCTGTCGCAACCAACACCTTTATGCTCTGGGCTAGCAAAGCTCATTCATGGTACAACAGAGGTATGTTTCTTTTCATTGACGACTGATGAGGCGCGTCGGGCGAATGTCCTGCGACGTAAAAGGTTGCGGATTGGATTTCCGCCTTGGGACAAATATTTGTACGATCTCAGATATTTTTTCTGGGTGTTTTCTATGTATAATAAAAAATATCTATGTAGTGTATTATTTTAAGTATATCAATTATCTAGTACCCATAACACAAGCTCTGCTTAGCTTCGGGCTAGTTAATGCTGTGTGAATTGTCGAGCATTATTATTTTTTTGAGTGGTAATACCTACAGCTCGTTGTCACACCACCTCTCTCTGCCATTCCTATGCTAGGCATATCTGATCCATTGATTTCCGTCTGCCTAACTGTAAGCTGCGAAAGACTGCAGGCAGAAACTCATTAGGGGAGGCCACTGCAGTGATCTATTATAGGCTAATGATGATGATGTAGGGTAGGCTTTACTTATGATTTCATACTTGTTTATTTTCAGGTTGAAGTAGCAGCGGACTGGAGCAATGCTAAACCACTTTTGGGCTTAGTGACACAACAGGCGTACAATAAGCTAATCCCGGGCAAAACTATCGAGTTGAATCTCAGCAAAGGACTTTTTGTGGTAAGCACCATTTATGTATTTACCCCAAATACCATAGCAAGTTTTTCCTTGTTTAACCGACAATTGTTTGACGTCATCATTTTCACCCTTCGCTAATGCACTAGCCTTAGACCTTCCGTAATGTGCGCCATAGCGCCCCAGCTTCAGCTATAGACAAATTTTCGTGCCATGCAAATTCTATATTAAAACTCATACCTATATATTTCTTACAGAATCTCCCCGACCAGATGCACTGCTACTTCGTGTGCGAGACGCGCGGCCTAAACGCATGCAGTGTGACGTCAATTCCGTTCACACACCCGTCCCACGTGCCGCCACTGCTCGCCTGCCTCCGCCAGCAGACTCTCTTCAATACGCTGCTCGCTAGCTGCGTGCGCACTCAGGCTAAACAAGGTCAGGTCACCCACATGTACTGTGCTACTCGCCTACCTTTGCCAGCAGACTCTCACCAACGCGCTCCCTGCGTACGCACTCAAGCTAAACAAGGTCACGTCACTCACATGCACAATGTACTAATGACCCGGCTGCATTGTGACTTGAGCCGTCCGTTCCGTTCTTTCACTCGCCTCACGTACCCCCGTGTCTGAATAAGGACCTATTTTTGTTTTTTAAACTTTTTCGTCCTACTGCAGGCGCCGAAGCCCAGCCCAAATCCCTCGACTTGCTACAATCACGTGCGATTTCCCACTAATCTCTCAGGAAGACGAATATCTTCTAGCTAACATTTTCTCGAGACAGTTAAACAGCCAAGACAGGGTTAACAAGCTAATTTTACAATTATTTTAGAAACTCCCAACAATTTTAAGTAGACAGAGGTCCCATTCAGATTTTTTTAAGAAGGCCCTTGACAAACAGTGAACGGTTATTTATTCTTGTGCCCTCACATAGTCTACTCTCTTACTAGCATGTACGTAGAGCTAGGAATCCAAACTTTTACTCACTTGCCAACAATTTATGTATCTCTTTTCCAGTTGTAGAACTAGAAAGCACGCTTATGTTCGAAGTAAGCGCCCTTTCCTGGCAACACATCTCAATATCCCTCGAGCACCCACTGGACGAAAGCATGGCTACAGTCGAACTGGAGCTTTCCGACCCCGCGGCGCCTAGGGCTTCCGTCTACTCGCTGAATACTCCAGCGAGAGAACAGATAGATGAATACATCAGCCGAGTGCTGCAGAAAAGTCACTCTATTCCTATTACACTAAGGTGAATTATCCTTTGCTTTTATTACTCAGTGCGTGTCCTGTGGCGGCAAATCGCGCTAGTGGATAGTTGTCTTTAGTGCGTCTTTGCCCGCACACCGAATAAGCTTTAACTTTTCAAGTATCTAATCATAAAAAAGATTATTATGAGGTATTTAGGAAACCGAAGAACTGACAAGCAGATTGCAGACAAACATGTTCTTGAGTGGAAACCGCAATAATTAATCAGACGTAGTGTAGGACGCCCTCAGAGGTGTGCAGTGGCATGGACTGATGATAATGCTGATAAGCTTAGAGAAAACAAAGAACGCGATAAATATCCGATAATAATCATTACTAAGCTCTAAATTCTGTTTCGTGCGCTGCTGATTCCACAATAAGGACGCGCCCTTAGTCTGCTTAAAAAATTGCTGCTTAAGGATTATAAACTCTATTGTGAAACTTATAAAGTTGATATTTCCAGATCGCTGGTGAAAATCTGGGAGCGTGAAGCGTCTACGAAACAAATGAACGGAGGTTACTCGCCGTTGGACGCAAATTTTAACTGTGGCCTCGGGGGCATCGACCCCGGGGGCGAGCATAATAACATCAAGCATGAGCCAGGCGCACCGCGGTCCTTGTATCCCAACAGTGTCAACCATCCGCATCAAGGAGGTAACTTTTTTATCATTTGAGAGCACAAATTCTCGTAAGGAACCTTTATTATTTCGTCAAATCCGTCCATTTGTCTTCGCAATTTGGAGATAAATGGAGATAAAAGCGGGCATGTCCCGACCGTCAGATAGATATGTTAAATTAAGTTATACCTACCTGGGTATCTGAAAACTTTGAACCCTGTGCAGTAAGTGCGTAACATCATTTTAGAAGTTTTATTGTTTACTTAAACTAGAGATTTTGTAACATCGCATCTGCCAGCCATTATAAATTGTTCATGACATAACCAATCAGAATAAAAGATTCACTATGAGACCAATATAAACACAATTGAATAAATATAAAGCAGAAATTCCGAAGATCTGTATTCCATTTATGACAAATCCGTGTCACACAATGTTTACTATCACAGTGTTCATTGTATTAATTCTACAACTATATATTCAGGTGCATACCTCTCAGAGCAACAGCACCACCTGTCGCTGATGTGCCAAGACGACATCAAAACTGAACCAACGGAGCGAAAGACTAAGAAACGTAAATCGGACAACGATCTTTGGCCCGGACAGAAGAAAGGGAAGCCTGGCGGTATTGCAGAGATGATGGATACCGACAGCGATTCAGATTCTGACGCTTTTGTGAACGATGACGATAACACGAATAACAGGTATTTTTACTATTCTCACCTTTAAATATATTTGTAGATTTTATTTCTGAAACTTTATGTTCATAAAATGAAAATATTGTTATTATACATATGAATTAGGTATATCAGTTATCTAATACCAATAATACTCTGCTTAGCTTGGGGCTAGATGATGTGTGAATTGTCCAGCATTATTTATTTATGTATGAAAGTACCATCTATTTCCTTGTCAAATGACAATATCTCCTTGTTGAAGTTCTATTTTTGAAAAGGTAACAGATACAGATGAGTGTTCTTTTGTTTTCGCATTTATAATAGTAGCACAGCCTACATATTTTATTTATGCTGTGATAGAAAAATACATGGTTCATGGTACATGGTTTGAGTATTTATTTTCCGTAAGCTGAATTTTTCTTTGAATTTTCAAAGGAAACGTTCATGTAGAACTCTAAAACTAAGAACAAAATTGGGTCGTACTTAGTACCTTTTAATTACAATAAAATCGCTGAATATACAGCGGAGGGCAATCGATGCAAGTTGATGACTAACAAAAATGTACTTTACTTTTAGTAACTCGACGAATGACGACGGGAGGGAATCCCTAGCGTCACAGAACGAGTTCGTTAGCGATGTGGAACTTTCTGGAATGGATGCGACGGACGCCAGGAGTCAGGATAACAGGACCTCCTCGGATATGGACAATTCAAACGATGCTGATCTTGAAGACAATATGATGAGGTTAGTTCTGTATATATATATATATATAAAATCAGTTTTTTATTTCCGTAAATACAACAGATGTACACTTAGAAAAGGTCAAATTGTAAAATTAAACACTGACATGGAAATAAAGTGTTATTTTGATTTCGGTCGCTTCGGTGTTCGGTGACTAAAGTAAAGAAGCGACGAAGGAACCTTATACAATACCAGTATCGCTACTGTGCACACATGCTGCTCCCTTTTTAACCGACTTCGAAAAAAAGAGGGTGTTCTATGTTCGGCTGTATACATATATGTATATGTTCGTAGATTTGTCAGTCTATTAAGGACGGATTTTGTATTTTTTCGCTATTGTATAGTGAATGATCTTGCGGGGTAAAATTAAGGGATTCGACTTCGGTTTTTAGTTTCTCAAAACTTTTTAATCATTTATACTTAGTCTAAACAGGTACTTAGTATAAACGATTATTTTTTACTTACGTACTCTGCAAGATAAAATAAATACCTTATCTTTTACTTACTTATTATTTTGGGTAATGAAACATGAGATCACACTCATACAATGCATGCTTTTCTCAATTTACTTTCACTTTCTTTTGAATTGTAGCTGGTTATGTATTGACTTCTATCTTCTTTAATAAATCAATAATTAATTTAAAAGGTGTTTCTAGACAATAACAGAGATGATTTCTAATGTAAATGAGATTGTATACTTATAAGAATTGTTTATTTGCAACTGATGCAAAAATAAAACTCAAGTAAAAACATGCAATTTAAACAAAGTTAACAAGAACAGACTATTTTTGCATTGAGTAACAAAGCGATCTGTCTCGACGTAACTTGTTTATAAAATCATTGCAACCAACGTTGGTGCTCCGACAGACCGATTCAAACGGTTACTTGGATCAATTGGTTCAAGTAAATAGCACCCTCTGAAAATATTATGAGTAAATGTTACTTCTAGGTTTTAAAATTCATCACGAAGGCTAGTGCGGCGGCGAATTTCGAATACCTGAAAACAAGATTCTGCTTTAGAAGAGGAATGGTGGAAATTCTGCTATGCTAGTATTCTTACTTATTTTAACTCAGTAGTTAGTTTCGTCATCTTATTGGTTAGGGGTTTTAAGTATTGTTCTAATCCAGTTTTCCATACTGGTTATTTCTTAAAACATATTATTTTGTAGTAGTTTAGTTGCTAAATAATAATTAGAAATTGCACGGTTTATGTGGGTTTAACGCGTATTTTTTTCGTTGCAGGTCTTCTTTTCAGAAGTCTGACCACAAACGGCAAAAGCTCAAAAGCAAAGAGGCAGAAATACGAGCTAGGAGCGCCTCTTCGCTTCTACTCGACCTGACAGAAGGTAAACCTTACATGCCTTCTTCCGTCAGTATTACCCCCATTGGGTCCAGTCCAGGATCCTCTCAATCGGGGTCCAGTATATCATCAATGCTTGGATTGGACCGCCGACCTGGGATAGAGATTATACCCATCACAGCAGCCGCTCCAGCCGCGCTACCAAGCTCTATAACCATCACCCCCATAACGTCCTCGCATATGAAAACCTTGGACGATAGAATGAAATCCGATAAAAAGTCTAGCAAATCTGGCGAGGAACGAAGCAAGGAGAAAAAGAAAAAGCGCCGCAGAGACGATCCGATGGGACCGCCTGAGAAAGTACCCCCCAAACAGGATCCGTTGACAAAACCTGTTTCGGTCAGTATTAAACCGACCGATGGATCCCCTTTACGGTCCACGTCTCCCAACTCGCTGCTGAGGAAATTCAGTCCGAGTCCTACACACGGTCGGTCCGTCTCCATCACTAAGTCTCCAAGCCCTAGTAGTGTCAAAGGAATTGGCAAAGCATCCAGCACGTCGAGTCACCACAGCAGCCCGCGCCACTCACCGGTACCGAACAGCCCCAAACACCTCACAGGATACTCGAGTCCAAAAAACCCCAGCGTCTCTTCCCCGAAACATAGTTCTTCAGGATCGGGGAAGCCGAGCATGTCCGCACTGAAGTCAGCTACATCAGGATCCCCTTCTGGGAAATCCGGGACCACAGGGTACGATCTCACCAAGAAGATATCTAAAGACAGCTACAGTTCTAGCTCTACTACCTCCTCGAGAGAAAAAGAGAAGAAACATTCCGGCCTGAATTTTTCCAGCTCCTCCGGTCGGAGTAGTCCGAAGTTAAAGAACCCAGTCAAGTTAAAACAGCTGGAGATTACGCCCGTGTCCTGCGATAGTCCTATGACTGAACCTCTGATATCTCCTCCTAATGTGGAAGTTAACAAGACCAACGCACCGAGCGCTGCACGCAACAGAAAAGGCTCTCTTAGCGCCGTCATAGACAAACTCAAATCGGCCCAGCATTGCGGTACCGAAATAGACATGAGCTCAAAATCTAGCAACTCATCGAGCAGCAGCAAAAGCTTTTCCGATCCAAAAAACGTGAGCAGCAAAACGAGTGACAGCAAAAACCAGGAGTACATGGTGAAGCCAAGCTCGGACGGAATGAAAATTACGATAAATAAAACCAGAACGAAGGAATCCTCGAGTGCCAGTAGTGGCAGCAGCAGTAGTAGCTCGAAGCTTAACTATAGCAGCTCGAGTTCGAGCAAGCAGTCATCGCCGCAGCTGACGCCGCCGAGTCAGGGCTCGCCTAAAACCCACACCGGACTCAAACCGGGCGTCATCAGCGGCCCTGCTTCAAAGAAAACACAAGCGATGCAATCATCGAAGTCCGGTAATGTAACACCGGGCTCTACCCCACCGAAAGCTAACTTGAGCCCGTCTGAGTCATCCTCGAGTAATCCAAATATGACTAAAGTGCCTTCTTACAAGTCTTCGAGCTCGAGTAACAGCAGTGGTATCAATCTCACAAAATCAGGGTCCAAATCCAGTTCCGGATCTCCCAAGAGCGGAAGCGGGGACATGTCCAAAGTAATGCGAGATCGAGAACGAGAGAAGGCCCGAACTAAACAAATGAACAATTCGGAGAAGTCTATATTCTCAAAGTCTGAGCGGCATTCGAGTCCTAGTTCTAGGGATGAAGTGGATGGTTACAAACCCAAAGACGCGCCAAATTTTCTCGTTGAAGGCCTAATCAAACCCCTAGACACGAGTAAATTCCAAATCCCTAAACTTAAGAACCAGAGCACTCCTGATAAAAACAGTCCATCATCGCAATACGACGGCCGGTCCATGGTAAACGATTTCTCTCGTACAATGGATCCACAGAAGTATCCTTTTACGCATTTCGATAATCGATCGGCCGATCCTTTGCAAAAATCCGCGTATCCCCTAAACGTGCCAAAACCTCTGATGAACATGGGTGGCCTGAGTCCGAAGCTACCGCCGGGAAAAGATCCAGATCGCCCGTTAGAGTTTACTAAAATTGCAGATAGTATTTCCAAAGGCGAGAGTCCCCAACGAGCAAAAGAAGAAGCTAAAGACTATTCGGGAACGTTTCCAGTCATGCCTCTGGATTTCAAAACGGATATCTCGAAAGGTTTTGCTGCTCCAAAAGGCAGTGAAGATAGAAAAGGTGCGGATTCGTGTATGAAGCCACCAACGAGTGGGACAGTCGCGCGCAGTGGCGCCACCACGCCACAGGAAGCAGCAGAAATGTTGCTGGATTTCTCATCGTCGTCAGGGAGTAAAGTGTCGGGGCTCGTGGCCGTTCGCCCCGTTTACCCGAACTCGCCTGCTCTAGCGCTGCAGTTGGCTAAAAGCCCCGCGCCGTCCCCATTAGTGGTGCCCTCCCCTCACTCAAACTCTCCCGGGATCACGGATGACGAGCTGATGGACGAAGCGCTGGTGGGTCCGGGCAAATGAGTGCGCGTTCCCCCGCGGCGCTCGGTCCGCCTCGCGAGCATTCGCGAACAGTGAGCATCGCGGACGTTACACTGACTGAATTGTGTTATTTATCTATTTATTCGGCGTTCATTACGCGCGTTCTCCGTAACTAAGAAATCCAAATGAAAGACCACTGATTTTGTTTAGAATCTAAGTTGTGGTTATGTTATTGATAGGATTTATTGGACGTTGGTATTGTAAAAAGCGATATAATTATTGTTTTTATCTGATTCTGTCCTCATCAAACAATCGTCTATTTTATCTTTACCGTAACCATTGTTACAAGTGTTACAACTCGACCGACTGCCATGAGCGTAATACGGTACAATATTTTACTTTATTATTTAAGTACGTACATAAGAGTATACTCCATTTAGTTTAAACATTTTACATACTATGTAAATAGATAGATTATGTAAAATATGATATTTACCACTATAGAATCATATAGCATTTATGTATCTAAAGGTTTGTAGAATTAAATGTGTAAATAAAAACAACATATTTTTTTTAATATTTATGTACCTATGTATGTGGTACCTATATAAATTAAATATTATACTAAAGGCAAGACTATACACATTAATAATATCTTAGAGAGCTAGGACGATAAAACGCGTAGTAACTATAAGGATATAAATGTACCATTTGGTGTCTCCTATAGGGGTTCCTTCTAAAGTGCCTGCGAATGGCGAACCTTCTCTTAGGCTTTTGCTTCTTTCTAAAAACTAGAGGCGTGGGGACGAAACCAGCAGCTGTTTCCATGATTTCGTGCTCAACTTTTTGCATATCATCTTGGAAATAATTTTTGTCAATCACCATATTATCTTCTTCGGACTCGATTGATTCTGGATCGTTTCCAAGAAACCCCGGCAATTGTGGGATTCCTCCCATGAAACTTGGGAACGGGGGGCTATCATCTACTAAGCCAGGTAACTGGGGTAAGTTTGGAATCTGCGGTATGTCTTCAATGAGACTTGGTAGTTCTGGGCTTTCAGCAATGAACTCCGGAATTTGTGGAACACCTGTAAAGTCCCCTGTTATTTGCACGCCTTCAAAGAAACCAGGTAATTGCGCGCTCGGTGGACTATCTTCTATAGCACCTGGCAGGTGGATTTCTTCTATATTAAACTCTTGCAACGGAGGGCTGTCTATTAACGTCGGGATGCCTGCAGAGCCTCCCTGAGGTTGAAAGTCGCTATCAATAGATTCCTCCACATTTTCTTCAATTATTATTTCCACTTTCTCATCCACATCTTTGCTGAAATCTGGATTTTCAGTTGATTCAGCTTTCTTTTGTTCCTGTTCGCAATTTTCTACGAAGGGCTTGGATATATAATTTGTGGTAGATTCATCCTTGTCGTTGACAGTATTTGGCGATTGAAGGTTTTCAATCAGTAGTGTATCTTTCTTTTGTTCCTGTTCGCCTTTGTTAATCGTGTTTATAACCTCCTCGTGTTTTGTTTGTGAATCACTGCTTTCAGCTTGAGCAGAATACTTGTGTTCACTTTGTATTGTTTGTTTTGAAACTGGATTCGCAATCACACCGATGAATCCCAATGCAAACACCGAAACGATGAGTCTCTTCATTTTTTCTGCAACAAACCAACTGTTAGATGGTGAATGCCAAGGACGGTATGGGCTTTTGTTAGCACTTTTTCCTTTAAATATGACAATGGTTCTGGGTCAAATAACCGTACGAGCAGGCTCTAATTAATAAACTAAACAAAACCGCCGGCCGTAGTTGTAGAAAGTGCATTGAGGAATTCTCGAAATGAAGCTTTGAATAACTTAGTGTAATCAATGAACCTAATCTAATTAGGCTGAGCAATGGCCTTAATGGGTGCAGAAAGAAAGGGAAGGGAGACATCTGCCCAGCAGATTTTAATAAAAAGAAAGATTAGATGCACTCACTGCAATATTGAAAGTTTATGAAGTTTACCAGAAAGTAATCGTAGTTGAGTTACCTTATTATTTTTATTTATTTATTACATTCGTGCTAGTACTTCTATAGTACCTACTAGCAGGCACTGGACCCTACTATGTAGGTACTTATTACCAAGAAGGTATTTGCCAACTGTCTGCTGATTCATGGTTCTTATCAATTCAAGAATAACGTGTGTAAACCCCAAATGTGTCTAACAAAATAATCTTTACACATTAGTCAATGAGCAAACAAATATAAAGAGTGCCAATAAAAAATTTAAAAAGTCCCAACATTATACAAACAAATAAAATTAAAACCCACCGTTTTATCTGACACAATGTTTGTCTTTGTAAAGGCATAAAAAATAACGAAAGGCTATTTGAACAGACAAAGAATTAAAGGTCACACTCACATAATGTGGGCAAGGAACTCCGTAGGGTCGCCTCCAGCCTCCTTGGTAGCCTCCATAGTACTGGTTTTTCCTTTGTCCTTGCACTTCTTGGTACGGACCAGGCCCTGCTTGGTTCCTTCTTTCAGCCCTGGCCCTTTCCCGTTTTTCTTTTAACTTCTTCATGGCAAATCTTGGTAGGAAAGGATTCTGTGATTCTGCCGTTTCCATCATCTCATCGCCCCCTGTTTCAGCGACACCATTTGATTTTTCTAACGGCATTGCTTGAATGATAGCCATAAAAATTAAGAGGAAGACAAGTCCAAGTAACTTTAAAGAAACCATGGTTTTATTTTTATGACGTAAATCTTCAAACTACTTTTAAATTTGGGAAAGAAATTTTAAATGTCCTGAACTTCCTTTGCTGACTGTTCGGAAGTTTATCCCGGTTTATCCATCGCACCTCTCGTGTCTCAGTTTTATAGGAAGGTATAGCATGACACATGGCACACATCGGTGCATTGTTTACCATAAAGTGTTATTTTAGGAAATATAACGGGTCATACGATCACTTCTAATTAACACCATCCTTCGGTCGTATGTATAGTCGGGTTCTAGTAATGAGGCTGTGTTATGTAGGTCTGCAAACTATGACCTGCTCTCGTGCTCTACATTTGTTGCAGATTATTTGTAAGTAATAGCTGACACAGGTGGCTTGCGGAGAAAAGTAAACACACCGATGACTAATACAGTGACAAGTTTTAAGGGAAGGAGACTAAAGAGAAATTTAGACACAAGACGCGATAGGCGTTCAAGATGGAATGAAGATCACGGACGTTTCAAAGTGATTTTGACAATAAATCAAGAGGAATGTTGACGGAACAACTTGGAGAGTCTGGTAAGTTTTTTGTTTTCTTTTATGTCTTATTTCTATGGTAATATTGGGTTTTACTAGTCAACGATATTGAACATCATCAGCCCGTACACGTCCACTGCTGAACATAGGCCTCCCCCAAACGACGCCACGAATAGCGGTCCTGAGCCGCCTCCATCCAACGACTCCCTGCGACCGCTACGATGTCGTCGGTCCATCGAGTGGGAGGTCTTCCCACACTCCGTTTCGCATTGCATCGCGGTCGCCACTCGAGAACCTTTACTCCCCAGCGGTTATCGGTTCTACGAGCTATATGGCCTGCCCATCGCCATTTCAGCCTGCTGATTCTGAGAGCTATGTCGGTAACTTTGGTTCTTCTACGAATTTCCGTATTCCGGTAGAGAAATCGCGTAGAGAAACTCCGAGAATAGCTCTCTCCATAGCTCGCTGGGTGACTTTGAGCCTATGCCCAAGGCCTATAGTGAGCGACCACGTCTCGGATCCGTAAGTCATCACGCACACATTGGTTAAAGACTTTCGTCTTGAGGCTCTGCGGTATCTGTGACGAGAAGATATTGTGAAGTTTCTCGAACGCTACCCATCCGAGTTGGATTCGTCGGCTGACCTCTTTATCGAAGTTGGATTTACCTAGTTGGACCATTTGGCCTAGGTAGACATAATGATCAACAACTTCGATAACATCGTTCCCCACATAGACCGGTAAGGGTGCGACATGGGCATTAGACATGATATTTGTCTTACCCATGTTCATTTTAAGACCCACTTGGCGGGAAACGGTGTTGAGGTCTCTGAGCATCCTGCTAAGGTCTTCCAGTGATTCTGCCATAATGACTATATCGTCAGCAGACCGAAGGTGAGTGATGTAATCGCCGTTGATATTGATGCCATATCCGTCCCAGTCCACAAGCTTAAAAATATCCTCCAATGCAGAGGTGAACAGTTTCGGAGAATGACGTCTCCCTGTCTCACCCCTTTTTGCAGTGGGATCGGATTTGTGCTTTGATCCTGGAGACGAATTGACATAGTTGCCTTGCTGTACAAACACTTCAACACTTGGATATACCGGTAGTCAATTTGGCACCGCTGGAGAGACTGCAGGACTGCCCAGGTTTCGTCTGAATCAAAGGCTTTCTCGTAGTCCACAAACGCTAGACATAACGGCCGGTTATACTCTTCTGTTTTCTGTATAATCTGCCGGAGCGTATGTATGTGGTCTACGGTACTAAAGCCTTTTCGGAACCCGGCTTGTTCGGGCGGCTGGAAGTCGTCAGACCTTCGAGCGAGACGGTTGGTGATTACTCTCGAAAACAGCTTATAGACGTGGCTCAACAGTGATGGGCCTATAGTTCTTTAGAAGGGCTTTGTCACCCTTCTTATGGAACAATACCACCACACTTCTGTTCCACGCCTCTGGCGTTTGTCCCTCGAGAATGACGGAGTTGAATAGCCTCTGAAGGACTTTAAATACTGGTGATCCACCCGCTTTCAGAAGCTCTGTCGTTATTCCGTCATCCCCGGGTGCCTTGTTGTTTTTAAGCTGTTTGAGAGCCGTCCTTATCTCGTAGAGGCTGACGTCTGGGATATCTTCGGTATAGTGTCGGGTTAAACGGGCTCTTGCATCGCCTGCCGTGCTATTTGCAGGGCATTGCGATGAGGTGTAGAGCTGCCCATAAAACTTTTCAAGCTCTCTCAAGATCTCAGGCTTGGAGGAAATGATGCTGCCGCTATCGGTCTTCAGCTTCGTCAACTGGCTCTGCCCAAGCGACAGATCTCTTGCGAACATTTTGGAGCGGAACAAGCCGCTCTATTGCGCTCATAATACAATTGGTATTGTGTGAGCGCAAATCGTGTCGCATAGACTTCGAGATCTGTTTGTTGAGCGCACCGTATGTCGACATGTCTGCCGAAGACTGCAGCCTCATTTCACTCCTCTCTGCCATTAACTGCAGAGTGTGACCCGAGAGTCTCTGTGTTTTATTTATGCGGAGGGTCCTAAAGAAGTCCGACCCGACCGCACGGACAGTTTCCACCAGCTCGTTATTTAGTTCGTCCACTGTTACGCATTCCGCGAGGCATTCAAAGCGGTTCTGTAGCTCTAACTGAAAGCTCTCGGGATTTTGTATCTGGACAGAATTTGGGCGTAGAGTAGACGCTATCAGACGATACCTTTCTAGCTTTACATTGATATTCAATGACGCTCTTACCATACGGTGATCGCTGCCGGTTTTAACCCTGTTGATCACAGAGACGTCATTGAATATGTGCCTGTGGGTCGTCATGATAAAGTCTATCTCATGCTTATAGCCGGGGTGTAGCCAGCACGGCTATTCTAACTCAATCGAAAAGTTTCAGTGACTCGAAATCTGACACAAATCCGCGCGAAATTCAAATATTTTTGCGGTTTTTAATATTTTCTGCGTTCTACAAGCAATAAAACTACCTAAAAAGAAGTTTTTCATAAATCGCTGACCATTTTCTATGAATACATGTTCCAATGAAGTACGATTCATTGGGCTTTTGGTAATCATGTTGATTTTTAGTAATACATCTCATAAATTATTAATTTCTCCAAAAGTCGAGTCGAATCGAAATCAGATAAAACATGGGTCCTTAGAAAATGTTTTACGATTTATAGTAAACTACTTTTCTGCTATTGATATTGCTTGTAGAACGCAGAAAATATTAGAAACCGCTAAAATATTTGAATATCGCGCGGATTTGTGCCAGATTTCGAGTCACGGGAACTTTTCGATCCAGTTAGAATAGCTGTGCAGGTCCATTTTCTGGACGGCCGCTTCTCGAAAAAGGAGTTCATCGCAAAGAGTCCCTCCTTTTCCATGAAGTCGGCCAGTCGCTGACCCCTTTGGTTTCGCTGTCCAAATCCAAACTGGCCCACTCTCAGTTCGTTGCCGCTCTTTGACCCTAACCGCGCGTTTAAATCTCCCATCACAACAGTGTAGTGTGTTTTCGAGGCATGCATGACTTTGGAGATGTTGTCATACATGATCTCCACTTCATCATCAGGGCGTCCCGAGTGCGGGGCATATACCTGTATGACCTTCAGCGAATACCGGGTTGCCATAATCACCACGCTTGGCAGGCGGATTGGTGATCGCAGTAAGATGTTAGTAATACACGGTAGGAAGCTGCTGCCCTTCCTCTGGTAGGTTCCCTTAGTCGGCTCTTACGACATCCACGGGTTGAGTTGGAGGGATCGATATTCTATGCCGCGGCCCCACGGCGATATACAGATATTGAACACCTGTGTTTAATTAATAACGCAAACAATAGTGGATGGTTGGTTATAAAATTTACTGTACGTAAAAGAGATTTACCACCCTCATTTCCAAACAATTGCATTTGTAAAACGAGTAATGTCCCACACCACGACCGTTGCCCTTGCAATTGCATGCTTTTAAACAGATTAAAAATTACTTTTCTTAGCTCTTTGATATTTGCAGACCACACTAATAAAAAAAACAAATACAAAGTACAAATTATAAGTACTCGCTGATAGCAAAAACCACCTACGGTCGTTGCTCTTCCATACAAAGGAACATGATTCTTTGTTTAGACTATAAATCCGACCCAGGTCTCATCATCGACATCCAATCACTTGTATATATGTATGAATAACTACCTGCTTACGCCCTTTAATGAATCATTTCCATTAATACAACGCTAATCTGTATATAACCACCATGTGCGAGACCAGGAGCTAACTGTATTAATATAGTCAATAAAATAATGCTATTCACAGAGGTTAGGTTAGCTCTTATCTAGCCCGAAACTAAGCACAGCTTTGGTATGGGAACTAGATGTCTGATATATGTACTTATTATACATTACCTAGATAAATATTTTTACTGTACGTAGAAAACACCCGAAACAAATATATCTGCAGATAATATAAATATTGCCCCCAATGCGGGAATTGAAACATGAGTCCGAGGCGGATCTTCTACTGCAGAGCCATAGAGGCCGTCAATAAAAAAAAATATACATATATATTAGGATATGTACAGCCTTGGTCAAAAGTATTGAGCAACCCTGTCATTTTAAAATGTTTAAAGAAATGGCTAACAGAAGTAAAATAAAACGTTTTATATTGATTTATAAAACTATTTATTAATAAAGTGTTAATATTATGTGGGTCCACCCTTAGCTTTTATAAAACAGAAATTCTTTTTGGAATTGAGCGTACAAGTTTTGCACAGTCTTCGGTAGTAATTGAGCTCCATTCCAGGCGCTGGCAACGCTTGAGGTCTTCTTTGTTGCTAATCGTGTGGCGCCTGACTCTCCGCTTTAATAAACCCCATAAATGCTCAATGAGGTTCAGGTCCGGAGACTGGGCTGGCCACTGCAGTAATTCAAGATTCAAGGTTATTTTCCCGAAACCATGTCATTGTGAGGGCCGATTTGTGACATGGCGCGTTGTTGGAATTTAACGCCAACCATGTTGGTATCGCCAAAAAGTGTTTGAAAGACGGCAGCAACGCACATTCTAGCACATTTATGTTCTTTGTGGAATTCATTCGGCCCTCGCATACGAACAATTCACCAACCCCAGAGCTCGTCATGCAGCCCCAGACCATTATGCTGCCGCCGCCGTGTTTTATGGTCGGTACCACACAATCTGGCTTAAATTCTTCACCTACCCGGCGACGCACAAAAGTCACTTCCCTGAAGTGACTTTTGTGCGTCGCCGGGTACCAAAAATCTGTAACAAAGTAATAATGGTATAGTCCAAAAAAAAAACTCATTTATGCAGGCGATTACTTCTAATAATTTTACTAAATGTTGTTATATAATTAAATAGATCAACTCACCTCAAAGTTTGATTCATCTGACCACACAACATTGGACCAGTCTTCTGCGGTGAAATGTTGGTGTTCTAAGGCCCATGCATACCGCACTTTCTTGTTGTTCTCCGAGAGCCATAGCTTCTTCCTAGCTTTACAACCTTTCAGGCCAGCTTCTAGAAGTCTTCGGCGAGCAGTTCGAGCAGAAATCGTTTTGTCAATTTTAGCTGACAACTCAGCAGCGAGCTCCAAATAGGTTTTCATCGTATTTTTTAAAGACTCAGCAACTGACGGTCCTCACGGTTGTTGGTGATGCGTTTTCGCCCAGTTCTGGGTCTATTTTGATGTGATCCGGTAGCAGCGACGCGCTCAATAGCATATTGCACTGACCGGCGCGAACATTTTACTGCTTTGGAAAGCTCTACTTGGGATTTCCCTTGCCTATGCAGAAGTTGTATCTGCACACGTTGCTCTAAGAAAGTTAGTTTTTTTTTGGGTATCTTACAAAGATATCACTGGACTCTAACTAAAAAAACCCCAAAAGCGCACTAGATCAGTTGAAGTGTCCACGACGAGTGAAAGTAGCGAACTGATGAATAATTAAATTTTTTTTTAAAATAACAGACATTATTGCACCCAGGTGTTTTATTGCTAGATGATGTTTGGGTCATTGTTTTCAGCCTTTTCAGATGCCGACAAAAGGATACGTAAACAATACATTTGGTTTATTACTATACATTCCGTACAGTTGCAAAATGTTTAGGGTGCTCAATACTTGTGGCCAAGACTGTAGGTATGTAATTAAAAATAAATTGATATATAGCGCTAGTATTATTAATGCTTTGCACGTTTGATCCCAGTTCAAGGTCGACATTTAAAGGTCTTACCGTACCATGGCGATTTCTATGTTACAAAATAAAAAAGTTATAACCCAACGTGAATAACATACAGATATTACCACTGGTTCTTAACCTAAACGACCAGATTGTCTTCTCAGAACGCTACTAATTAACCCTTTTATAGTAACAAAATATTTTACTTTATGACCTTAGTTAGATAGATAGATAAAAAATTCTTTATTGCACACTTATTGGCAAAAAACAAAAATACATAAAAAGGAACTTTAAAACTAAGTTACAAGTGGCGGTCTTATCGCTCGAGAGTGATCTCTACCAGACAACCGTGACCTTAATAGAATCAAGAATCTGGTACGTCGTGATCATCCTTAATCATCATTAAAGTTATCCATAAATAGGATCCTAGAAAGATGAAAGTCGTGGTCAAGACTGGGAAAATAATTTGATAGTTAAATCAATATTCTAGTCTGGGTAGTAATAAGGTAAGCAGTGAAAGCTTATGGAGGAGGCGTCGTTTGGGGGAGGCCTATATTCAGCTGTGGACTTATACGGGCTGATGATAAGGTACCTACATAAAGTACGTATGTATAACGTGATGTGTGTGTTTTAATTCGATGCAGCAAACTCAACTGACAAATCTTGTGTATTTGACAAGAAAAACTAAATTTAACAGGAAATTTAATAAAATAAATGTATATACTTAGGTAAGTAAGACTAAAGCACATGAACACAGTTTTGACATTGACCATCCGTTTGTTTAGTAGGACGGCTCAGACAGATAAGGACTTCATAAAACAATAAAATATAACTCAAGGTGGTATTCTCCTGAAATACAGTCATGGACAAAATTAGAGGAACGTAAAAATAAAATGGGAACAAATTTTTCGTAGGTACTGTTAAACGATACCGACAGACTAGAGAATATATCAGACGTACAGGAAAAGCTAGCAAAAGACTAAAAACAGAGAGGGACGGCAGATTTATTGTAAGCAGTTTTCGCTTCGACTTGTTCCGAGGTATGAAAAAAGCTACAGGAAGTTCAACAAGTGCAACAGTTAGTACCAAAACGATAAGAAGAAGAGTTAAAGCAGCTGGTCTAGGGGCATACTTGCCGACCAGAGGCACATTACTCACCAAAGGTTATCGAGTAACTCGGTCCAGCTTTGATCGTTCGCATCTTAATTGGGATGATGATGATTGGGCATAAGTACCCTTTACTAATGAGTCCAGATTCTACCAGAAGGCAGTTGATGGAAGGACCAAAGTATGGAGACGATCCGGAGAAAGATACGCACAATGTAACATTGTTGGAAGAGAGCATTATAGTGGAGAGATTTGTCTCAATTTTAAAATCTCAAAATTACATATTTTTACCTATGTGTATTGACGTCGTACGGTCGTTGGTTCGAAAATCCGAATTTTAAGAAGTGGTTTGGCGTGCTTCGTTAGGTAATAATCACTTATCGTTTACATATTTTTACCTATGTGTATTGACGTCGTACGGTCGTTGGTTCGAAAATTCGAATTTTAAGAAGTGGTTTGGCGTGCTTCGTTAGGTAATAATCACTTATCGTAAAATTGGTCAATCGAACTGCCTATGTAAGGTATTGAAGTCATACGTTGGTTCGAAATTTTGCATATGAGAGTAGCTTGGCTTGCTTGGTTAATTATCATTTCTATTAGCTACTATGTCTTAAATAATTACGAGGCAGATGGTCTATGATTTATCTCTCGACTAATTGCCCTATCTAATAACATAAGTCCGATGTACGGTACTAATTTATCTTAGATTAATTTGCACGCAACACATTAATTTCAAGTGTAATTATTATTAAGTCCTTACAGATCTTTCTGAGCCTAAGGTTTTGTCAGCTAAGCACAAAACAGACCTTTGCGCCGATATGGGTCAATGTGGGTTGATGTTGAACCAGAAAGCTTACAATTAGAGAAAAAACATAGATCTTAAAAGATATCCCAAAAAAATCGATTGCGACGGTACTCGAACCCGCGTCCGTCGTTCAGGACGGGACTGCGCTAACCAATTACGCCACGAAATTATTAAAAGTAATTAAAGTCATTTATGTCATCTTTAAACTCACACAAAGCACATAGACATGTAAAAAATATATATATTAAAATAAATATAATAAAATACAATGTGTCTTAGAGATTAGCAACAGCGATACCTCTCGTCAAACGATCTAAATGTAACTTTAGACTTTGAGCAGGTTTGGATAACTTCAATGTTTCCCCTGTAAGTGGAGCAAACGGCGCTACAGTCCGTAAGTCTCAAAGATTTTCGACAGGTCGGGTACTTGCCTCCGTGGCGCAGTTGGTTAGCGCATCCCCGTATTCAGGGGAGGGTCGCGGGTTCAAGTCCCGCCGTAGTCGTAAATTTTTGGGATATTATTAAATTCTTTAAGATTATGTACCCCAAATGCGGGCATGAGCACTATAATAAAACCTTAATGTGTACAGTGTACCTAGATTTTACTTATTAACAGAGGTAACGTATCTTCAGAAAATAAAGATTTATCCGCCATAGCTTCGTCAATTGTATAATCATGTTCTCTTCTTCTTGTTCTTTGAGATTACCCCATGTGTAAGGGATACGCACTATAATACTTATTACATAACCATAGAAGAGAAGTTAGTGGCAAAAACTCTTAGTGTAAAAGTCACGTAAAAGTAGAAATGTATAAAACTTTGTTAGAGAACCGACGATAACGCGGATGGACATCGCATCATTTTCAATAATTATTTAACAAGTTTTTACTTCATGTACATAAGTTTAAGTTACAAAAGTTATCACAATGATTTCATCACAGGTCGAAACTACTACCTACAACATGTTGAGTCATTTAATCCAATAATTCTGAAAAAGAAGTTATTACCGCAAAACGCAGAAGATACTTAAATCTAAGCCGGTTCAATATTTTTTTTGTATTATAAATATGCAAGGGTAATTATTAGGTAATGATAGCTGTAGAAAAACCCTACTCTACCAGAGACACCATACATCTAAACATGGTATAACCCTCCTCCGTTGGTAGTCGGGTAAAAATAAAGTTTGGTTTTCCTACATTCCGCGACTGTGTTATTAACTTATCACCACATCACCCTACCATTCGATTGTTGAATTATTTGACCGTATATTATCGGTTGTGATTGCGTCCGATACCGATTATCTATTAGAAATAAGATTAGAAAGCATTATGCAAACTGTGCGCACGTTTTGTTGAGTGTTCAAGGTGGTGGTGGTGTGCCTCTCTCCCGACGTCATGCCATTGTAGATGATAATATTATGAATCTCGTAATAGGTATCGCGCCTCTCGAGACGCTTTTACGTCCGTTCGGACTTGTGAAAAATGCAAGAAATGATGACATTGTCAATGTCATATTATCAGAGCGGATTAGGTCGCGTATATTTTCTTGGATCATGGTCGCGTATAGGTTCGCGGTTTGTCGAAACTGGCAGTCGCTCGGCGCTTTGCCTGGTAGACGCTACTCGGCCGCAGTAGCTGTCGCACACCCACCCACGCGGTATTGATCGCGTTCACAACCTCACTGGGTTTCAGTATTTTCAGTTTATTACTAAACAAACCAGCCTGCTGGTGCAGCAAACTATCAAAAGCACTAGTTTTAGTGAAAGGTGGATCTCTTGTTATACTAGTTTTATGGTATAGAATATTAGAACAAAATGAAGGATAAAAAGACCGGGTAAGTTTTTATAGCGTTATGTTAGTTTAATAGCATAGATAGGCCATAAAATTTTCTTACACGTATTCTACGCAGAGTTAACGAAATTTATATTAAATTAATTCAACTTGTTGCGTTTTTATTTATCGTGTGAAATATTGTGAAATTATGATGCCCTGAAAACCTGATAAAAATTTAAGTATTCAAGAATGTAATATATAAAATTGTCAAAACATATTTTTAAAAATAATGTGATGGATTCTGAGTAGGCAAAGCGTTTACAGTTATTCGGCGCACGAGTCGTACCGCTATGTTTATATGGGGGAAAATTCAAATTAGTTTGTGTACAAGGACAGGGCAACACTAAAAATTCAGGCTTTCTCTATCTCGAGGTTTCTTTGATAAATTCAACTGATGCACGTACCAGTATTTATATATTTTTTGTAAACTAGAGTAAAAAATATAAATAATATAATTATATAATGTGTAATATTCATAACTTCTGGGGCCCTATTTTAATTCTCATATTTTGGAAAATTAAAATACTTAGGTCTCTTGAAACAATTCAATTTTCCGCTAATAGGTTAGTCCACGTTTTATCCATGATAGCTAATTCTAGAGAGAAGCCGCAGCCTGGAGCTGGTATATTTTCTTTTCCGGGGCAGATAAATCAACCACATTTTTTACCAACTTCAAAAAAGGAAGAGGTTCTCGGTTCGTGAATGTTTTTTTTGTATGTATGTTAACCGATATTCCGCCAATTATTTCAAAAGCGGTCCGCTTTTGAAAATTCTTTCGCTTATTGTTTAGAGAACGATCCCGAGATTGTCCCATAATTATTCCCGATTAGTATTGGTCCCGCAATACAAAACTTAAAAAACAGCGTAAATATTAAGGAATTTGAAGTCTGTTAGTTTTTTTCGAAACAATCAAATTATAAACTCATCGGGTTTATTTACAAAGAAAATTACAATCAAATAATAAAAACTAATTACAATTACGTAAAAAACTTAAAAATTACAAACCGAAATACATAACCTACATTAACTGTCTGTTATCATGTACATACATAAATACCATCCAACACAGTTTTATTGAATATAGGTTTTTTTTGTATAATAAGAGGAAGTTAAAGTTGCGTCTGTGACGGATAAGATAAGAAGCAATAGGGTTAGCGCTTCGACAAGTTTACGGGCTAGATTTTCTACGTCGTATGATATGGTCATGTTATGAGGAGCGAAGAGTGTCATCATCATGTTACGAGAAGAGTGTTAGGTGGGTGGATGGATACAGGAGTAGAGGTAGATCTAAGAAAGATGGATGGACTGTGTGAAAGATGACATGAGTAAAAAAGGAGTGAGTGCGGAGATGAAGACTGATAGAAGAGAGTGGAAGAAGAAAAGGGCAAGAAAATGATGATGATGAAAGTATTTCGCAATAAAACATCATTGTTGTTCAAAAAAGCGTACCTCTGACCTCATCCCATTATCCATACAGTAATAATAATTGTTCAATAGGTGTACTGAATTAATTAATTTGTACCTGATTGCTCCCGAAATCGTGTAATATCCAGTCTGTCAGAGATCGCTCTTGAGCGATAAGACCGCCAATTTAAACGTACTTATGTTGTTATTGTTTTATTTGTAAATTGTTTCTTTAAGTGTGCAATAAAAGTAATTTCTATCCTCAAAGACTACAAAAACACTAGGTAAAATGTTTACTTATGCCAAACATTGCCCAAATACTTTGGTGCGAATCGATTATTTATATTTGAGCGCTGATCAGAACTACATAAAATACATAAAACGTGACGACCTCAATAGCAACGCGAGCGAAGGTCCACCTGCGACGCAGGGTTCGATTCCCGCCTCGAGACAAATATTTGTACGATCTACAGCTATTTGTTCCTGGTGTTTTCTTTGTTTACATATCAAAATATCTACCTATGTAATCTAATCACACTAATATTACAAATGCGAAACTTAGGATGTTTGGATGGATGTTTGTTGCCTCTTCACGCTATTATGGCGTTCATTTCATCCAATTTCAACCCAATCTATTCAAAATTTCCGCCCGATTGGTTCAATTGTTTAACGACTGAACCGATTGGGCTGAAATTTTGCCTCCTATCTATTTATTTATCCTCAAAGCATTTACAAAAACACTCTGTAAATGTTTACTTACGCCATCATTGCCCAAATATTTTGGTGCGAATAGATTTTATTTAGTCTCGGAGCGGTCTGAAATGTTTCATAGATTCTTCTTGAAGCCTGTAATCAAACATTTTATCCTATGAAACAGTTTCCTTGGAATATAAATAACCTTAAAACGTTTCTATAGAAACAACGCGTGCGAAGCCCCGGACAGAAACTTGTGTATAATATTTGTTTTTAGCTCTACCTAGATAGGGCTAAATTATATCCCACTAGCTGCTGCCCGCGCCTTCGCCCGCGTTTTATCGGTATAAAAAATCCTATATGTTATTCCAGGTCCCAAACTATACCCATACCAAATTTCAGCCTAATCGGTTACGTAGTTTTTGCGTGAAAGAGTAACAAATATCCATACATCCATCCATACAAACTTTGACCTATATAATATTAGTAGGATAGAGATGTTAGAGAAAGACCTCTTTATTGTACTACATAAACACAAAATACAATACAGAGATAGCTCAAAGCGATAAGACCGCCCTTTGTACTTCCTTGATTCTCAGCATTTCCTTGCTAAGAATCAAGGAAGTACGAAGGACGGCCTTATCGCTTCCAGGCAATCTTAGGATGTTACTGGGCATAAGATAACAATTTCGTTAGACAGTGTCGTTTGACGGTTTGAGTAACAACAACGGGAAGGTACATTCACCACAATAATTTTATTCACATTTGTAGGTGACCGTGCAAATAGAAATCAAATTCAAAATGATGTGTTTAAAATACGATTATATATTTATTTTACTGAAATTTTGTCTCTAATAACAAAGAAAATTACTATAATCAAATAATAGAAACAAATTAGAACAAGTATTTACAATTGAAACAATTGAACCCAACTGCATATTGTTAAACAATATACAGGTAGCTCAACTGATCGATATCAATACCAGTCGGAAGCATCTGCAAGACGTGCTGGCTGCCTTCTATACATATATATGTACATAATATGTACATCCGCAGAATGCCGAAGCACAAATCGCCAACTTGAACGGAGAACGAGGTTAACTTTCTGTAAAGTAAAAACTACATACATTGGGCAACAATGTCTAAATAATTATAATGCAAATTTGACAGCGGGTTAGAATGTCTAAGATCCAAAAACAATGTCTAAATAATTATATGCAAATTTGACAGCAGGTTAGAATGTCTAAGATGCAAAAACAATGTCTAAATAATTATATGCAAATTTGACAGCGGGTTAGAATGTCTATGATGCAAAAACAATGTCTAAATAATTATATGCAAATTTGACAGCGGGTTAGAATGTCTATGATGCAAAAACAATGTCTAAATAATTATATGCAAATTTGACAGCGGGTTAGAATGTCTATGATGCAAAAACAATGTCTAAATAATTATATGCAAATTTGACAGCGGGTTAGAATGTCTATGATGCAAAAACAATGTCTAAATAATTATATGCAAATTTGACAGCGGGTTAGAATGTCTATGATGCAAAAACAATGTCTAAATAATTATATGCAAATTTGACAGCGGGTTAGAATGTCTATGATGCAAAAACAATGTCTAAATAATTATATGCAAATTTGACAGCTGGTTAGAATGTCTAAGATGCAAATGAATCTGGAGTTTAAGAAATGCCTCATACGCATAACGCATATTGTATGTATTATAATATTTATAATAAAGTTCCTGAACTGAAGACTCCATAATAATATGATATTCTTTTCAACATCTAATTCTTCGTAGGTTGTTACCAACCTACCTATAGATAAAGATTAAACAAAACTAGGCATCTTCATTCATTGAAACAAACATTACGAATTTCCGATATATCATTATATATGTATATCCAAAACAACCAGCCCTACTATAATAGGTACTTTATGATTTTCACTTTTCACACGTTAAATTCCAGTCACGCCATGAGTCCGGTTGACGATACTATCGAAAGTAGTAGTGTACGTTTCGATAATATCGTCTGAGACTGTCATGTCATGGGATTTTCTTAGTTCCCTGTACGCGCGATAGAGGCGCTGTACCAAATCATATGGAAAAATTAAACGTCACAATCACGTCTCGTCAACTGGACTCGGGGCTCAGATCATAGGTACTGTAAAACGAGGTGAATAGAAATGGACGAAATACTGGAGCAAAACATCCTTTTGTAGAGAGAGAAATAATTTAGAGGTCAGATCCAGAACACAGGAGGTGAAAAGTCACGGACTAAAGATACCTCCACTGCTACAAGCCAGATAATGTCTTGATCCAGTATTTCGTCCTTTTCTATTCACTCTGGAGTTCTGGACTCAGGATTCACCCCGTTTTAGCCGGTATTTAATTTTATTTTTGTTTTATTCTATTATTGCTTGTCAGGTGTTTTGCGTACCTGATAAACTAAATGAAATAAATTCTAACCATAAGTTTCGCTTCCGATGGATCAAGGAATAAATTATCATATAAAGTTATATGGAGCATAAATACAATAAACGATAATGCGAAGGAGTCAGGGTCTACACTGATAACAGTGTAACTAAGTTGGCTCCAAGTCAGTTGTCCCTTAGCTTCCTACGAGGGACGTATTTTTCCTTTCCTGTGTTGAATTCCCAGTTAAGGAGCTATGCCGATTTGTTGTGGTTATTCGTTTTCCTATAGAACCTATTTGAAAGTTGTGAAAGTACAAAGGTAGGTTTATAAAACTTCCTAAAAGAGCGAATCAATCCCGATAAGCGAACAATTCTTCCCAGAGCGTAATACATATATCCCAAAATATATCAAGCAATAGCTTTCTTTCGTAATATTTGAACCTTTCTAGTCAGTAAATTGTATTATTCGTAATTTCCAAGAATTTTAAAATATTATGCTATGATGCGATAGGAAAATGTCCATCATCGTTTATTTACGAAATTTCATTTTGTTTTTACACACTACGATGTGGTCAAAATTGCGCAACAGTCCTACTTATTGTTAGTCTCATTCACTATCAATCAAATCGTTTATTCGCAAGCGATTGTGGTCATTATCAGCTATTTATTCAATACATAAACATAAAATAAGTGATTGATTCTTCTAGATGCAGGCCTACGGTCAATCGATAATTTATTTATTTCATACAAAAGCCCATTGTTAGGTACAACACTATCCCCCTATCCCGTCGATGTTCCAGATTTATATTGCTTTCAGTTTGTATAGACTCGTTGTTGAGTGGTTGTTGGCATGTTGTTAAGAATCAAAATTATGTCATATCAATTATATTATAGGTATATACATATGTGCAAACATCAATTGCCCTCACATCCACGATCCACGATGGATGCTTTATCGCATCATAACCTTGCTATTATAAGATGAACATGTTTAGCATCGATTTTTCGGAGTATATGAGGTATTTAGGTATTACCGGGCGATACGGCAATTTTGATGGCTACCAGTTCTTCTAATTATCAATAGGTAACTTACAATCATCAAGATTTACCAAAATTAAGAAAAATCAAGAATCGATTATCTCATATTATCTCATGTCTGAAAATAACGAAAGCTATGACGCTGTTTCAAATTATTTTCCGTTTATTTTAGGATTTGGCTACGCTTTTGCCTAGGTCATCGTGCTCAGCAAATGTGAAAACGTACATTGCAACTTGACCGGGTGACGTGACCAAAGGTTAACATTTATAGATTGAGCAAACATTATGAGAACGCTAAACAGAAAATTAAAATGCCGCGCATATCATAGATATTAAACAAATCAGTCTCTGTGTTTATCAACAAAATTTGGTTTAAAGTTCAACATAGACATTGTTAACGCTTTACAGCATTTTTTTGACATCACACCGGAGATAGTAATAAGAAACTCCTTAGTAGTAGGTACTTATTAGTTTCAGCCCCGCTTGCACAAGACTTTTAAAAGTCGCGTGTCATAATCATAACATAAATGTTAAACTAATTTAAATCTCATAAATATCTCCTACACACTATATAAGTGCGATCGGAAGATTGGCCCTGTTCAGAAATATTTGTCCGTGACTGTATCTGAAATAGCGTGAATAGTCTCAATTTAGTTAATTAATTTTAACAGCATGATAAAATAATATGGGGTGTTTTAAAAAACGATAAACCTACTTCAAATTCCCTTATTTTTATACTTATTTTAAATTTTGCGGGATAATTTCTTATCCCCTGGGGATTTTATGGGACCCTTTCGGGGTCATTTTCTATACAATAGTGAAAGAATTTTCAAAATCAGTCAATAATTGGCGGAGATATCGCGTAACATACATACAAAAAAAAACATACAGACGAATTGACAACCTCCTCTTTTTGAAGTCGGTTAAAAAGCATACATACATAGAGGTTTAAAGTTATACAGGTAGTCCCCCGAATATCTGTACAACCCAAAGTGGGTAAAACCAGATCAAAAATTATCGATGAATATGTGTGAAAAAGTGGCCGTCATATCTCTTTCTTGAGTATTAGTAGATTTAATGGTACATTACTTTTCTAATTTTATGCTTGAAAATTGTTTCTATCGATTATTTTTATTAGCAACAGAGTATGAAATAATAATGATATATTATTGAAAAAATATGAGGTTCTATCTAACCACTTTTTCAATCATATTTGTCGATAATTTTTGATGTAGTTTTACCCACTTTAGGGTGTGCAGATATTCGGGGGACATTCTGTATACACAGGTCACATCACACAACATCTATAAGTAGGTAACTTAGGTCGATAACAGGCGGACAAAAAACTAAACAATGAACGAGCTTAAAGTATCTATATAAAATTATTAACTACTAGTTTCTGCCCACGCTTCGCACGCACTTTTCGAGTATCCTATGTCCGTCCCGACCGTTTACCTCCCTGCCAAAATTCATTAAGATCCGTTCAGCCGTTTAGGCGTAATGTAAAACAAAAGATTATAGAATATAAAAAACACAAGTAGGTACATATGTATGTAATAAAACCTCACGTTAGGTACAAATTATTAAATACCTAACAATTCCATATCATATCAGTGCATTGCGCTACAATCGCGTTCTATTGGCGTAGGTAACTATTGACTCAACCGTAGAAGTGGTCAATTAGCAATTATAGAAGTGTGTCTTCTTATTAGGACGTCAAACAAAGTATATTTAGAATACCACTATAGGGCAGAGACCTGTCCAAGTAAAGTTTTAATAGGTACGGAGGGCAGCATCATTAAATTTGGTAACCCCTAACGTTTACACTTGTACCGCTAAAGGGTTACCAATTGCTGATGCCCTATGTACCTACGTGTTACATTGTGAAAAATGATAATAAAAGAATACTTAATACCCGCGGGTCACGCGTCTTTTCTTGGATTAAACTAGACCATAATAATTATCAATCCCGGTCTCGAGCAGGCTATATTTGTACTACATAAATACTTACAACGCAAATTCGTTCCGATTCATTCAGTAGATTGCGTTTAGCGTGAATGTAATAAACATACATATATTTATTTATGTAAGGAATAACAAACGACTACATTACATCTGTATAAATACTGTAAATAATAGAAAGTTTAATGATATTCTTAATGTAAACCATTGCGCTATTCACTTATTAAAAATGATACATAAAAATAAAAGAACATGCAAGTATAAGACCTAGATATCTAAACATAAAAAAGGTCTAGGAAGAGCTAAGCTAATAAATTAAAATGACAATTATGGAATAAAAATAAACATAGTTAGGTATGTAGGTATGTCAATGTGTTATGGTGTAGTAGTTTAAACTTACGAAAACAAAAATATTACAGACTGAGCTTACTTATACGAAATCGAAAGTAAATGAAACTTATAATTATTATCTACAATCAACTTGTACCGAACTTTCACATTTTGTTATGTTGTCATTTGTTGCCTTTGCTTCTATCGCAAAGTTCTACTGGTCGAACCAAGGGCAATTTTTTGTCCCTTGCTCTACCAATCGGACCACAGGGAAATAGTCGTGGTTTTATCGATAAATTGTGATGTGAAGGTAATTGTATTCCAACAGCGATGGCGCCCACGAAGCAATGCTGGACAGCGGGCGCAAGCCGCAGATTGCCACCAAAGAAGAGAAGAAGGCGGATGAATATGAAGCCCTGCAGAGCTTCCTTCGCAGCATCAGCTCGACTGGTACCCTCCCACCGTACGTCAAAGGAGAGACCTACTCTTCCACTAGAGGCGTTTTTAACCAAGTGAGTTTTCCATTTTTATTTGTAGTTTTTTCAATGGAAACGTTCAAAGTATTTCTATCCTCTGGGACCTGATTTATGGGACAAAAATAGCCTATGTTTCATTCCATCTAGGCAACATTTCAGCCTGATACGTACAATAGTTTTTACGTGAAGAAGTAACAAACATTCTTCTATCTATATAAAATTTCGTATTATTATATTTGTGTGATTTTTCCATTTAAGTTTGTTGTGGTTTTCGCTAGAATCAGAAAGTCTCTCTATACAACCCAAACGAGATTTTCAACCAAGAGTGATTACTTTTTGTTTTTTCATTTGTCCGTTATGTAGTTTTACTTTTTGTTGTCTTTCATAATGGTAGAATCAGTTAAAACACCTACAAAACTAGCGATAAAACCATAACTACTTGCTTTACAATTTGTACGATTAGTTTGGACAATGTTTCTTGGATGTTTGATTGTAGATGGATGTTTTATTATTTCTCTAACTAGATTCAGTTTTTCATTCATTTATTTCTCATAGGCACGTAAGAGAGACTTAAAAAAAAAATAGGTAGGTATACATAGCATCAATTTTTTTTTTTATTTTATTTCATGTGATGTTGTTCCAAAAATTGTGATCTGTGATCTCTACCTGGGGCCGCCGTCATACTAGCATTATTAAAACCTAGTTTCCCCCCGCGTTTTCGCACACATTTTTCTAGAACTACAAATATCTCTTCAAAATTAGTAGGTGTGTAGAGGTAACAAACACCCAAACTTACATATTTTTAATGTTAGTATGATAGTGGGTGAACTGTGAAGGACTATAGACTAAGGTTTGAAACACAGTCGTAAACGGTCGAAAGGTACCTACCTACCGGTAGCGGGTACTTATGTAGTTGTAGATGACATGTATTTATGAAACAAGATTCATAAAGCTAGTAAAACGAACCTTCTGCTTGGACTGCACTGCCGGAATTTGTTTAGTATAAGTAACTGTATTTTGACTTACACTCCATTATTATCTAAAGATCATTCTCATCATGATCATCATCAGCCCATACACGTCCACTGCTGGACATAGGCCTCCCCCGTACGACGCCACATATAGCGGTCCTGAGATCATTCTCATCAATATTAAATTTTTATTTTGGTTTATTATAACATAACAGAACCAAAAGTTTTGGACAATGGCGCTACGATTCCCCGATAAGAACTGTTGAGGTACCTATTTTTTCACTTCTTCCACAAGTGGACTATAAATTGAAGTGAAGAGAATATCAATAACACCTTATTTCTTATTTGATAATAATAACTATGTTTATAGTATAAAATTTTACTTGTCTAAGTGCTTATTTTGTATGCCTATAGAAATAAAGTTATTGATTCTGATTCTGATACCTCTTTCAATATAGCGAGGTAAAATTATAAAAAAATTATTTACAATATCTCATGGTCTGGCATTTAGCGACAAAGCACAATGTAAATGTTATAGCTAGCTAAGGTGGCAGGAGTTGTTATTATTGCAACATCTGGTATTGACCTCAATACTAGTCCTAGAGCAAAAATAATTTGCATAATTATGCTTACGCCCGAATACTCAAACGCAACTCAGATTTAAGCTCGTCTCAAGTCGTGATTTTTTGTCAGTTTTCGATGAAAATGTGTCAAAAATTCGTCACTTGAGGCGTGCTTAATCTGAGTTGCGTTTGAGTATTCGGGCGTTAGATATTCAAGTCTATAGATTTTTTGGCAGGAGACTATCCAAATATACTAAATTATTTACGATATGTCGCGCTGCCGATGACGCCCCTACGCGGTAATTATTTATTATTAATGTATTCATTAAATACATAATACTAATTAATTTGAATATTGTACCATAAAATCCTAGAGGTTTCTCTCGGTACTCACATTCGTTATGTCATGGCGTATGAATCTATTTATATTTATGCTTGTTCATTAGTATATTCGCATATTTTGGGAAAGTTTCGAGTATATTTGATGAAAACTGAAGGAAATTAAAATAAAATACCGAAAATACATCTTAGCGATTAGGAGCCAACCTTGATTCTAGATTTACAGGCGCGGATATAGGACCAACATAATAGCGCCGAGTAAGCACTTAAATTATAAGAGAAGTAAGAAAAACGGGGTCTTTGCCAGTGTAACTAGAGATGCTTAATACAAAGTAATGGAGTCCCTACATAACTATCTACATAAGTATAGTTCCATGTGTATCCCAATGAGAAAAAAAATCTAGTAGGTAGGGTAGGTGTAGCTATAAGTTTTACCATTTTACGTTACTATACTACGCCCAAGGTTATCGATTTGCCTAAAATATTCATAGAGTTCGACTCAACTTCAATGTGATCCAGTAGTCTTACCATGGATTATAATATAACACATAACGTAACACGTTATCAGCGCAAATTTTAACGTAAATAACGCTTCACGTTATTTTAACACGTTATAAGCGCTAACTTCTATCGTTATGTGTTAATTATTAGCGTTTATAGCATTTTTGACAGTAATATAATGCTATAACGCGAATTGACATTAGAGGGTGTAATGTAATCGTAAGAGTTCATTCAGATAATTCACTTCATTGCTCAACGATAATAGCCCAGATAACGCATTATTCACGTTAAAGTTAACGCAAATAGCGCTGATAACGTTTTACGTTATGTGTTATAAATTATAATGCATGGTAAGGTTACAGCTCTATATTTCACGATGACGACGAAAGATTTAAAAGATATTTTTGCCGAGTGACTTTTTAAATCTATTTCCATCCAAACATGTTTGACAACCAGTAGCACAGTTTCTACAATTATCATGGAACGGACGATCTATTGTAGAAACTCCTAAATTTTACGGCCTTGGCTATGGCCATGGTCGTAAATATTTCACAGTTTTTTTTATTGTTCTATACATAGAATAACATTACAATCTAGCCATAGATTTGTCTAATGGGTAATTTTGTTATAACTTAATTTTATAAAAACGTGTCAATAAGAACGTGTCTATCGTCACTTTTCTTATTGAATGGGGAAGACACTTGGTTCATTAGCCCCAAGCTAAGCAGAGCTTATTATTATTATAAGTTAAGCCAGGGCAAGATCTTTTTGTGCATCAACTTGGTCCATTCAGTAGTTTGACGTTGTCTTCTTTCTTTCACAACGGCACAACTTCCTTAAAATATTAGTAGATTTTTTGTTTTTAAATTCAATTGTGTGCAATTCAATGTCACTCACTAACCATTAAAATTGTTATTGACCCTGACTTTCCCATACTTAGTCCCAAGCAAATGTTGCCTTGCTACTGTCACCTGACGAGCAGTACGCAAGTTGATCCGAATTAAGGTGTTACCACACCAATCAATCAAACATCGATCGACGGCATCGATGGTGGAATGGATTAGCCGACGTCGATCGATAGTTTCTACCACACACACCTAAAGGCATCTACTCAAGATCGGTTTGTCGACTGATTTCCGTCTATCGACCAAAGCTACCACACCAATCGATCGGCGTCGATCGATGCCATCGATCGATCGATTGGTGTGGTAACACCTTTGATAGATCGCCACATGCTTTCGAAGAACTTGTGCGAGTACACAATAAAGATGACACCACAGCAGTTTCATGGAATATTCCTTGCCTTCTAACTTTATTTCATTCAGGGTACTGTTTTACATAAAATACTAATGAGGCCTCATTAGTATTGTATGTTAATGAAGATTAAGTAGGTAATTATTAGGTTTTAATATGTACGCTGGTATTTCGATTTGCTTAGTGAGACGATAAATCCGTAAACACATTAGGCTTTTTTATCAATTCTAAAAGTTTGTTTAATGAGAGTTATTATGACACAAACTACCGCGTTTAAATTGTCGTTTGAAATTTCTTGGAACTTAGAATAACTACATGACTTCGGAAGGTTTATTTCTGATATATTTGAAGACAAAAAGGAAGCAAAAAGGTGAGCCAACCATTGGTTGCACGATAGTAAACAAAAAAACACATGATTACTACGAAGATGGTATTTATGTGACGATCTGCGAAATTGCAGAAACAGTCTCTAATTTTGCTCAATTTTGTAACATTAGCAATTGGTAGCTAATAATATGATAATATAACTAAAGTGGCCTTATGATTGATGTAAGTATATTTTAGTAGATATAATCACGTATAATCATGGTTGATATAAATACCTAACTGGTTTGACAAATTACGATTGTCATGCTCATATAAAATGCTACCTACTCGTAAATATTGTATTTTATCAGCTAGTAGTTTATTTTTAGTCAACAGAAGTGTATTTTTAGGGTTCCGTACTAAGGGTGAAAAGGAAACGGAACTCTATTATTAAGCCCCCCGATGTTCTCTGTCCACCTGCGCCCGTTAGCGGCCTGTCTATGAACCGTCATAGTTAGACAGTTGAAATTATCATATCACAGACTGTGTATTTATCTTCCAGCTATAACAACAAATAATGAAAATAAAATAAATTTTAGAAATAAAGGGGTCTCCCATCCAATACAGTGATTTTTTGCGCTATGTTTGTCAAGGCTGTAGCTCTTGAACCGTAATAGGTATTCAGGCGAAAATTTGACAGGGTGTGTATAACTATTGCCGCTATAACAACAAATAATAAAAATAAAATAAATACAATTCCATTTCAATATTATACCAAGTTGAGTACCGATCACCCAAGATAAGCAACGTCGTGCACGCTCAGAAGGAATGTACACATACATAAGTAATTGGATGGGGACTGCGTCTCGTTGCCTTTTTTCATTTTTCCATTTAAAGAAAGTCTAGAGTTTTTTTTTGCGATATAGTTATTTATGTACGATGATACGGAACCCTCAGTGTGCGAATTGGCTCGCACATGATCGGTTTTATTCATGTTACTTACCAATAATTTTAATTATACTCACAATTATAGTATTAAAATTATTGGTCCATGGATGTACCTTTAGTTCTCAGAGGTCGTGAATAATCAATATTCTGGTAAGTAAACCTATTTGTATCTTTACCCAACCGTACCGTGTATTAAAGGGGCGGCGGTAAAAAAAAAGATAATGATGTTCGGAAAAAAACGTAAGTACCTAATTAAGTTATTATAGGTTGTAGGTATAGAAGAAATCGCTTATAAAGCCGCCCATTGTACTTGTTCGTGTTAATCTAGTCTATGTCTGTGTTTTTTATTTAACTTTGCGGTGTACAATAAAGAGTGATGAGAGTATGTAATTTATGTATAGGTTAACTAGTAGTTATACCCCTATAACTACTAGTTAACGGATCTGTACTCGGCCGTATGTTAACTAGAAAAAGTAGTTTTCGAGAAATCGGCAAAAAATCGTTTGAACACACCGGTTGAGATTTATTTATGTCACTTATTTTATATCCTATTTAATGAAAAACCCTTATTGCACGGAGCAGTTAAACCCATGTATTAGCGATGTATTGTGGATTAGTTGCTTTAAAGTTTATGACGAGTCAAAAATTCTTTCACTTAACTACTAAACTAACTACAGCCTACGAAATTTGTATATCTCTGGAAGTTTTTGGAATGGTTTTTAAACGCAGATAATATTGAACTGTATCCTTTCCAAAAAAAAAAAATGCCCTTTTGACGGTTAACGCCCTTATAGTTAACAAACGGCAGTACTGTACCCAGCGGAAATTAAAAAGACACTTCTATAACAACCGGATAATAAACAGTAAAAACCAAATAAAGTGCTCTTTGTTGCGTTATGGCACGAGATATGTATGTATTTTAGGAGCATTTGGGTTACATGAGCGGCAAATTACTTTTCCCTTAGATTTATTCCTTGTATAAAGTAATTTGTAAAACCACAGAGAAATTTGACTCCTGCCACCACGAAACGAACTACTCTGACTCAATCCATCTTTTAATCGTGGTTATCAAACCGTAACCAATTTCGGTCATGCAAAACAAACTGTTCAATTCTTTCAACATTGGCCGATAAATCTTGCCAACTACTATTCTCAAGTTCTATAACAATAAAATCTCGGCATGAGCGAACACAGATAACGATAAGCTAGCTAACAGCAATTCATGTAATGCTGTTCTGTTTCTGTTATAAATATAAATAAATAAATGTTTATTCAAGAAGGTCTTAACAGAAACTAGAAGTAAAGTTAAACCTAGTTAACTGGTCTTATAGTAGTTTCAACACCTCGCTCTAACTATGTTTGAAACTTGTAATTTAGACGCGAGGGTTCTCTACGTCGGTAAATAGCTAACTTATGGTCAATCTCACAGTCGAAATCTTAGTGATATTAATTTTATAGACACTGTAAAGTGCACTTTTTATATGTACAGTACCTCTTTTTTTAGTTAAATTAAAGAGAAAAAATTGTAAATAGAAATAAAAAAGGAGAAACAAAATTATAAACAGTAATTGTTGTCGGTTATGTTGATAACTAGAGTCATCATCATGATCAGCCCGTATACGTTCACAGCTGAACATAGGCTTCCCTCAAACGACGCGACGCCACAAATAACTGTCCTGAGCCGCCTCCATCCAACGACTCCCTAAGACCGCTACGATGTCGTCGGTCCATCGAGTGAGAGGTCTTCCCACACTCCGTTTCGCATTCCATCGCGATCGTCACTCGAGAACCTTTACTTCCCAACGGTTATCGGTTCTACGAGCTACATATATAAGCTGCCCATCGCCACTTCAGCCTACTAGTTCTGAGAGCTATGTATGTCGGTAACTATGGTTCTTCTACGGATTTCTGTATTCCGGACCCTATCGCGTAGAGAAACTCCGAGCATAGCTCTCTCCATAGCTCGTTGGGTGACTTTGAGCTTATGCACAAGGCCTATAGTGAGCGGCCACGTCTCGGATCCGTAAGTCATCACTGGTAACACACATTGGTTAAAGACTTTCGTTTTGAGGCTCTGCGGTATCTGTTACAAGAAGATATTGCGAAGTTTCCCGAACGCTGCCCATCCGAGTTGGATTCGTCGGCTGACCTCTTTATCGAAGTTAAATTTGCCTATAGTTGGAACATTTGGCCTAGGTTGACATATGTAATGATAACTAGAGTACCTTAGTTAGGACCCCTTTTCGGGTAGAGTAGAAATATGTAGTATAGAAAGAAGCAATTACAATTTTATTTAATAATTAATTATTATGCACGATTATTATTAAGTACTATTATTGTAATGGAATAAATGGTTTTTTATTTTCTATTTTATTTTATTTATTAGAGTACCTTGCACAATTAGTTATGAATTGGTAGTCGACTTAACGACACATCTTCATCCGTTTTAGTATTTTAAAAGTAACGACCTCGTCGATTTTTTACGTACCTACTGGCGTGACGCAGCGACCCGCTGTGCATCTTGACCTTCGATTCGACACCAAATATCGCCAGCTGTTCCGATTGTTCTTGTAGATATTCAGTTGCGGCGCCCTATAGGGTTTCATCGCGCCGTCTCTTGTTTCCCTTGCTCTTACTCTTTACTCTTACTTAATCGCCGTAAAAGCACAAGGCACCCTTACTAGATACGTTAACTTACAATACAGGTCACAATAAAAGGGCTTAAATTATAATTCATAGCCATAAACCAGACAAGGTGGGAAAACCATCAAGAAACTTAGGAATAAAAAAATAGGTTTTATATTATATTACTATATAAGCCTTTATTCAGATTTTTTTTATTTGTTGCTTATATGTACTATTTCCATGATCACGGGCCATATAGTGACCCGGTCCTTTGGGAGGCATGCGTGGAGCCGAAGCCAACAGCACAGAGGCCCTTTATGAGAATTAATCTAAAGGCGAGAGCTACACATAGCGGATATCATCCTTGGTTGCACAATATGATACACCCGAAGATGATATCCGCCAGGTGTAGAGACTATTGCAAAGGAAAATGAAAATAACAAAAAAGCCATGTTATTGTGGTGAATGGATGGACTGGGTAATTGGGCTATGGGGGAAACTATGTACTATTATTGTTACAACATCGATATTCATCTGTTTGCCTTTTGGCAAAGGCCTCCTCTAAACCCTTCCACTCTGCTCTATATCTCGCCAACCTTATCCATTTTTTCCCTGCTGTATATTATATATACATATATATATATATTGGAGGGGCTGTGGCGTACGAATACCGACCCCTCCAACTCAACTCGTGGATATCGTAAGAGCCGACTAAGGGAACCTACCAGAGGAAGAACAGCAGTTTCCTTCTGAGTATTTTTAAACAACAACACTGCGATCACCAATCCACCTGCCAAGCGTGGTGATTATGGCAAATCCCCCCTACATGGGAGACCATCCACTCGATGGACCGACGACATCGTAGAGGTCGCAGGGAGGATGGATGGAGGCGGCTCAGGACCGCTATTTGTGGCGTCGTACGGGGGAGGCCTATGTCCAGCAGTGGACGTGTATGGGCTGATTATGATGATTGATTTATATATATATTAAAAAACAGATCAGCTGTTAATGGGCAACGTTGATCAAGTTAAAAATTTAATATTTACAATTAATAGTGCTGCTGTAAAAGAGCATTGTATGTATGTACATATGACATAATTAATCTGTATATATAAAATTGCTGTTCGTTTGTCTCGCTAAAACTTAAAAACGGCTTGACCGATTCCAATAATCTTTTTTCATTTTGTCTGCTCCAAAACAGGGGAAGGTTTTATAGAATAAAAATTGTTGGTTATACGAAGTTCACGGGGTCATCTATGTAGTTATTAATAATATTACTGTGTGTAAAGTAACCAGTGTATATAGTTACTCTACCTAGGTAAAAATATATAGCTGCTAAGACTCTTAGCCTAAGAGTGAAAAGAGTGAGTGATAAGAGTATGGCGATCAGCGTTTGAAATCGATATAATTTGTTCCAGTGCCTAATCACATGCGCCGTGCTAATCCTTGCCACGGGTGCTGGCCACCCCATCGGCTTCTCAGCGGTCGCGCTACCGCAGCTTAGAGTCGAGAATAGCTCCATGAGGATAGACGACGAGATGGGCTCATGGATCGGTGAGTTTAACCTGCTTAGCTGGTAAAAACTGGTTTAAGATAGTAAACTGGTATAAGATAAGCTGATTATTTTGGGTTAGCGCGTGTTTTTTTTATTCTGCTTTCTAAAACGAATTAAACTAGTGGAAAAGTATCGCGAACTTACGAAAAAGTAACTAACTTGGGTTCATTGGTATTTTTGGAGCATTTGGGAAAATAAGAGATTTTGGGCTACAAATCAACATTTTCCTAAAATTATTATAAATGCTCCCAAAATAAAATTCAATCGCAGTTGGTTTTATGACGGGTTCATAGAAGTTCATGATTTGCGGCAAATTACTTTTTCGTTTAGTTTGTTTGACCTGCTATGGAACAGAGGAGGATAATTGAAGACTCAAGATAAAAATGTCCTCAAACAAGGCCCTTAAGAACGGAACGGATAGCCTTATTCCCCATACACACGTACTTTCCGCTTCATTTGGGAACTATGTCCCCGATCTTATTGAAATTTGGCATACGTAATCGAATGAAAAATAGCTATGTTTGCAGCGGTTTAGTTTTTGAAAAAACATAATGCTATTTAAATGAGAGTGAAACTAATTTTGACCACCAAATCGAGTCATCTTCGAGCGATTTTTTATGCATGATAGACACCTTTTTTCGAAAATCTGTCGCGCTGCAAACATCCTAAATATATTTAACATTATAAATAATCAAAAATATTTTTGAAATCAATCGTTTACTCAAAATTAATCGAAAAGTACGAAAAAATAACAAAAAATGGTGCCAACGCCAAACACGCACACAGCCACATGACATCTTAGTATTAGATGGTTAGACGCGCTTTCTCACTCATAGCGCGCCCCATTTCATTGTACGTGAAACAACAACAAATCTGTATGGGAAAATCCGTTTCCGTTTGGGAGAGGTTCGTAGCCTTCCTAAACGACAAAATCACTTTCTTGTTTTTGATCTGTTTACGGAATTCGTTCTACTTGTTGATTTTAGTTCTTTCCTACAATGTTTCCTACCCGTTTAAAACTAGATGCCAAAATGCAAATTTAGATTGTTTGTGTTGTGAGTTGTTTGCAAACATTATTTCTTGTGAATAGCTGAAGTAAATTATAAAACGGAAGAAAATATATTTATTTGGCCATGCCTACATAACACACATACAACACGACACATTACAGACAGTGGGAAAGAACAAGAAACATACATATTTATACATGAAGAAAATAGATAGGAATAGTGTTACATAGGGGCCAAAAAGGTCCCTGTCTCAGCAATGTGCCGCTACAAGCCTAAGCTAGTAGCGGAGTCTAGTCTATCTTCGGTAACATCGTAGCTCCGAAACAGCCCAACCGATTTAGACGCAGCATTTGGTTTGAAATTGCCTTCATCAAAAGGCTAAGCATTGACTTTTAAACAGACATGGCTCAGAATATAAGGTCGTTAATACATTACCCGGTTCTGTGCAGAGAATATTTTTTCCTTGTACAATGCTGGTAATGTACGAGCACGAGTAACAAGGGGTTTCTGCCGTTTATATCACATTGACGATGATATTCGTGCATGTACCCTAGTATCAAAATAACTTATCGTATCTTTTCATGTGTTAAAATTAGCTCGTAAACGTAACGTTATCAAATTGTTATCGAAACGTCTCATGCGTGTGTCCTCTTGCCTCATATCTTCGTTATTTCGGTTCGATCTACTGAACTATTGATCACTGACACGTTATTAATGTTTGGTTCGATATTGATGACCAGCAGGGCTATTGTAACTTGATCGAAAAGTTTCCGTGACACGGAATCTGTCACAAATCCGCGCGAAATTCAAATATTTTAGCGGATTTTAATATTTTCTGCGTTCTACAAGGAATAAAACTAGGTACCTAAAAAGTAGTTTTTCATAAATCACGGATTGTTTTCTATGAACCTACATATGTTCCAATAAAGTACGGTTAATGGGGCTTTTGGTAATAATGTTGAATTTAAGGTAATAAATCTCATAAATAATTAGTTTCTCCAAAAGTCATTTCGGCGTTGTCATCGGTCCAACAGAATCAGAATCAATAGCTTTATTTCTTTAGGTTTACACAATAAGCACTTAGACAAGTCAAATTTTATACTTTAAACATAGTTATCACAGATATTCATTAAATAAGAAATAAGGTGTTATTGGCATTCTCTTCACTTCAATTTTTTGTCCACTAGTGGAAGAAGTGAAAAACCATGGCTTTACACAACACCGCACAAACTTTCGCCTCTACATTAGTAAGATGTACCTACTCTACTTTAAGCTATTTTGGCAATACGAGTCTAATCTAATTCTAATTCTAAGTGGAGGAACTGAGATCTGCACTGACATCTCGCATAGGAGTGTATTGTGCATTGTGGCAATACGAGTATAAAACTTAACAGTTTACATGCCTACTGGCTAGTATCGTATCGTATTATATTAGGTACATGTGCTACTGGTCATAGCGAAATAAGGAACTGGAAAAACGGTATGTGACTTCGATCTCCCATTTCTTAACTTTTTTCCAAGTCTTAAGGCCGGCTAGTAGACGGACATTTAACTTTCTTAATACAGTGCCTGTCAAACCATTTAAATATGATAAGGCATTTAAAAATCGAGGCGGCTCAGGACCGCTATTTGTGGTGTCGTATGGGGGAGGCCTATGTCCAGCTGTGGACGTGTATGGGGTGATATGATGAAGATAATTTAAAAATCTTTGACAAGCGGGGCTAAACATCTCAAATTACAAACTTGTAATAATAAATTAAATCTTATCCCATTAGCCGACTAATAAAGCCTACTAACCATTTTTTTTATCGTTTGCTCATCATAACAGGACATCTGATCTCATTAAGTCATAGTCATAATAACAATCGTGAGAAAATTTATAACCTCTTGAATACCTACCAAAGATTAACATATAGGTCCCAACTACGACCTAATAAGACACATCTATGTCTGGGTAATTAATTAATTATACACTAAACACGATGTGAAATATTTCTAAACAAACCACGACACAAAAACTAAAACACGCTTGCCGTCGAGTGTCAGATATTTTAAAATTTGCGTATAAGTTTATATTGCGCTAAAGTAATATTTAATGAAGAAATTATCTCAAATCGACAAATAATGTAAATTGCATAAAAAATACGCGGCAACAGAATGAATTTTAGGTTAAGTATGGACTGTTTGTTTAAAAACAACATTTTAATCTAATTTGGCTGGAATATAGTAAAATAAGGATACTCAAAAGTATTTATGTCGAAGTAGGTAGACTAACCTAACAGTAGTTCTTTGTCTATTTGCCGCATATTTCTTGTGTCTGCTTCCTACATGATACAAATACCACTAACAATTTTTCTGATTTCTTATTTTCCTGACAACCGGCCTAACAGGTCTCAACATACGGGTAAAACCATAGACTTAGGATTTATTCTATACTGTTAAAACAAGTATTATTTTAGAAATATGTAGCTTCCTGCTGCGTCTTTGCCTACTAAATGGTACTGAAATAAAATCTACTTAAGGGGCTACCCCGGCCTAAATCAGCGCCGCCACCTATTTTATCGTATTATTACGTTAAATAAAGGAATTTTCAAAATTCCCTTAGCCCGTCTGTTATACCTATCATAAGCTTATTTTTAATGCCTCTGTAATAGTTTTATATTGTATAGCTTAGGAGCAGATGCGGAAACCGAGTTTGGTGGCCAAAAACTGCAACTTTCCATCTCTTCCTAAACTATACAAAACGTACGAAACAACGATACGATAAAATAGGTGGCCGCGCTAGTTTGGGCCAGGGAACTGCCTGAATAATATTTCTAGGGTGGGAATTTGCGTCATTTTCTTGCTAGAAATTTAATTATAGCTGAATGAAATTATTTATGATAAGGAAGCTAAAAGATTTTACGTAAATAAGATTATAGCTCTACGATTTCACCCCGTCAAGATTTCTTTGATACATGAACCTATAATATATCTTTGTCCTAAAAGTAGTATACTAGTGTATATACTAGCGAGCCGCCCCGGCTTCGCACGGGTGCAATGCTGATACTAAATTATACATATAAACCTTCACCTTAAATAACTCTACCTATATATTAAAAAAAACTGCATCAAAGTCCGTTGTGTAGTTTTAAAGATCTAAGCATATACATAAAGGGACAGATTACGGGAAGCGACTTTGTTTTATGCTATGTAGTGATTTCTTTGCAAAATTTTATCAAGATCCGTTGAACCGTGAAAAGATCTAAACTGTTGAGGACATAAAGCGATGGATTCCGAATGTACCATAAGTATGTGGTACCTATAACAAGTAGGTAATGTAGTTGATAACGTTATTTAGTCCTATTTATTAAACCTGATTAATACATTAAATGTGAGGTCGGCAAGTTTCCTAGTAAGTACAACGTAAGATTATAAAATTTCTTACTTATTTTTTAATGCTACGTTATAAAACCTAGTATAAGCTTATCTAGAGCTCGTAGAATACCTATATCCGGTCTAACTCAGGTAGGAAGTTCTTTCCCCTTCACTTATCTATGTTATGACACAAAATACCATAGCTATAAACTAGCCAAACTCGATGTGCACTGTTTGTAAACAAATCACGAACAAACACAAAAAACTAAAACTCATTTGTTTGGCGATATAAATTGTAAAAAGTACTATTTATTGAAAGAAGGATCTCAAATCGACAAGACGTAAATTGCGTATAAAATACGGTAACAGAATAAATTTTAGATAAGGTATGGGCGGTTTGTTTACAAATATTCCAGGTGGAGCTAGTGTATGGGCACTCTACCAAAAACCGTTTCTGCGGAAATTGTTCCCCTTTTTCTAGCCTAAAACAGATAGAGCTGAAATACAGAGCGGTTAAAATTCAAAGGTCTGTTCCAGAAGATTTTTTTTTATTTGTTTTATTGTTTAGTGTACAGCGTAGCTGCGTTACCCTAATTATATTACAATCTAGCCAAGTAGACTAATGAGTAATTTTGCTTTGTCTTAGTTTTATAGTAATGATTAAAAATAAGAATGTGTCCATTGGCACTTTAAGAGTCTCTAGTTAAGGGGAGGACACTTTGTTTATGTGTTCATTAAAATTAGCACTAATAATAATTCACTATTTATGTTTAACACTACACTAACTCAAAAGGTTTAGTTCTTTTGAGCCTTCTCACTATGTCTATGTCATAAGATTATAAGGGAATAGTAAGTGCACCTGTGTTTGCGAACACAAGCGTGCACTAAATATGTTCTGCGCACATGGCTAGTCTATCAGACTGGCCGCCGCCGTGGTCGAAATTAGCTACATGGATATCAAATGCCTAAATGTAAAGATGACGACTGATACGCGCGGCGGGTTATGGTCCGCTTGCGACGCAGGAGGTTGCGGGTTCGATTCCCACCTTGGTGTTTGTACGATCTGCAAATATTTGTTCCGGGTTTTCTGGGTATTTTCTATGTATAGTAAAGTCTTTAACCAGTGTTACCAGCGATGACTTACGGATCCCAGACGTGGTCGCTGTCTATAGGCCTTAATTTTGCATAAGCTCAAAGCCACCCAGCGAGCTATGGAGAAAGCTATGCTCGGAGTTCCTCTACGCGATAGAATCCGGATTACGGAAATCCGTAGAAGAACCAAAGTTACCGACATACCACTCAAAATTACCAGGCTGAAGTGGCGAGACCAGGCCATAATACCTCATGCTCGTAGAACCGATAACCGTTGGGGAGTAAAGGTTCTCAAGTGGCGACTGCGATTCAATGCGAAACGAAGTGTGGGAAGACCTCCCACTCGATGGACCGACGACATTGTAATGGTTGCAGGGAGTCGGTGGAGGCGGCTCAGGACCGCTATTCGTCGTGTCGTGGTTTGAGGAGGCAAATGTTCAGCAGTGGACGTATACGGGCTGATGATAATAGTAAAAATATCTATCTATGTAATGTATTGTGTTGTGTATGTATACCAGTCATCTAGCACCCATAAGACAAGCTCTGCTTGGCTTGGAGCTAGATGATGCTGTGTGGATCGTCCAACATTATTTAATTAATTTTATTTAAATGCACCTATGATTTAACTTGGTCTTGTCAAACTAAACGGCCATCGGTGGACCTTGGACGCGTGACCTGAGGTTAGCAACATTAGAGACGGTTTATCGCGTACAAATATTTACATACTGATTTTTAAGGCAGACAATACAATATTCATCACATTATTTTACCTACCCAACCAAATTTTTTTATTATTAGTAAAAACATTTTGATATTCCCAGACTAGCATTCAATTCAAGCTACCTTTCCGCTAGACCTCATGTACTGTTTTCGCAATTTTCCTTCATCATCATCGTCCGCAACACGACTTCACCCGCTGCTGAGTATAGGCCTCCAAACTTTTGTGAAACTCCACACGGTCCTGCGCCAATCTCGGCCAGGTTCATAGAGCGGAAACTCTTGCCCCGGAACAGCTCAAAATACTCAGTCTATCTCATTGTCAGTCGGGCTCGCGGGCGTCGCCGACAGCCCGACTGAGATAGACTGAGTATTTTGTTTAACGTGAAGGCTAATATTGCGTCCTTGAGCCGGTCTGGGGCGGATGTTTCCGCTCTACTATTGTTCCTGTCTACTCATAAATGCCAGGTTTGCCCCGCGATGATAGTGATATCTTCCGTCCATCTTGTCGATGGATGTCCGACGCTTCTCAATCCAGTTCTTGGACGCCATTCAGTTAGCGCCTTACTCCATCTATCATCTTGTCTCCGTGCAATTGTTCTGCCCAGCTCCATTTTAGAACCGTAATGCATTTCACAATGTCTTTCACCTTTTTTCGACTTCAAATCTGGATATTGAGAACATGGTCTATCTATAAGCTTGATGCCGAGCATGGCTCGCTCCATGGCTCTCTGTGCAACTCTCATCTTATACGTTACACAGCCTCATGTATGATTTCAATAACTATTTCTTTAGGCTTACAAAACAAGTCAAATTTTATGTGAGCGTCTATGATGGACGGTGCTGAGACAGAGATGCAATTTTCGTTAATACATTAAAAATACATATTTAAACATTTTGTACGATCATCGTAGGTTCAAATGTACAAACACGTTGCATGACCCCCGATGTCGCTTGTAGCCTGGTCGGTTATTATTAAAAAACTAAACACGCTAAAAAAAGAATTATAGTAGGAAATATCCACGGTTGTCTGGTAGAGATCGCTCTCGAGCGATAAGACCGCCACTTGTAACTTAGTTTTAAAATTGTCTTTTTTTGTATTTCTGTTTCTTATCAATAAGTGTGCAATAAAGAATTTTCTATCTATCTATCTATCCTGTTATGAATTGTTTTTGATTTAATTTATTGATTCCCCCTTTCGACCCCCTTATCTCAAAAACCCCTCGACGCATTTGGTCTCACTAAGTTACCAGCAAATTACACAAGTCTTATCATCGCTGGATGGTCTTATCATGGTTGGATAGTTATACTCGAAGTGACTATTTCACCACACAGCCAAATCACCCAAGTTGCCACTGAGAACTTCGTTCGCTTCGCTCAATCTGTTAAACTTAACAAGGAAAACTATATAGTCTAGTTTCAATAATGATTCAAATGCTCAAGCAATAAATATAATTACGGAATCAAAAAAACTAAGCTAGGTCTATACCAGGGTTGTTGCGAATATCAACATCAGCATCAGCATCCGCTGATAATCAGCATCATTTTGAAGATCAGCATCAGCATCCGCATTGATCGATGCTGATTTTTGATGCTGATGTTCGAGTCGCGACATGACCCGAGGAAGTGTTGTCATGTTTTCTTTACACTTATAATATAACACATTGCGTGTTAGGTGAAATACCTACAGGTTTCATTACTCGTTTGTATTCGTATTTAATGCAATGTTTATAAAAGATTATTTATCGGGTATTTATCGCTACGATGATCCAAAATAACAAGGTCTGATCCTCCGTGAGTGTCTCTTGCTTACGTCACTGTCCAGTTGCCACTTTGTTTCAACAAAACGTAGAAGTTGGGAAGCAAATGTGATAAGGGTCAATTCAAACATCAATAAAAAATTCTAATCTTTAACTATATTTGTCAGATCAGGCAAAACAGTGTTAGTTAAATACGAGTCAGTGTGATCAATTATTGGTAAATACAAAACCACATAGTTTTCTCAGATTTATGCAGGTAATACAAGGAGTTCGGGGTGTTACGATTTTATGCCGCTGGTATCACCAGGAAACAGATTCGCCTTCTCATTCGCCGATGGCAATGATGACGTAAGCAAAGTATGATGGCGTAAGTTTGGAATTGTTTCAAATTTGGCACACAGGTAAAAATGTCCTGGGATAGGTTATAATACTTTTATCCCACTTCAAAAAAAGAGGAGGGTCTCAATTCTCGAAAAACTACTGAACGGGAAAAATACCTTTTAATTCCTCTAGAAATGTGAAATTCGAATTTAACGCGGGTGAAACCGCGAGCTAGTAAGATATATATTTATTTATAATTTCAATTTGATGACGTCGGAAGTTGCCAAGACCACTAGGTTTTCGTATTCAGAAGCGGGAGATCTTGAGGGCTTTATTTGTAAGCAATACTGAGATTTAATTTAAATTACATTCTAAAGTCTATTAGATAACTTGATTCAGGGAACGCGATTGGGGCTGCAGCCTTTTATTCCATAAAAAGAGAGGCCTCCTCAATAAAAATAATTAAATAAAACATAAGGTCCCAGACGTCTACTACCTACAATTTTTGAATAATCCTTAGATCGCTCCGCTCGCTGCATTATTTATGTTGGTTCCTTGTTCTTTTGCTGAATACAAAAGTCTCTAAAAATTTAGGGTTCGCTCCGCTTTCCGTTGCCTTACTTTCTTTGTTATTTTGGGCAACTGCCGTTATAAAACCTGAAATTTCTTGTCCATCGTTAACTTTTAAGTTCTGCGTGAAAGCAATAACAAATACTAAAAATAATATGAAAAATAAGTATAGTTTTTGTATCTATTTTGCAAGCCGAATTAATCAGTAAATTATGTGGAACGAACTATAAGCCTAAACCCTGTATTATAACATTTTTCATGCAATAAAGTGGGTGGTCAATTTATGATCGTTTATGGAAACCTAAAAAAGGAAAACAAAACCTACGGTTTTCCCATTTACTACAAATTATGAAGTTTGACAAGAACAAAGTCTCGCAGCATAAAAAGGAAACCATCCGAAAATTTTGATAATTTGTTATTCAATGTAATGAAATAAAACCGGCCAAGTATGAGTAGACTCGGACCCAAAGGGTTACGTAACATCGTACCGAATTTAAAAATTATACTACTTTTTCCATAAAAAGAGAAACCAAGGAAATATTATGTTCTTAATTTATTTTACACACCGAAGAAAGCGGCTGCCCTTCCTCAAATAGGTTTCTTTAGTCGCCTTTTACGAAATCCACAGTCTGTTCTTTAAAAATAATTTGTGATGCATCAAAAAAGCAAAAAGCCTTAACGTGTCAGTACTTGGATGGGTACTGACTCCGCCTGACGTTGCTTACGTTTCGTGATCAAAATTCAACTTAGTATGGACATTTTCCGCATTTTTATTTTGGCTATACATATTCTGTGCAAATTTCAACTGTCTACCGTAAAACGGTTCAACAGATACAGCAAATGTTAACGTCGAGCAAAAAATGACAAAAACATGTCTTTTGTTGAGCCCTTAAATTTTATTATTTATTTTAATAAATCTTGTTATAGCGGCACTGAAAATTGCATCTGTACCTTTTATGAATCAGGAGATAGGTACAATAAAGCCCTGATAGATGGACAAATAGACAGACAGCAGAGGCTTTGTACTAGGGTCCCGTTAGCACTCTTTGGATACTTTACCTTAAAGAAATATAGCTAAAAACTAAAACCCGATTACGTAAAAAGACTTAAGCAAGCGTTAACCGATTGGCCTTATTTTTTTATATTTAGGTATTCGGCCTTTGTTCCTGCTGTGGCCCTGGTATCTAATGGCCTCCGACTACCTAAGTATCAAAAGAAATAATAAGGACAAACGGTGAACGCTTGTTTAAGACGTTTTACATTTAATAACACGGGTTTTAGTTTTTAACTATATTTTTTCGAACTTTTGCTGATTGCTTGAGAATAGTAAAACCTTATTTAGCTTTGAAAAAGAGTTTTGGAAAGAAAAAACAAAGGCCTTTGCAATGATGACCCGCAGGAGCATTTTTATTCACATTAGAATTTTTGCCCATCCCGCTAACTCGTTAGACTCCCAATAACGTCTGACGTCATATAGCCTATAACCATAGTGGTATTGAGACAAATCAATTGATACCTCATTTGTTGAAATGAGGACAAGTAGTTTCAGCGCTAGGTGGAAACATACAAATCAGCTACATATAAACATAAATACATAGGGTGCCAAACTCATCCTCCTTCGTTGATAGTCGGGTGAAAAGTGAATAGCTTTTCAAGACTCGATTTCGATTGGTAGAATCATTCAATAAGTGCAGAATACTCGGTTTGGGAATCCGACACGCACTTGGCCCAAATCAGCATCCGCTGATGTCAAGACCAAAAATCAGCATCAGCATCAGCGTCCGCTGATGTGTCAAAAAACGGCATCAGCAACAAACCTGGTTTAAGAAATAAATAAAATTAGCTCTACTGTATCGAGGAAAACTAAGCTAGGTGTAGGTTCAAAGTTTTATTTCTTACGGTAGCAAGAAATTAACTTTGAACCAAGCTTATTTTTCCTCGATACAGCAGGTATGTTTATTCAATGTTTCATGGATCAATAGGGGATAGGACTGTAGTGGAACTCTTTAAAAAAATCTATAAATGAAATGTTGAAATCGTTTATTGTGAGTACTTAAGTGGTAGGTAGAACTTAAGTTAACACATATTTTTACAGATAATTGACTTTTCAAATTTTGTTTTATGTGCCGAGCTCCCAGGCCTTTTTATGTATGTGTACTTTAAGTATACTCTTCAGGGATCCTAGTACAAGCCTACCAATATTATCAATTCATAATATATGTATGTAGGTAGGCAGAAAGTCTGCCAGACAGAGACATAGCTATCTTTGCATCAATGTACAAATAGCTTTGTCTCTGTCTGGCAGACTTTCGGTCTTTTCACGACTAAACGCCTGGACAAATCTTAATGAAAGACAGGGAGTTTGATTGTATCCTGGGCGACCAACTAAGTGGAACCACAGGTGTAATCTTTGGGAACGATATTGCCTTTTATCCTGGTAAAAGTTTAGAAGCTGATTATTACCCTATTGTTCCAGCATCTATCCACTCAGCAGCAACCCCCCTCGGTTCAATGCTCTCAGGGCCCGTCATGGAGGCCATCGGTCGCAAACGCACGCTGCAAGCTTGCACGCTGCCTCTTATCATCGGCTGGATCATCATTGGTTCAGCTACACATCACGCGCTACTGCTGCTTGGCAGGATCTTCTGCGGATTTGCGGTCGGGATCATGGCTGCTACTTCACAGGTTAGATGGCTTTATTATTCTGTGACGTCACCAAACGACTGTCGGAAGACCAGCAACCCACTCTGCTAGTCTGTTTGACTGGCAAAGCTCAAGCAAGTTGAGCTCTCAACTGTCATTGTACTTAATAAAATTGTATTTTTGATGTGGTACGGACGGAACCCTAAAGGTGGGTACTGACCGGCGCGGCATTACGAGGCGTAATGTAACATGTCACACGCAGAGCAAGCGTTCGTGCCACACTTAGAGCATGTGCCACAGAAATCGAAATAATATTATTTAGATTTATGTGGTTCGTGCAGTCAGTACAGGGAAAGAAGGCGCTTGCAATGAGACGGATTTATGACGGTTCATGCTCAACATAGTAAGCTTGTTGTAGGGACTTTCAATGTTAAATTAAGGTATACCACCATAGGTATGTTTACCCTTGGTATATCGATGGTACTTTTACCTTACCTACATAAAGTACCATTTCATACAAGTAATAAATAACATGGCATACAAAATAACACCTATACATATGTGTATGGGAAGTGAAATTAGGTCAACTTTAGAACTCAAAACTTATAATTTTTATACAGATGACGTTGAAAATGATGGTGATTGAGCATTGATTGAGTAATCTTTTATAATAATAATACATTAAAGATTGGCATGCGTATGGTTTATGCTAGACAGGCATGTAGGCGTATTGTTCATGGTTCAGTAAACTCGGCGAGCGGTTTACGTTAAAAAAAAAAACACCTTTCTTTATCATCGCGTTTCTATAATCTCAAACAAGTAAATTTTCGTAATATTTACAAATAATATGTTAGTACAAAATAAAAGATTTATTTCGGATAATTTACATAAGTACCTACTTAGATTCGTATTTAAAATTATTTCCGGTGAATAGAAAAGGCTTTTAATGTATACACTATGTAGTTGTTTTATTTTGTCATAAAAATAACTACCGGTTTGTTTTTATAATTCGATTCCAGCGATCTTAGAGTGCTTCGCATAATGACAATGAATAAACGGTTAGCTACAGAACGTCCGCGTCCCCTCTATAATATTTAAACTTGTTATATATTTATTTCTGGCCTAGTTTCCGCAACTAGGTCAGGTTGCGTATATGTTATATGTTTAACTACTTTAAATAATATTATTTTATTTTCTTAACAGGTGTATCTAGGCGAGATCTCAGAACCAAGACTGCGAGGGCTGCTAATAGGAATGCCTTTCGTCGCATATTCTCTTGGCGTGCTATACGTATATTCACTAGGCGGTGCGTTAGACTGGAGAACAGTGGCGCATCTATCGACGGTGTTGCCAGCGCTGGCGTTCCTAGCTCTCTGCTTCTCACCTGAAAGTCCAACTTGGCTGGCGCGGCAGGGGCGATTTCATGACGCTATGGCGGCTATGGCCAGGCTCAGGGGGGACCATGATACGGTGAGTAACCTTATAGTTTTTAAATTGTTGTTACTTGTGGCATTATGTCGGCGGTGCTTCCAGCACTGGCTTTCCTAGCCCTCTGCTTCTCGACTAAAAGTCCGACTTGGTTAGCGCGGAGTATGTTTCTATGACGTAGCTACATTGTTCTACAAGTTACGTAAGTTTTCGCATAATAAAGAACTACCAAAGATAGCAAGATGGAACACTGATATTCTTGCTACCTATTAAAAACCAATACCTAACTATTATAATACCCTTTCCATCAGAGAGAGATTTTGGAAAAGAAGGTCCATAAAAAAAACAATTCCACTATCTAATATCAAAACTAAATATCTATTAGGTAGTATAAAATTAAACAAAAAACCGAGATGACCTTATCACGTGCTTAGCTAATTATTAAAATTGTAAAATTATAATAATGTAATAAAGGATGAAAATAAAACCTTAGCACGTGTCTTATTAATAAAACGGAAAACTTTATGCGACACAAGATGGAACTTGGAAAGGTCACGTATATGACGATAATTGATAGATACGTTTCTAATCCACCGATAAAATCTCTCTCTAGATAATTAATACTTACAAGAGTTTGCTCTACCATGTTGTTCATCATAGTTTTCGTTATTGATGTAAGCTTGTTTATTTTGTTCACAAGCAAATTTTACCGAAATCCGAAATACTCCAACGTGCTTCATTGTGGCGGAGAATTGAACGAAAGATGAGAACCGCAAAAGAAAACGAAGGACGCGTAATTTCCGGAATAATTTGCAGAAGTTCGAGCCGGAAAAATTAAAAAGATTAATTAGCGCTTTATATTCATAACTAGCTGCTGCCCGCGGCTTCGCCCGCGTTTTATCGAGATAAAAAATAGCCTATATGTTATTCCAGGTCCCAAACTATACCCATACCAAAATTTCAGCCTAATCGTTTCAGTAGTTTTTGCGTGAAAGAGTAACAAATATCGATACATCCATCATTACAAACTTTGACGTTTATTATATTAGTTAGGAAGTAGGATGACTGCATGAGTATGTCAGACTTAGCCTTTCTGTGCGATACCGCAAATAGCCTTGCCAGCTCCGCTCCGTGGGTAATTATAATTAAGTATGCTTATTACTTAGCATAAGCTACTTTTTGACCTGCAAAAACTCGTGCGACGGTGCGGTCCGTTCATTATAAGCAATAGAGTTCGTTCCACATCTTTCCATCGTTAAACGGTTAATGGGCTCAACAAGGAAGGCACATGACAATTGGACGGTACGAAACGTGCAGGCAATTCAACCAATCAACACTCGCAACATAAAAACAATCACTGTTATCTAAGCAAAACTACATGCGACATACGACTGCCTCGTTGGTCTAGCGTTCAGGGGGTCCAGACGCTGATAATGAGGTACTGGGTTCAAATCCCAGGTCGGGGCAATAGATGTTATTGGGATTTTTCTAGCAAGAAAAACTCACAGTAGCAGCCCGGAGTGAGGAAGTTAGTGGTTTTATACCCCTGTGCCCTGGAAAGCACGTTAAGCCGTAGGTCCTGTGCCTGACCTCTCACCGGTCGTGTCGGTCTGCCGCCGCCGTCCCATCCGATAATGAGAGTGAGAGAATAGAGAGTGCGCAAACAACGGCGAAGACTAGCCAGATGCGCACGACGTAATATGTTGAGATTGGCCGCCGTGGTCGAAATTCGGCAAGGAGGACATTCCATGTGACATATGTACATAGGTAGGTAGGTAATTTAGTATAGATAGGTAAGATACCAAATAGTACATGGACATCCGAAGACGTTATTAAAACTAAAATCGAGAATGTAATCCCCTTATCTGTCAATTTTAAGAAACGTCTAGTTCAGTTAATTTCTGTGGTTCATTCAGTACTTTTTGATACAATCTGTAAACAAACAATGGTATGTTTACATACAAAATTCATCAGCAATAACTTCGTCAATATTATAGAAAGATTTACATCATAAAAATCTTCTGATTGTTTTACAAAAATGCTTAAAATTCAGTTTCCTTACATGTAATGAAAACGTAATTTATTATAAAGTTTTATAAAGTAAAAAAAGCTAAGCAGCTCTATCTCATTCACAAACGACTCTATTATAGCTGTTGCTTATTGAGAATGGTTCTTAGGACTCGAACGAAACTTATGTTGAAGCACGCTCAAGTTGCGATTTTTACAGTTTTGAATAATCATTCTCATTGAAAATTGTCTTATTGCCAGATTAATTATAATTAATCTGTTAAAAAACTACCAGATTAATTACAAAATTCTTCTCTTGAGACGTGCCTAAATCTGAATAGTATCTGAATAAGTATTCGAAGATTATTAAGTCAAAAACCCCTTACTATTTTGAATTAAGTTAGGTACATTTGCTTATGCAAGATGGAAAGTTGCTGTCGTCGTGTCAAGAGGTAAAGAAAGGCTTGTTGTGAAAGAAATGATCGGCGTGCATCAGTTTCTACCACATATCGCTTGAAATAAGGAGTCTGAATCTTGATGTAAACAGTAACTGATTCTCATTTATCGCTTTCTGATTTTAACGAGCTCTAAAACCTTTTAAACGTAGATTTTTGTGTGTTGCTCTCTTTATGATTCGTTTTACCCCGATTTGAAAGAAAGACACGATGAGTTTGAGGTTTAGTTGTGTCTTGCATTAGTTTCGGCTCTACAAGATGTTTTCACCTTGTACCGAGCCGAAACGAATCAATCTATTTCAATACTATTTTGTCTGTGGTAAAACATCACAACACATCTGATATGTCTGGGAATAATAAGAAATATGTAAATAAATAATGTTGGACAATCTACACAGCATCATCTAGCCACAAACTAAGCACAGCTTGTGATATGGGTACTAGATGACTGATATACATAATGTAGTTGATACAATATACTACATAAATGATTTTTTTACTATACATAGAAAATACCCAGAATATCCAGAACAAATATTGTCATTTATCGTATAATATTATAATAATATTTGTCCCAAGACGGAAATCGAACCCGCAACCTCCTGCGTCGCAGCATCGCGCATCGGAATGTTCTATTCTTAGTTCAACGGTATGAAGATTTTCATCAGTTTTGTTTTGGCACCCGAGATACGAACCGGACTTTTATTTTATAGATAGGAACAAGTTGTTCTAATAATCGAGTCTGGCCTGTCTAGTCTAGCTTATGCACACAACAAAATAGGTCTTATTATTTCCGTACAACAAAACCTGTTCTTATCGCCATCTGAATTGTTCCGCAAAGACCGTAACACAGTAGCCTCACTAAATCGGCTACAATTACCTCCGCCGTTGGCACTTGGCCGCTCGTGTATATGAGCACTAAGTCACAATAATGCACTCACATGACTACCGTAGCGCAGTAACGTTACCGAATCTGTGACCGTAGTCAACGTACAACTTTGTGTCGTTACAGTACAAGTTTGTACCTTATCTTTATCATTATCTTTATCTTGTCACTTTAAATCTTACTTATGGTAAATTTTTAAAAGCTGGCATGAAAAAAACAAAACATAAACGATACCTATATTTGTTTTTTTTTTCATATAATTAACAACGCTGACGTCATAAATCTGTCGCTACTGGAGACCTACTCTGGTTCTTTTCATCCGCAGTTGCGAGATGCGGCCGCAAAATTTTACGCGTAGCTACTCTCGCTTACTGACAATAGAGCCCTTTTTAGACGAATTTCATGACTTTTTAATATATATTTTTACATCAAGGTAAACCATTATTTGTAAGAGCCAAAATTTCAGTGTCAAGTAGAATGAAAAATATACTTAAATTATCATTCCAAAGTGCAAAGGAGATCAGGGCCTATACTCGTAAAAACTAAATCGAAGTTTCTGATATTTTTCGTGCAAACGCTAATATTATACAAGCGACTTAAGAGTTGTTAACTTTTCCTTTTCCTTTTTTAATTAATGCTTCGTTTTAAATTATACGTTTTCGTTCAATTACAGTACACAAAACACAAAAGAGGATCGCGCCAGGTTTCAGTAATTTACCTATACTCGACGACCGTTTTCCGTCGTCGGTCAGTAAACGCACCTTGGTTTGACAAGGTACATACATACATATATGTACATATAAAGTACTATAAAGTGTATACAGTCATATTAATGCACGTGACTGTACCTACTTTAATAAATCATCGTTCAATCGCGACATGGCAGACCAAATTGATTAAAGGAACTACAGTGGAAACATCGCTCGGTACACACTGGGTACAAAAACATGTGGCAAACAAAACACTCAAGTTGATTATACCTAATCGTTAATTTCAATGGTGTAGTATTACACTATACAGGGACTTGGGACTGTCCTGTGGGACTCTTGACGAAGATTAATTGAAACAACCCATAGATACCTAAGTATATGTACATACAATAATTTGGCGTGTTTTAAAAAACGATAAACCGACTTCAAGTTCCATTACGTTTACACTGTTTTAAGTTTTGCGGCGGGATATAGGTATTATAATCCCCTGGGGATAATATTTTTATGGGACCACCTCGGGAGCATTTTCTATACTTAGAGGGGAAAAAAACTATTTCGAAAAAAACAAAATCGATCTATAATTGGCGGAAATATCGCGTAACAAACATACAAAAAAAATCGAATGAAACGTCGAATTGAGAACCTTTTTTGAAGTCGGTTGAAAAACATAACCCTCCCTCTTCTCCCCCTTTGGCTCCCGAAACACAGTTTAGAACTACTTCAGGAGCCTATAGACTCGCTACTGTCTGTGAAACGAATAAGTCAATAAAACAATTTGTTTTACTATTTACTTAGTTATGGGCAGTCGGGTAAAAACCACAATAAGCATGATGTAATAATGTTTTACCATTGTAAGGTAGGGAAGTACCTATCCGATGATTAGCAAAAACTGTAGGTATTCAATTCAGTGATGGTACGATGACATCATACGAAGCTTTCGTGTTAATATTTTTGGACGAGTTTTTTTATTAGTATGTATTTACATACCTACCTAGATAGGTACTATTTGTCTCTATTAGATTAAATATTTTGCTTTGTAAATACACGTAGCGTTGCTCTACTACTTGTAGAGCAACATTATTCTGAGTTGGGGACCTATTGGTTCGCTGCGTAGTCAGTTATAGCTGTTTTAGAACAAGTAGTAAATTATTTAAAAAATATATATTTAAAATTAAGAACATTATTACAATTATTGTGCCCTAATTGCCAAACTAAGTTTGTGAAAAACTTGCATTTTGGCAAGTAGTGCTCCTCCTTTGTGTGTTAAAACTTTATAGGTACTTATAACGGTGGGCAGTACCTTACAATTAAATTACGTAATGAATTAGGTACTAATTAAACAAAATAAAATATTTGAAATACAGCATAAGATTTTTCAAATACAAATCAATAAAAATATACATAATTATGAGCATTATGAAATGATAGACACTGGAAATAACAGCGAGCAACATGACACCCAAAATCATAACAGGAACAGATCAGAATAAAATGGAATTAATAAATGTTACTGTGTGTATGTAACTCAACTTATCGGTCAGCAAACATGCATTGGTCTATCCAGGCATGTCCTACACTACCATCTGTATTTTCTGAACCTAGCTCTAAGTTTTCTCAAAATTTTGTAAATTAAAATAAATTGACCATTTTTTACCCGTTAGGTACCTACAGTCAACGACGAAATTAGCTGATAAGATTATGATATTTTATTCATTATAAAAAACACAAACGTATTTAAGCTTCAAAATAAAATAAGTTCATGGATTATATAATATTGTCAATATACATACACATCGTTTGTGCTATGTAATTAAAATTAAATATAATAAAAACTACACAAACTTATTTTAATTTACATAAAATAAATTAGAGATGCTGTAAAGAGGCATTTTTGTCTAAAATTTTAAGCTCTAAATGGCTGTAGTCATTTTCAAGATATTCTTGTATACTGTACAATGTCTTGTCTAATAAAAGCGTCCTGACGTGACTGATAAAGAGGCCCTCATTTTGCTCCAGTTTCATAAATTCAGGGAGTTTATTAAATAACTTCTGACCCATTGCCATAGGCATTTTGTTCGACACTCTCTGGAGTCTATGCTCCGTTGGTGCTAAAATTATTTTCTGTCTTGTGGTTCTTTGGCTTTTCGTTTTTCTGATTTTGTATTTGTTCATATTTTGTCGTACATATTTTATAATTTCTAGTATATATTGTGAGATTGATGTCAATATTCTTAATGTCTTAAAATGTTCCCGACACGTGTCACGGTATTTTGCTGAGAAGGCCGAAGGCGAGTTTTTACTCTATGGCCGAAGGCGGTATAGAAAATTACCTACCAATCGTAAATAGACTAAAAAGCAAAAGAAAATGACAATGCTTTTCAATTTAATTAATTTATTTTACAAGTGGACTTAAAGTTAAAACCAAAATGTTCCAGACTCAGGCTGATCGCACATTTTAAACCCAAACCGGCATGCCTACCAGTAGGCCAAATCTGCGTATCACGTGATAAAATATCATGATCATGTGATAAATATCGAGTAGCGCCAAAAACTGCATTCTCGTGCGATTTATCGATCAACTGATCAAAGAAATACCCTTGATAAATATCGAATTGCAGATTACGAGAATACGCTTGCTTGCTACGCCGCAATCATATTTACACAGTTCTCGCCATATTTATCTAGTAGATATATGTGTAATATATAGAACTGCCCTCCTGCTTTAGGTATTTATGATAAGGAAACTTGGCTATTTTATAGTTAACCATGACTATGACAGATAAGTGCTATATAAGATTATAGATTATACCTATCGGCGTAGTTATATAACAGTTATATAAGATTATACCTATCGGCGAACTGTGTCGCCGGGGTGTTGATAATATTGCTTACACGTGATTTCTAAACGTGTGTTTTTGCAACACTTCACCACAGCAGTTTGCTTTTTTATAGTCTTAAAACGTTGGCACTTGTGATGGCATCTATTAACCTTTCCGGGCCTCAGCCTAAACAGCAAAAAATTATAATAGACTAGCTGCTGCCCGGGCCTTCGCCCGCTTTTTATAGGGATAATAAATAAGGCTATAATGTTATTTCAGCCCAATCAGTTCAGTAGTTTTTGCGTGAAAGAGGTACAAACATCCGTACATCCATACTTACGAACTTTGACATTTATAATATTAGTAGGAAGGATTCGTAGGATTCCCATGTAACTTCAAAGAAAATTACATAACTTTCAAAAAGATATTGGCCTCGGTTGTTGTAAGATCTAACACAGGTAATTTTGTTTGAGCTCTACCTTACTAGGTAGGCAGGTACGTCTCTACTTTTTTGAAAATAAAAGCGTTATACGCAAACGCCTGTTTGCAAAAAATAACTATCTATACCATGGTTTCCCAACAAGTGGGGCGCGCCCCACTTACGGGGCGTAGGGTGATTTCAAGGGGGGCGCGGCTTCAGCTGTTTATAACTGTTTATTAAAATTGTTCATATGCCGAGCGGCGAGGCCGGTGCCGCCACCATACTCAAGAAACTGGAAATTGGTTTGTACATTGCTGAATTTTGTAGATGTTTTCCGAAAACTTTTCTGATGACCAAATTCATAAATTAATAAGAAATATATTTCTGATTGATACCGAACAACTGCCCGAGATATTGCAAGAAGAAGCGTAACGTGAAAAATTATTAGTCTGCTCGCGATAACTTCAGCCACATGAGCTTTAAATAAAATATTATACCATTTATCCCATTGTCGTTCAAGAAGTACTACGAGTTCTTCTACCATTCTCAACTACCTACCTTTATTTGTTTTTCAACGCTGTTGGGAATAAAAATGACAAAGAAACAGACTGCATGTTGAAGATGAAAAGGTGTCGAAAATTATCTTCGCTGTGCAGTTAATGCACAGTGAAGATCATTTTCGACACCTACTATGAAGTCACGGATTAATAAAGTCCAGCCACGGTGCTCTCACTAATTGTATTACCTACTTGTCATTTGAATAAAAATAAACAGACTCATATATATTTTCTTATTGTGATTGTTTTATTTTCTTATTTCGATTTCCCGTTTCAGCCCCTAGGGGGGGCGTTGTATTTTTGCATAACGCTGGGTGAGGCGTATGGGGTGAAAGGTTGGGAACCCCACAAAACTGCTACGCAGCGTAGCAGTTTTGTAGCTACGCAGAACTGTCTTGAGATAGTGACGTGAGGACCGATGTGCGACTGCGACGCAAGAAGTGAAGGATTCGATTCCAGCCTTAGGATTAATGTTTGTACGATCTGCAAATATTTCTTCCGTATATTTTCTACATACAGAGTGGATTTTTTGGACGGGGCAGTAAGACAACACAAGCCCTGCTTAGCTTGGGGCTGGATGATGCTGTGATTTGTGCAACATTATTTCTTTATTAATAATTCTGTAGTATCATATGTACACAGACAAGCTAGGCACACATTACACGGGTGACGTATCATTAGCGTAGACTAGCTACGCAGCGTAGCAATTGTTTTAGTCACAATATTCTTTAAAGTAATCACTACATATTTTAAAACAAAGTCACTTCCCGCTGTCTGTCTGTCCCTATGTATGCTTCTTATCTATCTTTAAAACTACGCAACGGATTTTGATGCGGTTTTTTTTATAGATATAGTGATTGTAGAGGAATGTTTATAATGTATAAGTTAGTATCAGCATTGCACCCGTGTTAAGCCGCGGCGGGTCGCTAGTTTAATATAACTTCTCTATATTATACGGACCACTATTTGTAGCGTCGTATGGGGGAGGCCCATGTCCAGCAGTGGATGTGTATGGGCTGATATGATGATGAGCTTATTTTAGATATAAACTTTATTAACTTCTGAGGGTACTGAAGATGCTTTTTTTATGCCCCTTTATGATTTATTTACTTTTCTTTACAGGCGGAACGAGAGCTCCACGAGCTGATCTCCGCCCGGGAGAAGGAAAAAGCGCGAGGCGATGAAAACATCACGTTCCTGACTACCGTCACCAGGCCGCCGGTGCTCAAGCCTCTTATACTCATCAACGCGTTCAACATACTCCAGATTATGTCTGGCAGCTACGTCGTTATCTTCTACGCGGTGGACATCGTAGAGGATGCTGGCGGGTCTATGAAGCCTTCGGTATGTGTTTGGTAAAATTTAGACTAGGAAATGACCTGAAAATTTTACTTGTCTAAGTATTTTGTAAGCCTAAAGAAATAAAGTTATTGATTCTGATTCTGAATTCGGTTTGATATAGTAGCGAGCGTCATCGTATAACGTCTAATTTTTGTATGGAACTAGCAACCGCCCCGCCCCGGCTTCGCAAGGGTAGTAGAGCATATAACTCAATTATTGTATAAAAATGTTAATTGACTCAATAACAAAGCAATAATATTTTTAAAATATAACGACATCAAGTGTATCAACATGTACATACGGTGCAATAAATGAAAGGATTAGGCAGCGTTTATGGTGAAAGCTCCCCGGCGGCGGCTTGACTTTTTCCGACACTTCCAACAATTATCGTTATATTTCAACCAATTTACACAAAACCTTGACAAATTATATATCTCAACCTTCCCCATGAATCAATCTACCGTTGTGGTGAAACCCGCATTAAAATCCGTTCTGTAGTTTTCTACAGACAGACAGACAGATGCGGCGGGGGACGTTGTTTTATAATATGTAGTGATTTGCGTAGTTCCATGTCCGCACGATAGAGGCGCTGTTACAAATCCCATAGAAAAGGAGACGTCAAGATGACGTCTCGGTACTATCGCCAAACCGAACTCGGGGCTGATTATCATCATCAGCCCGTACACGTCCACAGCTGAACATAGGCCTCCCCCAATCGACACAGCAAGATTTACTCCTAGGTCTAATTCATACTTAATCATTTTGCAAGCTTCTGCTTGACTTCGCTCGCGTCCTCGCGTGGTTCTAGAAGCAACGGTCACGCAAGTGACATCATGTACGTTTCTAGACGAAAAATAGCCTCAGGTGTATTATATAAAGAATTTCTAGACTGACCCAAAAATGATTGCTTTAGTTTCACAGACACTCCCTAATATATGTCTGTGATTAGTTTACAATCTGATATTGACATTTCAAAATGTTAATCAAATCCTCGCTCTAGGTTAAGACGCCTTGGTCAAACAAGTAGGTTATATTTCCGTGTTTAGAGGCTTCAAACGTCGTTTCAGATAGTTTTTCCGTACTAAGCATTCATACCTAGGTACCTACAGTTGAATAAAAAATTGTAGGTACTGACTATGAGTCGTAAACGTTCCTAATACTTTCTTATTTTCCTCACAGATGGCGGCCAACGTAAGCGCACTAGTGAGACTAGGCGTCACAGTGATAGCGTGCGTGCTTCTCTTGCGGCTGACTCGACGCGCTCTGGCGATGATCTCAGGTGTTGGCACCACCGTCTGCACCCTGGCTCTCGCCATCATCCTCTCTCAAGGCCCTGGGGAAGGCCTAACCACACCTGTTCTAATACTTAGCTATGTAGCCTTCAATACGCTTGGATTCTTCCTCCTACCAGGCCTAATGATCGGCGAACTCCTCCCTACGAAAGTTAGAGGTCTCTGCGGAGGATACATCTTCTGTCTTTTCAACGCTGTGCTATTCGGTTTTACTAAACTCTACCCGATTATGAAGACTAGCATAGGGGGCATGGCGGGAGTTTTCGGCTTATTCGGCGCATCGTCCGCCTTAGCTACTATTGTACTGTTCCTTTTGCTACCAGAAACGAAAGGCAAGTCTCTACTGCAGATTGAACAGTATTACCAGAAATCTAATATTCTATGGCAAACGCGCAAGAAAATACCACAAACTAAAACTCAACGCGTTTGAATTTATATAGTTTAACTGTATTGTGATAAACCCAAGGTGGTACGCGAGTGATATCTAACCAAGAAACGTATTTGTACCTTATACCTAATGCTTAATTTGGGTTGGTTTCCACTGAACCGCTGAACTTTGAGGTGATAATGCTAAAATTACATATGTTTCAAACATTAAATCTTTTATAATAATTTTTGATCTGGTGCCTGTGCTTTAGTGGATATCAGCCTGAACCATCGTAAGTTAACACGTTTGATATCTACTTATTAATGTTGCAATTTTTAAATTTTTATCTGCGTATAAGATTCTTGTAGGTATATCGTTACAAGCTTTGCATTTAAGAACAAAATATGATAATAATATGCATTCCAAGTGTCCTGTACGTTCAATGTGATAAAGTTATGAAGACTCAAGTAATAAATTGTTGCCATTATAGTGAGATGATTAACAAGTAGGTACTGTAAATCTCAGCCTGTTTTATATCGAATTATAAAGTCGCTGATCCACCGCTGCGGACGGAGACGCTACGCATGTATTGATTCGCTTTGTAAGAAAATGTATGTGATAATAACGTCCACCGTCTCCCGCAGTGGACGTTATCACATAAATTTTCTTGGAAAGCGAAGCTAGAAACAAGAGCTCGCTATGCACGAATACGAGATTAATGATCGCTACACACGTGGCTTGAATATGGCGCCCACTCAGAACAACATTATCAACGGTAGGTAAGTTGTAAGTACGCTGTACACGCGTGCGAGCCACGTTGTCAAAAAACGAACCCACGCAAGTAAAATGCGCCGCATGGCCGTGCACAGCGTGCGCGTATAGTGTTTGCTGCAGTGAACACGTAGCCCACGTTGTCAAACAAACGAACCCACGCAGCAAAAATGCGCCGCGTGGCCCTGCACAGCGTGCGCAACGGTGGGACAGCTACTTTAGCGAGTTGAGGGATTTCTCTGCGATATTAAAATTTTAATATGAATGAGGATCTCAAAATCCCTGTAAATAAGTTAATAAATAGTAATAACATTTATAAACTCTCGTATGTGTTGTACGCGTAAAACTAATCTGGTTCGGTTCAAGCCATAAAAATACTTTGATATACATACACTCGCAAAGCTATGAGATATTTTAATCTGTGATTTTCGAATGACCATGTTATTTTATAGATAAGTAAATGAATACCTTGTTACAACTTAAGTTAGGACAATTGTGTAAGTTAAGAACAGTTATTTTTCTATTGCAAATAGAAGAATTCCATATTGTGATATAAATAAATCGAATAAGTACTTAAATTTTAAACTTGTGTTATTTACTTCCACCTCAAAAAACGTATAAAACAAGATCACATATTATACAACTAGGTTACTGAAAAGGCAATTTTATTAGATCACTTATTGCTATTTATACACAATATAACAATTCCTATTATCATCATCATCAGCCCGTACCCGTCCACTGCTGAAAATAAGCCTCCCCCAAACGACACCACGATTAGCGGTCCTGAGCCGCCTCCATCCAACGACTCCCTGCGACCGCTACGATGTCGTCGGTCCATCGAGTGGGAGATCTTCCCACACTCCGTATATTATATAGTATTATTCCGTGTATTTACACACGAAATTCATCAATAATAATTAAATGGGTACTTCATTTGCACAGCAAAAAGTAACAACATCCAAATCACTGTACTGTAACAATTCACTGCTAAAATAGCCTTGCCTCGATTTTTTTACTGTGGCATGGCGCAGAGTCGTAACCACGTCCTCGCATTCTCAATAGACGTGGAGATGTGTTGGTGGATTGTCATGTTGCCTCAGCGTCCGGCAGACGCTGGTACAGATGCGGTGGGCGACTGGCGCAGCCAGACATACGTGTAGAGTGGTAGCCACCACGCCCTCATATTCTCAATAGACGTGGACAAGTGTTGGTGAATAGTCATGTTGCCTCAGCGTCCGGCAGACGCTGGTACAGATGCGGCGGGCGACCGGCGCAGCCGGGACATACGTGTAGAGTGGTAGCCACCACGCCCTCGCATTCTCAATAGACGTGGAGACGTGTTGGTGGATGGTCATAATGCATCAGCGTCCGGCAGACGTTGGTACAGATGCGGGCGACTGGCGCAGCCGGGACACACGTGTAGAGTGGTAGCCACTACGCCCTCGCATTCCCAGCAGAAGTGCTCGCGGCAACGATTGCATCGGAATATCTGGAATTACATTGATTCTTAGTGTTTTATGTTCGGTAGCTGTCGAGTAACAGGAAGTGACTTTTGACGTAAAAACTAATTATGTTTTTCAATTGGCCAATAAATGTATGGTGTATTTTTTATCGTGACTGGTGTAGTAAATATACTTTACATCATGATGCTCGGCAAGAAGGTTTTACAAACTAAGCAAAGAGGCTGTGTAAGATGGTAATCGCAACACTGTACATTTTTAAAGGAATTCCATTTTCAAATCTCATTACGTCGCACTTTGTTTGAATTGTAAAGACTTTACAGTTCAAGCTATGCAAAACTCCTTGGTGAAACAATCTCTTTTCTTATAAAATGATAAGAAAAATTTTACTGAAAAAAAAAACTGTGGAAATGGCGGCATTTCATTTCATTTGATTTGTGCGACTGTAATAAACTAAAGTAGTTAAAACTGTAATAAATAAGTTTATAGTGGTAGTTCAGTATCAGTAATAGCGCCCTTTGCGAGCGCTCGCAAGGGCGCGAAATTGGATTGAGTGCACCCTCGAACTATATTCGCCCTCGCTTCCCTCGGGCGTCTAAATATCTCGGGTGCACTCAATCCAATTTAGGGCCTTTTGCGAGCTGAGCTCGCACTGGCGCCAAATTGGATCTTGTTCTATAATAGCTCCCTTACTACCCTTGTGTAACAATCTACTATTAATAATGAGTTTATTGGCGACAACGCTATATACCTAGTAGGCAAACCACATTCCTTCGCCTTTATCCTGTAAGAAGGTTTTATAAAAATATAAAAACTAACTTGTTTGTCGGTGTCTGTGAAATTCCTCAAGCAAGCAAAGCAGTACTGAGCTTGACCTTCATTCGGCAGTTCTTCGTACGAGTCGACCGGAAACAGATGGTGATATGATCTGCAAATTATTAAAGGTATTTTAATAAACATCTGCTATTTTATTAGCCATTGACATAAACAGAGGGCTCACGCCTTCGCCTTTAGTACTCTAGCTAGTACTCTAGACAGTAATTACCTGGCGAGATGCGGCGCCGAGGCGAGCGTGAGTCCGCACGTACGGCACTGCGCCGGCAGCGAGCAGTACTTGCTGCGGCACTGCGGACACAGGTGGCCCTCGCCGCTCACGCCTTCACCTTCGCCTTCCTCTAGGTGGCTGCGGAATTAGATTAGGCACTGATCAGCAATAACTGCAATAAGTAAGGTGAATTTTTTGTCGGAACAAAAGACAAACCGAATCTAAATTTAGACTATGAAACATTGGCCTTATTCTGAATCATTATCATGAAGACCATGAGCCGAAAACCATCCATTGCCGGACAAAGGCGGGATGCCTTATCACCAAACTGGTCCAGCAGTAGCTAGAGTATAGAACTCACCACATACACACGGCTATAGGCGGGTCGGCGCTGCTCGCGGGGTCGGTGGCGGCGTCAAGCGGCGCGCAGTGAGGGAAACCCATCTTCACGAGCCCCGCCTCCAAAGTGCGCGCGCGGGCCGGGGGCGCCGTTTGCTCTAGCAGTAGCGAGCGATAGTGGCAGTCGTCTAGTACTACCTGGAAATAAAAGTCTATATGACTTTTTTCTAAAATAGGTCTTAAATTATTAATTATTGTCTGATTTGAGGAAAAAAATGATCATATCTTTAGCACCCAGAAAACCGCAAAACGTAATTTTAGAAGTTTAGTTTTCGTTAGCAGGCAAAAACGCTGTCAGCCATATTAGTCGACATATTAACTGTGTTGTGATGTCAGGCGGGGCGTAAATAAACAATTGACATTTAATTATGCAGCCTACGTTCCAAAATCTCTATACTTTTTACTGTCACAGAACCAAAGAATATATAGGTACGGCCTACGACCATACCCCTACGATCCATGTCCCTGCACAGCACCAAAGAACTTTATAGGAATGGCCGTAGTAGTACTTGCCATGTCCTTGCACAACACACTATAAAATAAATAAATAATGCTGGATAATTCACACAGCATCATCTAGCTCCAAGCTAAGCAGAGCTTGTGTTATGGATATACTTAATAAAATAGACTACATAGATAGATATTTTTTGTTACACATAGAAAACATCCAGAATGAGAACTGAACAAATATATGCAGATCGTACAAACATTTGTCCCGAGGCGGGATCGAACCCGCGAACATAGCGAAGCTAATTTCACTCGAATACGATCCGACATGAGCTTCGAATCCTATGATATCAAAACATGGCTGTCAGCATTTTCAGAGCTTAAAATTAAAAATAAATTTAATAAAAACGTCAAGTACTAGTTGGACTCGGCACCGAGGATTCAGTAATTATAAAAACTTATTTCCTGACAAATTTCATGATACTAGGTCAACAGGATTATATTTTAGGTTTCCGTTTTTCCTTTTTAGGTACGGAACCCTAAAAATTAAAATATAAGGTATTTTACACTTTTGAAAATATTTATTTATTGCACCAAATTTCATATTATGAGTCAAGTAGCCTATTATATGTTCCATGCATAGGATAGATAAGCTGGTTTTGGTACATTCTTAATCATATTATGTAGTTTCTTATTAGGCATCCAAAAGTGTGTGTCCATCTATGTCTAATTGTTTTTTTAATTATTAGATAAGTATTTATAACCCTTCAAGAGCCAGGTTCAAAACTCTGTATAACCCCTGAGTACCAGGCCTTCATGCGTATTGCGCGTTTTGCGTTCGGCCGCACATGAAAATGAGAAATACCTACCGCTAGATTCCTCATTATATCTATTAAGTTACGTACTATATTTTCAAAAACTCACTGAATTTTTCTGTATTTCTATGTAGTTCTTTTTTAGGTAGTTTAGGGAATTTTTGAGACTGAAATTAGTTGAAAGCTAACTGACTAACAAAATGCATAATATTTCTAATAAAACACCATGTAATGCAGGTATGTAAGAAGTAAGCTTTCATAAATCATGCAAAATCCAAGAAGATCATCGCCTTATTTATGGGGCGACAGCTCTTGGCTCAAGATTCATTCGCCATATGGCCCTTGGGTGCTTGGAATGTGAAGGGTTGAGGTTTTTGTAAGAACTTACTCCATAATCTCCTCCTGTATCTTTACATAGCTTTTTGCAAATTCTGACTTCAGCTGCTAGTCCAATAACAGAACACCTAATACCATCTGTTTTCAAAGCCTGAAATCAAACAAATACTACAAATTATATTAGGTTTAATAAACCTGTAAGTCTTGCCTAGCACATATCTATGGAAAAAAGCCATGTCAATAATCTTTTAACCCGGCGCCAATAACTCTGGGTCATATTGACCTGAATTGATTTAAAATGGTCATATTTAGTATTTTCGGCGCTCTATGGTTTAAGTTCTAATAGCTGGAGATACAATATCCCTCCACCCTTACCATTTGTGAAATCAGTGTGAAGCCACCTGCATAGGGACATGCACGTGCGACAAGAAAAAACGGACAAGTTTCAGCTTCATCAATGGCGTGATAGCAGTTCCACCTTAGCCAGGTATGAGGAAGCTAAGGACTGATTATAAGTTCAATTGATGTTCCTTAGTGCATTTGATCTGTATAATACTGCATAAGATATTTGTTGTGTCATTTTAGTAATTTCTTTTAGAAATATATGATTAATTACGCAAGTTGTGTTTTCAAAGTTGATTTCGTTTGCATGTATTATGGAAAAAAAAAGTTGTTTTTTTTTATTTATAATTGTGTAAACAATAACACCTACTAGTACATACATAGTAAAAGTTAAGGCTGATAATATATAATTTTATAGAAAAAATTCAAAAAAACTTCGGGTCAAAATGACCCGTCTACGTAATTATTTTCACGTCATTGGCGCCGGGTTAAGGCATTGACTGCCTAGCATCGAAGGTGAGACTTGCAGAGGCATGCCGCCGCCACCCCGCCGCCTGACACTGGTGCAGTTGGACGGACATATCATCCACTTGTGAAGACCGACAGTGTGACATCTCGAATTATGATCTTAATAGAGATGTCACACTGTCGTCGCACGTGTATGATATGCATCTAGGTGCGATCAGCAGTTTTAGGAAATATGAAACATTTTAGATAGTTTACCTGAATAGTAGTATTAATATCACTGGGATCGCAGGTTGTCAGTGATGCAAATAGAATGAGCAGTTCTCTGGAGGAATGAGCTGGGAGTGGCCTGAGGACTCTTCCGGCACTTTCTAAAGTATTCTGCAAGGATGGCTCCCCAGTAAGAGACATGTTTGATAACCTGTGGAAGTTACCAGTCAAAATTATAAAGGAAATATAGACACCAGGCTTGTGAGATACAGTTTTCAAGTAGTTTGGGAGGTTGTGTAATTTTATAATTTTGTACCTCTAGTTTGGTAGATAATTATTTTTTACTCTAATGTTTTACCTACTGTTTCATTATTAAGATTTAATGGCATCTTTTATTCCACAAAACAAATATATGTATTCTAAACATAATGTGCATCTTAACTTACCCTTGAATTGCTTTAATATGTTTTCTTACATTTCCAGATAGTTCAGTGAGTCTTTCAGCTCTCTTGTTTTTCATAGTCAATATACCGAGCTGGCTCAAAGGATTCTGATCAAAGAACTCCTCAATGAACTTTTCAAAAAGCTGAAATAAGTATGCTATATGAGATTCATAACAAAAACAAATATTGCCAAAAAAAGTAGAAATAAATATGCTTTAATTAGGACCCTTCACTGCAACAACACAAGAATATCACCATTTACTAATTAAGCCATCATTTGTAGTAGTATTTTTAAACTTCAATGTATGAGATTACATATCAGCGTTGCCAGATTTTTTTGGGCAAAGTGGGATTCAGAAAACGTTGAGTAAAAAAGCGGGATTCTTTCGTCGAAAGACGGACATAATTAAAAAACTTAGATACCCAGTAGCTTTTTAATACATGTTTTTATCTAAGTTTGAAACTAAGTTTACAATGATGTTGATGATAGATAGACATAGAAAACGTACATATTTTAATCAATACTTGTATTTCTCTGAAGATTTAACTTCTTTTGAAGTTTAATATTTTTCTTTAATACATGTATATATGTAGTTTAAGAACTCTGCACAAGATAGCTCCAGATTTAACTGTATGAATCTGATAAAACTATGTGGTTTTGTATATTTACCATTTAATTTTATTAAATCTACTCCTATTTAACTAACGCTGTTTGACTGATGTTACCTACAAACATAATTGATGATTGATTTTTCAATTGACCCTTATAACATTTGTTTTCTTTTAAGTTTTATTGAAATAAAGTGGCAACTGGACATTGATGACACCTAGTGTCCCTCCCTGAGGAGCAGACCTTTTTTTCTTGGATCATGCCAGTAGGTAAGCCTCCTCCGCGCTTGGCTTGACCTTCGAGTAATCCCTGAAAATCAGAACTGAGTCTGTCCCATGCTGGACATTCAATTTTGGGCAAAAAATCGGGACGTCTGGCAACGCTGTTACATATACACATGTTTATTCTTGAGTATACCTTTAGCGTACACAAGAAACGTGTAGGTTTTAGATCTTGAGAGTTCATAGCCTCGGAGCAGTCAATGGCCACAATTAAATGCCTCATCATGCCCAGCCGTACAGGGCCATGACGACGTGTCGCCGCCTTCCGGGCAGCTTTCTGGGCAAACTCGGCCACCAGCCCTTCCACCAAGCCATCTTCATCTTCTTTTATAGCTTCCCTAAAAATTTACAATTAGCGTTATTATGAAGACATTATGATACCAAAAAAAAATCGTTTAAAATTCGCATAAAATTATGCAAATGCTTTATAAGAATGTGTAGATACTACTTCTATTTAATTATCGGCTCCATGTATCGCTTACCAAGTCTTTTCGTATCCTGTCTCCCAGCGATACTCTTTTGGGTCTTGTTCATCGTCTGCCATAATGAGTAAAACCTATCCACCCGGTAATGTGAGGGACCGCGGGTTTGATTTAAATGATTATCACTCTAAATATGTACATACGAGTAGATAAATATATTAAAAATAACAGCGCAAAATAAACCGTACTCCGTACAAAATGAGTATACAATTCTACTGACCGTACAATGAGCCAATCAGCAATGAGTTTACTTTTACACTATTAAACAGAGGAAATAAACAAAGAAGGAGAATGCATAAAAATCCAAAGTTTCTCTACGAATATGTACATAAATACTCCGTATTAAAAAGGGTAAGAAGTGTTGCCAGATCACTATGTGAATTTCCCCACAACTTTATTCCAAATCCCCCCGAAAATTTGCTTTTGTGAAAATAAGCCCCCAGAACACTTTTTAGAGAAAAAAAATAAGCATACATTAATTTTTATCGAAACGAACGAACTTTGTGCGTGCGTGGCTGTTGGCGCTAGTGAAAACAAAATAAAGCTTTTTGTTACAAAACTATTCGACGAGTTCCGATTACAACGACACGTGGAAAGTTATCTTGCTTGCACGAACTCTTACGATGAATGAACAATTGAATTAGAGTAGTAGTATTGTTAGGACGAGAATACACACGTTATGTAGGTTACTACTAAAGTAATGATGCGAATTATTTTATATTCTTTATTATTTATTTATTTTATTTTTTTTTTTTTATTCCCCTAACTCCCCCAAAGTCGAAAAAAACGCCGTATTTGCAGGGAATCCCCCCATCTGGCAACAGTGAGGGTAAGTAACCCGGACTCGGATGAAGTATTAGAGGATACCGCCAGACACAGTTCTACGCATGTCCGTTTTTTGTTAGTGTACTGTTGCAGATTTGTAATAATGTGCGTGACTAGGGATGTGACTTCGCTGTCAAGCCGAACTAGTTTCGGCCCAAACTAGTCCGAATCAGGAAAATAAATTTTTATGCCGATTTCATTCCTGATTCGTCCCATATTTTCTCCGCTGTCTGTCTCTCTGTCGATCTATCGAGCTTTATTGTATCTCATGATTCGTAAAAGGTAACCTACATTTTTTGTGTGTATTCCATTTACCGATATAATAACATATTATCAAAATTAATATTAAAATTAATGGGAGCTCCACAAAAAAATGTTTTTTGACCATTTTTTGCTCCACTCACGCGATGCAAAAATCTAAAAAAGGGGTTAGGGTTCGCTCCGCTTTTCGTTGCCTTAGTTTCTTTGTCATTTTGGGCAACTGCCTCTATAAAACCTGAAATTTCTTGCTAATCCTTATTGATTACATATAGTTTATGTATCTATGTATTTTGCAAGCCGAATTAATCCACGTTGTCTGCTCCTATTTATTCGGCCAGTTATAACCTGGGTCTCTTTAAGACAAGAGTGAATAGGTGTCTTCCGGTGGGTACACAGGTACGTATGTACATACTCGATAAAATTGCTTGATCTCGAGCAAGTACGAACGTGCGGACCATGCAAGACTCAAGACAAATCCTCGAAGCCAACCATTAATTCGAACAAGATTCAAACGTACATAATTCTTGCACGATATTCGAAGAAAAAATGTTTGTACTCGTATGTAGCCACGACGTCGAGTATGTTAGTCGTTATTGATATTTTTGTGAATAAGGTGTTAGTGCACAGCTATAATGTCGGACTTTCGTTCATTTTCTCGAGATTTTGTGGAAAAATTTATGGAATAATTAATATATAAATTTATTTAATCAATGATTTTAACTAATTCATAAATTTTTAATTCAGCAAATAATACAGCGTAATGCGTCGCAGTAGACCAAAGTAATGATGGCGCGAGGGACTAGACACCTTCGATAGAACGTGGGCCCAACTGGATCAGAGTTGTAATTCATGGAGGGATTTGCCCAACAATGGGACGTTACAGGTTAATTGTAATTAAATTAATTGGTTAATTTTTTTCCTCGACAATAAATGTAGCAGGCGATGCCCACTAAACACAAAAACTAATCGTTCGATGCTCAAAGAGTTTCAATGCACACTAAACATGTTCTTCGAGAAAGCTTTTATGTGTAGACGCTGGGTCGAGCATGTTTATAGATAGCCCTGCTCGGATGAAACATGCTCCTCGAGCATGTACAAACATACGTATGTACCCACCATTCTAGACCTTCCTGATACACCAAATCGACACTTTCCATCAGGTGAGATTGTAGTCAAAGGTCTATCAACGTGATAAGACTTAGCCTTAGCTCAAAGCGCGCCATACAAACGAACAATAATGTTTGCATAAAGGTAGGATTAGGTTAGTATCAAAGAGGTTGTTATAAAGTCTAAAACGCTAATTGACACTATAAACTGGTAGTAACGGGTGTGAAACAACCTTTATTCAGGGAGTCTAATGGATAAGCTATGAGGACTTATTTTGCGTAAATTTATAATCTTGATTGATGTATACATAGATATTATATATTGTTAATTTTAAGGATATTGTATAATGTTTGTGCCTTAATAAACGAAAAATATAAACAAAGTACATACCTATGTACCTACGAAAAAATGATTTTATAACTAAAATCAAATCACGTAACTTTTCGAACGAAAACTAACGGAAAAAACCGCGTGAAAATAATTCCAGGTTATTAAAGTTAATATCTTGTGCATTTCTACTTTCCTCGTACTTTGAGTTACATAAACTAGTTAAGTAAATACTACGGAAAAATAATAATAAATCAATGTATCATGATGCTACATGCACGAGAAGAGTGTGAAAGATATTACTTTCCTGTAAGAAATGTTGAAATCCGGAATGAAATCAGCATACAATTTTATTATCCTATTCGGGCCAGTTCCGGCCGAAACCAGAGGGAAGAATGCGGAATAACCCGAAAACTAAATTCGACGGTAAGCCGATCACTAGCACAGATGTTTAAATTATCTCGGCTAATTATTCGTGCTTTTGGACATTATTTGTATCCTAAACTCACAGGAACACATGAACTAGATTGTTAAAATGTTGTTACTACAGATTTCTAGTAATAAACATAATTACTTTAGAATTTATACTGAGCGAAAAACTTACGCATGTAATGACAAATCCGGGAATTTTACTCCACCTTTTATCTTTCCTGAAGAACTGTACACGGAACACGACATATTTTCACATTTTCAACAAAGTTTTGAGTAAAACGCAGTAATTTCTTAGAATTTCAATAAAGTTCATCAGTCTGACCACAACTTTAGAGCAAACTACTGTGTCAGCACCTGACACGATTCACACTGACAGTGCAGCATAGCTATACGTACACCAGCTATCTCTTTTACTCATAGCTTGGCTCCGTGGGATAGACAAAGATACATGACAATTATGGTGATACATAGATTATATAACCGGAAATGACTCTGGCTACCTCTTACCTACTCTATGGTAAGTAAGCAAAATCCTCCGTCTACTTACTTGATTGACCTTGTTATTGGCACTATGTGTCTGGTTTGCCACTTTCTGCCAGTGTCGAGTTCATGGAAATTTCTTTGTCATGGAATGGAGGCGGGATTACAACATACTATGAGCGGTAAATTTGAAATACACCAATCAGATTTTAACTAAGAACACAAATAAAATTATAAACAATTAAAAACAACATAAATATAGTTATTAAAAACAACACAAATATAGTTAGATAAAGAAGATATTAACAATTTTAACTTATTTACATCAGAACTTTCATTTACATTTATATTAAAACCAGATAGGGAAACTAATTGTGTCAATTAGCGGCTACGTATGACGGTAAGTTATCAGGGTTCGTAATAATAATATTTATTAATAATGTGAGGAGGGCGTCTATTAAACTCTCACTGTGAGGAAGTACTTGGTCGGCCTTTAAACCACAACCGTTTGGCAGAGAGGAAGGAGGGTTGGAAACTATACCTCGATGAGGAGGAGTTTCCTAGAATTTGCTAGAGTCATTTCGAACCCTTTCTATGCCGTCCACTCTCAAAGAATCGAAATACTCTTAAGAAACCTATCCCGACATCTTGCATTTATCACTCCTGGCATATTCCACAAATTACCTTATACTCAACGTCTTAACTTCTTTAAACAAACTTCTCTTAAGAATCGCCGCAAAATAAATGATCTGATTTTCCTCTATAAAATTATTAACGGAAAATGTGGATACAATAGCTTGATTAGTCGAATTTCTCTTTCAGTTCCATTTAACTATCCTAGATAGCCAATATCTAAAATTTTTAGTATCCCCTTCACTAGAACAAATCTTGGTCATAACGCCCCTTTTATTAGAATCAGTACTGAGTACAGTTTTATATCTCAGAAATTACCTGAACTTGACGCTTGGAGACTCTTTGCCTATTTATAAAAAATAAACTTAACTCACACTTTTCTGGTATTTCACACGTCCCACAGACAACTATGGGACGTGTGAAATACTTTGTGTAGTATAGATATAGTTATATTGTAGAATCCACATTTCTAAAACTATTTGTGCCAATTACACCTACATACAAATATCACGTCATCATCATCATCATCATCAGCCCATACACGTCCACTGCTGGACATAGGCCTCCCCCGTACGACGCCACAAATAGCGGTCCTGAGTCGCCTCCATCCATCGACTCCCTGCGACCGCTACGATGTCGTCGGTCCATCGAGTGGATGGTCTCCCATGTAGGGGGGATTTGCCATAATCACCACGCTTGGCAGGCGGATTGGTGATCGCAGTGTTGGTGTTTAAAAATACTCAGAAGGAAGCTGCTGCCCTTCCTCTGGTAGGTTCCCTTAGTCGGCTTTTACGACATCCACGGGTTGAGTTGGAGGGGTCGATATTCGTACGCCGCGACCCCACGGCTTTACAAATATCACGTACACATGGACAATCTATGGGCCGAACTCAGGGGGCGGGGGCATTACATCTGTGGCATTATAATCTATTCCGATATACTGCCACATTTACAAATAAATAAAATAAAATAAAAATTGTTTATTTCAAGTACATGACTCATAAAATTACATTTAAATACACCATAAATTAATACAATGTGAAAATAAAACTAAGTCAAACAGAAAATTAATCAATAAAATATAGGACACGGATAGACAGATAAATATACATAGGAGGGACCATCAGTGACAGGGGTAACGCCCCTTAAAAAGGGTTGCGTGCAGGCTTATCCAGTGCCCCATAAACGAAGAGTCCCATGTATCCGCCAATGTGCTTAGAATGGTGTTGGAGCTGCCACGCAGGCGTTTCAAGAGCGACGCACAACGTTTTCTTATGATGGCGTGAAAGCCATCAGTGTTCGCCTCACTGAACATACCTGATGCACTGCAGAAACGTGGCAGCCCCATCAACACTCTAAACCCATTGTTATATTGCACGCGCAGCGCGTTGTACGCCTTCTGCGTATAGCTTACCCACAGGCTGCCAGTGTAAAGTGACTGACAGTAGTAGGCTTTGAAGAGCGTCACCTTCACCTCCCTGGAACTACGGGCAAACCTGCGAGCCACCATGTTACATCGGACGGCCAACGCCCTGCGCTCTCTCTCTATATCTTCATTATCCTCTAGGTGCTCGTAAACCCAGTGGCCCAGATATTTAAATTTTAACACGCGCTTAAGAGGAACTCCGTCTAGGGCGAAAGGTGGTACATTCATATAGGTCTTGGAGCCTGCTCTAAACACCATAAACTCGCATTATATCTGAGCCCATGGACTTTTGCATAGGACTCACACATCCGCAGCAGCTTGCGTAGTGCTCCGATCGAAGGGCTCAGCAACACCATATCGTCGGCGTAGCTAATGTTATTAATACCGACCCCATCTATGTGACAGCCGACTTTGGTGCTACTGAGCTCCTCAATCAAGCTGTTTATGTACAGGTTGAAGAGTCTGAGAGAAGAGACCCCCCCCCTGCCGCACACCACATTCCTACCTGTACATGTTGGAGTATGAGTCCGCCCACTTAACAATATTTGTTTGGTGCCTATACCAATAACGAAATAGTGAAGCTAACTCACCTGGGAAGGCTGACTCATGCGCCAGCTTCTTCCAAAGCAAGTCATACGTCACCAGGTCGAATGCCTTGGACAGGTCCAAAAAACGGCGTACACTGGTGTTCCTCTGGCCGTGTAATACTGAACAGTACCACTCTTACCTGCTTGGCAGTAAAGCACATCGACGACGGCGGCTCTTTCCCCAGACATTTTGGTCCAGCTGTGGAGGGAGGGAATCCTGTCGAGGAGCCAAGTGGGGAGTGCACGTTAAAATGTTTCATGAACAAGTTACAGATATGCAATGGCTCACTCTTCCCATCCACACTCACAGGGTGGCCAGGTCTAACATCATATTTACCCGTAGTTTTCCAGAATTTGCCAAAATCTTTACCCGCTCTATGCTTAGCCAAGATGTCCATTTTTAGTTGCTCCTGGTTGTCTTGGCACCACTTCAAGCGCCTTTTAAAAAATTTACGGGACTCGTGCATTTGGTCAAAAATTACACCTGATCTTGGGCGATTGTGTTGAACCCACACTTTGAAGTTAAGTCTGGCCACCCTGTGAGCATCATGAACATGCTTGTTCCAGCCACACAGATGTTTACTTTTATTGCCCCTACCAGCGTGCCTCTCACTAGTCTCTGTAGCTGCATCACTTAACACACGTACAATTTTATCATATAAGGTATCAAGCACCCGTTTATGCTCATCCAAACTGCATGATCCGTGACCGCACTCAATAAATTCGGATGGAAAGTCTATTTCACGCAGCTTAGAGTTACACAATTCATGATACTTAGCTATTTGTGTCTTGTCCCTCTCCCCCCATATCACCCTGTTCCGACGCAGGTCGCTATTGACAATTTTAGATCTAACACAACTTAAGTCACACTTTAAAACTAAGGGTAGGTGGTCAGACACAAAAACATCCTCAATAACTTCTACCTTAACAACTGATTGCAATGCTGAGGCCGACACAACACAGTGATCCAACCATCGCCGGCAGCCATGGACCTCGCTGACGTATGTGTAAACATTGGACTGAGTGCCCAATTTCTGTATATCAGCACAGGTCCAACACTGCTCGGCACAGAAGCTATTGAGTTCAACATAAAAAGATTCACATGGGTGGGCATTAAAGTCGCCTAATATAAATATACTAGCAACATCCTCGCTTGCCACAATTGCACTTATTTCCGCCAGGACCTCCGTAAAAATAGGTAAGTTGTCAGTTGAGTCCGTGGGCATGTACACTGAAAATATTAGAATAGCCCACCCCCCTATACTCGCTCTGACAGCCACCAGCCGGTCACTATTACATTTTAACAAACTAACATTATCAAAAATTCCTTTCCTCCAAAGAATGGCCACTCCCCCATATGGTCTGCCCTTCAGTAAACCTAGAGACGTGTTCACAGCGGACTTACCTGTGTACTCAAAGTTGTTAGAAATAGTACTTAGAAGAGGTATATGATGGGGAAGTAGCCATGTCTCTTGGAGCGATACTATATCGGCGTTTTACAAATATTTTGCAAATCATTAAAAGACCGCTTAAGTGACTTACAATTAAAACTTATCATTTTTAAATATTTATTAGACTTAGAATCCATACAAAATGAGTTATTAAACTTTTACTATATTTTCAGGTTTCGTTTTGTACATAAAATGCACAAAGCGCCTGAATGTAATACCATTTGGCCAGAATTTATCATTTAAAAATAAATCTAATTTATTCTTAGAAACATACAATTTATAGGCGTTGTAAATTTTTGTTTTACGCATATTTATCATTTTTAAAGATACAGTTTCATTAGTTTTCTCCTTAATGTAGGCAATAATGTCATTTTCTGTGGCTTCCTTACTAACATTTGAAATGAAAACAGGCACTTTGGTATCCGCCGCCTTAAATTTATCATTGGGTTCAGTAGGAGCACAGCCTCTTTGACCAATTAGCTTATAACGCTTAGCAGATTTGCTACGCACTATCTGCCACTCAGAGTCCCTAACTACATGATCTGATTTTACATTTAATACCGGGGCAAACAATCCACCGCGCGCATCGAGTCGAGTAACGGGCGAATTTGTGTTCGATGTAAGCACTGCCGTAGGTAGGAGCGAAGCGGCCGATCCTTCGCGCCTTTGTGGTTCGCGACTGGTACCGATATCACCCGAACCGCACACGCCGCCGCCGCCGCCGCCACCGCCACCGCCCGCCGGCGCCGAGGCAATCGGCTCAGCAGAACCCGTACCGAGATCGCCCGAACTGCATGCGCCGCCGCCGCCGACATCACCCGCCGCCGCCGAAGCAATCGGTTTAGCAGAAACCGCAGTTCTCGCCATGGCCTCCACGCGCGCCGCACTATGCTTTGTCTCGCTTGCACTTGCACCTCTGCTGCACTCGATTTTCGCCTGGCTATCTCTCTCATTTAACTCTGCCGAAACCGTGGTAGTGGCCTCCACGTGCCTAGTCATCGCTTGATTTTGGACGCAACTGAGCGGCGATGTACAACTACCCGCTTCTATTTCATTTGTTGACGAGTGCATCACTGCAAACGCCTGCAGGTTGTCAACTTTGGAAACAGCTGATGCCTGAGAAGTATTTATAGGTACATATTCAGGTACGTACTGCAGCCCGTAGGGTCCACTGTCTTGTTCAAAACTCTGCTGCAGACAAGCTCGTCTGTTTTTATTTACATATAAATTTTCTCTTGACGAGAACTCGTTTATTAGAGATGCATGTTTCAAGCCCTCTACCTCCTGTTTAAGTAGATTAAACTGGTCCGAAGTTATCGTTTTTTCTTCTAGTAAACTTAACTGATTTTTTAACCATACGATCTCCTTCAAAAAGCGAGTCACATCAATATGATCAAATGTTACTGGTGGAAGTAAATGCAGATCTTTTGCCACGAAAACTGGGAAGATCTCGGGATCTGCACTTTTCATCAGGCTTATTATATCACTTAGGTCTCTTGACTTTTTCTTCGTCCCCTCTCTTCGACGTAGAGGCATCTTCCTGGTACTAGGCATAGAATCAAAGAGTAGTGTTTTTGCCTTTACAATATCATCTACAGAGAAGGACGAAGTACACAGCTGTTGAATACTCTCTTCGTCCATGTAGTCCATCACATTTCGCACAAAAGCCAGTAGTTCATTGATAACTACATTACAATTTATACACTTTGCAATATTAGAAGACATCGTCCTCCGCACTGATGAGTCACCGTACAAGCGATATCGACGCGTCCGCGTTATGCCGCGCAGCGCGTGAGACTCTGAGTGAGTTTAGTCGTGAGTGTAGTATCTAAAGTTATTCCTAAGAATACGGTACTTTCTACAATTTCTAAAGTTTCTCCTTTTAGTTTTATATCAGCCTTATTTTTTTTTACATTTGGTAGAATAAATCTAATACATTTAGTTTTGGTTTCGATAAGCAAAAGATTATTGACACTAAACCAATGGACTACTTTTGATATTGCATTGCTTACATCATCAAAATTTGTGTTTTGTCTAATCATTTTAAAAATTAAAGAAGTATCATCAGCAAACAATACAATCTCGTGATTATTTTTAACGAGAAGCGGCAGGTCGTTAATATTAACCAAAAATAGGAAAGGAGCGAGGATAGATCCCTGCGGTACACCCATTGTAACTACAGATCCCGAAGATCGTTTCCCATTAATGTCAACTCTTTGTATCCTGTCACTCAAGTAAGAAGTAAGAAGATTCAAGATCCAAAGTCCTAGGCTTAAAATTTCTCTTCATGATATTATTCGTCCAGAAATCCCCCGTCCCTTCTCTTCCAAGACCCTTCTTCCATTAGTATTTTCCCCTTTTGTATCTAAACTTTGTAGATTTATTTCTGTAAATAGTATACAATTGTAGCTTTTAGATTACGTAGGTATATATTTTATGTTACTTCGCATATTGATCACTTCTAAGAATGGGAGTTATTGGATATTTTGGCTACCGGTTATTAGTTGGGTATTTTGTTTCAATACCGCTAGTACCAACTGGTACCCAATAACGTTATAATACTCTATACCTGTTCCGATTTCTACCCAATATATTTCTAACCGATTTGGTTAGAAATACCATCTAACCGATTTTGTTAGAAATACCATCTAACCGATTTGGTTAGAAATACCAAATACTTGTTGCAGCTACATAACTTTACGGGTGAACGGTCCGCTAGTACCTATGCGTAGATGATAGTTAGGTAAGTATTGGTATTGAAGCGTTGGGTAGTTATGGCTCACGGTCGGTTAGGCGCGATGCTCCCTTTGCACAGTTATTCCCTAGCGGTATGCGGATTTTACAATAGCGTTAGATATTTTAGGACCATGCTAACAGGTACTGAGTTAGTTATTGAATACCGGACTCATGTCTAATCACTTCTGTTAACGCTTTTTATTTAACTTTTAATTTGGTTGTTTCTGTACCTATACGAACTTGATTGAGAATATTATAAATTATTTATTTTCTGAAAAATCCAAACTCAACCTCCTTGAATTTTTATCTATTGTTCCTAAATGCGCAATTCATACCTAACTGACACTGGCAGAATTGCATCAATCCAGATGCAGAGCCAAAGCTAGAAGAAGAGGTGTCCTTTATTCCATAGTGTATTGAATAAAGACAGATGTAGGCAAGTTATCATCCCCACCTTGGTGGGATTCTGAGTGTAGTGTTGCTGTTGCTCAAAGAAAAAAGGCAGAGTTGTCCTATAAGCAAGACATGTCGGAAGACAATTTTAATAGACTTATAGATGTAATGGCTCTAACTAAGAAAAAACTGAAAGATAAGAAACTTCAAGGTTGGCGAAGTTTTTGTTCAACTATTTCTCCTAAAACAAAACCATCAACAGTCTGGGCCAATATACGGCGTTATAGAACTGGTGTTAGCGAATCTACTTCTGCGAATATGCCTCTTTTCATTAGGGATTGCTTCTTAGACAGATTGGCTCCTCCGACAGTTCCGCCAAAGGAGCTGTTTATATACCCAACTTTACCACATAATCCTGTCTGTCCGTATGGTCTTGATGCGCCGTTTTCTATAAACGAGCTGAAAGGCATTCTATCAGTGATCCATGATACAGCTCCTGGTAAAGATGGCATTCCATATTCTTTCTTCGCTCATCTTGGCGATCATGCTTTGCAATATTTACTAACAATTATTAATTCTGTCATGTTGACAGATGACATTCCTTCAGATTGGAAAATTCAAATAGTATTGCCATTTTTAAAACCAACAAAAAATCCTTCAGATCCTGCTTCTTATCGACCCATAGCCCTATCTCCAGTTATAATAAAAATTGTTGAGCACTTAGTTAAAAATAGAATTGAGTGGTTTATTGAAAGCCAGAACCTTTTGCCTCAGAGCCAATATGGCTTTAGGAAAGGTAGAAGTTCGATAGACAGCGTTAGTGTCTTTATTACAGACATAAGAATAGCTTTTTCACAGAATAAGTCGATTGTAGCTACTTTTTTGGACATAAAATCTGCCTATGATAATGTCCTAATTGATGTGTTGATTAAGAAACTTAAACTTTTAAAAATATCACCTATTCTGTCCAACTTTATTCAAAACATGTTAGTTGGACGAGTAATTAATTTAAATACAACTGAAACTACTAGAGTGGCATGGAGAGGTCTACCCCAGGGTTCAGTTTTGAGCCCCCTTCTTTATAGTATTTATACCTATGATCTAGAAGCTTCTGTAAACGACATGGTTAGTATTTTACAGTATGCAGATGATTTGCTTTTATACACGCCTTGCAGTTCCATTGATATAGGATCTTCAGACATAACATCTGCTCTTAAATTTCTTAAATTATGGATGGATAAACATGGTTTGGAGCTTTCAGTTTCCAAAAGCAATGTAGTTACGTTTACACGTCAGTTGAATCCGATACCTGCGAAAATATATTATGATGGTGTTCTTATTCCTGTAAATAGTTATGCAAAATTTTTAGGTGTAATATTAGACTCAAAACTCACTGGCTACCCACATTGTGAATATGTTGTTACAAAATGTGAAAAGTATTTAAATTAATTGAGAGGCCTCACCGGTGTTTGGTGGGGTGCCCACTCGTTTTCGTTAAAACTTTTATATAATGCTCTCATAACAAGCACGTTAGACTATGGCACTTTCCTATTAGAGCCTGGTAAAGTAGTCGCTTTCAAAAGACTGGATGGTATCCAGTCTAGAGCATTGCGAACTATTTTGGGGGCAATGAAATCAAGTCCCATTATTGGACTACGGGTGGAGTCTGGGGAACCTCCATTAAATTTAAGACGTCAGTACCTCTCCGATAGATTCTTTTTCCGTACTTCTCAGTTATCTACTCACCCACTTACTCCCAAAATCCAACATCTTTCTCACCTTATAACATCCTCTCCGTACTGGAAACATAAACGGCATCCGTTATTAATTGATAGTTATAACAAGTATAAATTGATATCAGCCCCAACTCACCAATCTTACCGTCTTCCCATTTTTAACTGTAACTTTCAATCTCTTATACTTTCTCCGATTGTACATTTTGACTTAAACATAGACCGTGATGATAAAAATGCTAACATATATTTCAAATCTGCCGTTGATGACCGTTGGAGTGGTTGGCATCAGATTTATACTGATGCCTCCAAGCATACCCAGACAGGGAAAGTCGGTGTGGGCATATACCACAAAGATTATAATATAGTACAAAAAGTCAAATTTCCGTCAGAAACTTCAATTTTTACTGGAGAATGCCACGGAATTGTGAAAGCTCTCGAGTATATTCTACTTATGAAACTTAAGAACACTATAATATTTAGTGACTCGAAGTCTTCACTACAGTCACTCGTACAATATCCATTCAGAGCAAAAACCTACCACCACACTATAATAGACTGTAGAACTAAGCTTTGGCAATGTGAACTATATGGATATGCTGTGCAATTTGCTTGGATTCCAAGCCATTGTGGCATAGTTGGGAATGAAAAAGCAGATTTATTAGCTAATGATGCTGTGGAGTGTGGGGACCTTTTCCCTTATAAAAACTATACTGAAGATCTTCTTGCTCTGCCCAGGATTTACCTCAGGAGTGCTTGGGATGAATCTTGGGTTGGCAACAGTGCCAAATATTACAGATCCATACAGCAATCTATTCCTATTAAACCCTGGTTCTTTTGTATAAAACTCAGTAAACGTGCAACAACAGTTATCATAAGGATGCGGCTGGGCCACACGTGTACCCCAGCCCATTTAGCCCGGATGAAAATTGTAAGTGACCCTTCTTGCGAGTGCGGCGATGAATTTGGTGACGAAAATCATATATTTTTTTCTTGTAACAAATATGACCACAGCTCCTTTTATAATGATCTCATCTCCCTCTGTATTCCCCTTCCTATTAATATTGCCTCTCTCCTTTCCTCGTTAGACCCCTCTGTATATCATTGCTTAGCATCCTTTATTTGTACAAATAATATAAATATATAGTGTATAAAGTATGTTTGATTAATAATTCCCCTATTATAATTTCCCTATCCTAACTCTCCTGATCCTTATCCTGTATCGTCTCGTAGTAGGTTTTTATAATAGTTCGAAATGTTTCCCAAATTTTTTACTAAAAACAAAATTAAAATGGCAAATGCTAAATCTAGCGAGACCAAAAAAAAAAAAAAAAAAAAAAAAAGACAGATGTAGTTTCCTGTTCCATGGTGTACGTACAGATTCGAATGCTTTTGACAAGTCGCAAAAAACACCTGAAGCATCTTGCGACTTCTCCCAAGCATCAAAATTATGCGATACCAACTCTACACCTGCATCAGTAGTTGACCTGCCGCGAGTAAACCCGAATTGTTTACTATGTAGGTAGCAGCCTAGCAGGTCATTGCCATTGAAATGCCTAAGCAAATGATGTAAAGTTTTTCAAAAACTTTGCTGAATGTAAGCAGTACTGATATCGGTCTAAAGTTAGTGGGGTCAGACCTACTACCCGATATAAATAGTGGGATTATCTTACTGAGACTGGGAAGCCTTAGCCTTAGAGTCAGAGGAATAGCTATGATTTGAGGACAAAATATAAGGAGAGGGAGAGAACAGCTCCTGCGAGGGAGAGAAAATCTTCTGGGTGATTATCTTACTGAGACTGGGAAGCCTTAGCCTTAGAGTCAGAGGAATAGCTATGATTTGAGGACAAAATATAAGGAGAGGGAGAGAACAGCTCCTGCGAGGGAGAGAAAATCTTCTGGGTGCTGGGAGGGCGGGAATTGCTCCTGGGCAATTTCCGAATAGGAACGCGAAACCCTTGGAAATTGTGCGGCTGCCTCCTCAAATGATACGGCATTGGTAGCAATCACAGATTTAGGTAATTGATTTTTGTCTTACTAGTTCGGGGCAATTTTTACTCGTGGTAAAATGCTTCCCTGGTATGGCGGTTCACTGTAGATTAGTTAAATAAACTCAGATTTTATTCGAGGAATTGAAAGTAGACAGAAGTTAGTATATAAATTCCTTGAGACAGAATCCCAGGGAGTTCGTTGTTCGCAAGGGTCGCTCTCATTCATCATTCCGTCAAAGACAAAATGAGCGGCGCATGGGCACAATGCTGCCTACAAGTTGGACGCGGCAAGTGGCGCGAAACTTTACATCTATGACATGCCAACGGAATCGTTACACTGTAGTTTTGGCGTTTTTTGTGACCAGTGACCAACACACATCTTTAGCATTTCTTTATTTACCTATTTATCTCATTGTTTAGTTAGGCGATTGGGTCGCTCAACGACAAAGCCTGTTCCAATGTGAAATAAAAAATTACTCATTGTGTTTGTATGTTGTAGGTTTCGCATTGATTTCACAAGACACGAAACCCGGACCCATTAGAGGGCAGAACCGTAGATGGATTCTAAAACCCCAACCTATCATACCTATCTATATGTATACCCATACCCATATATGAATATTTTATTGCCAAAAACCAAAATAATTCATAGAACATCTCAATGGTAAGACTGTCTCAGACAACCATGGCTTGGCAAGGGTTCTAAATCTAAATATGTACTCTGGCTTCTTGAAGCTTTGCACCCAGCTACCAAACATTATAGTTCTGTAACCATAGATATATAATAGGTACATTCAGAAATATTTAGAAATAAATAAATAATAAATGTGTATAAATTAAACAAAATACTTTAGACAAATTTATTGTTCAATAGATACTACTAACATAAAGATACAAAAATAGTTTACGAATTATAGCATTAGATCTCCAATGTTTTAGTGCAACATTCTTTAGAGAGAATACTGTCCTTTTGATGTTTCCCTTTACATATATGAATTGGTGATTCCCTCCCAGGCCATAAAATTTAGGAAGAATGTTGCACAAAATCAGCACAGCAGTTTAATTTAAATCTATTTGAGATTTCACAAGCTAAATGATTTTTTAAAATATGTTTCACATTTATCCAGAGAATACCAATACTGTATCACAAATGCCGATATTATACATATTTAAATAAAACCTTAAGAGATAATTAATTTAAGTTCTATAGTGATCAGCAGTGAAAAAAATGGTGGTAGTATATGTATAATTGTAATTTATTATCCCTATAAACAGAATCAGCAACTTGAACAAATCACATAAGTTCTATAGTTACTTCAACTGTTTTTACAGCTAGAAGTGTGCAGCCACATTGCAATATAGTTCATAGAAATATTACAACAAGCTATAACAATTGATATTTATGGAATATGCCAGCATGCAAAGCTGCTCTGCATATACAATGCTCTCTGGCGGATAAATCAGAAAAATCCTTACTCTTGAATGATTTCAGCAAATGATTTGAACAGACCAATTTAATATTGCTATTGAGCTATGATACCATTTTGTGACCAACATGAAATGTGGCTGTTGATAATATTCTACCTAAAGAACATTCACTTCATTCGGTGGCAGCCATAGCACGCGCCTGGGCACGGACCCTCTTGTCATATTCTAATCTGTTTTGGCTGCAACAAAACAAATAAAGTATGTTAAAATAGAATTCATTAACAAACTTAATGATTATTTTGAGAAGACTTGAGTTCATTAGCTCACATAATGCTGCCAAGTAGACTTCAGCTACGGCAATTGTGTGCCTGGTCAGGAGTAGGGGTCGGAATAACGGACCTCTTTTCCAAAACCGGTTTTCGGGATTACTTTTTAATGAATACCGAGAGTCCGGTAGTTTCGGTATTTTTAACATACTGCGAAAAATATTTTAAACTAGTTGCTGCGCGCGCCAGAGTCTTTTCGGTCATTTTATAGACAAAATAGATACGGCGTACCGCAGGGTAGCGTCCCGGACCCTCTTTTATTTTTACTGTAAATAAACGATTTACCAGCAGCGAACAATAATCAGTTTACTCTATTCGCCAATGACAATTCTATTTTGATTACATCCAATTCTAATTCTGACATCAATAATTAGAATGCTGACATAAATAATACAATTGAATCTAATATTAAATGGCTCGAGGCAAATCATTTACAGGTAAACGTAACAAGGACTAATTTTATGCAGTTCACCAGCTTTAACAAAACATAAAATACTCCTGCCAAGTAAATTCTTCATAGCTAAACACAAAAACCAACCAACGAAATCGTAATATTTATTTATGTTATGCTCAGTTTTAACAAAACATATAATGCACTTTGGCAAATTATCTTATTCCTAAACACAAACGTCTCACTCTTTATCATGGAAATTGAATACCATCTTTCGCAATTCACATTCACTCTATAAATTTTTACTTGTAATTTTTTTTTTTGGCATGTTAGGTAGGATCTAGGAGCGAGTCTTTCGCGGGCTTTATAATTTTTTATTGACATAATATGTATAATAAACCAAGATGTATAATAAAATACCGTAAATCCCGGTTTCCGTTTACCAGTATCCCCATATTTTTGAGATTCGGGATCCCGGTTTGCTACCCCTAGTCAGGAATTTTAACTTTGGACTTAAGGCTACAGTCATTAGGGTGACTGAAGTCCTAAGTCTGTTTCCTATCCTTTAGTACCTACACTCTTTCATGGCTTGCATACTCAAGGACATAAGCACACATATATGTATTCACTGCAGAATATGCCTCCCTTAACCAAACCTTGTATTCCATAACCAACTCACTCAACAGCCAGATTGGTGATGCAGGGCATGCTCTGAATAAAATTAACTATCAATCACAAACTTACCAGTAAATTGTGTATGCTTCAGCTTGGGCAGGATCTTTTACATTTGGCTCATTGAGCAGATCTTGAATGCCAAGCAGAATTTGTTTGATTGTGATGGCGGGACGCCAGTCTTTCTCCTCATCAAGCAGTGATAAGCACACTGTGCCTGATGGATATACATTTGGGTGAAACAGAGGTGGCTCAAACTTGCATTTTGGAGGGCTTGATGGGTAATCATCTTTGAAGATCATTCGTAGTTTGTACAGGCCACCCTCCCATGGAGTCTGAAAATTATTCACCCGATTATAACTAAAACAATTAACTAAATATTGGTTCTTTCAATTTGAGTTTACATGGCATGTTCTACAATGTTGTGGGTAAATAATGTTACTAACCCCTTTTTTCCCGGGAATAGCGCACTCCCATGTCATCAAATTCAACGATCCATCAGCATTCTTCATTGGCCGCGCCACGAAACCCTAAAAATTGGATAAAAACTATGACAGAGTGGAACAATTCGCTTAACTGCAACAAGCAGATCGATCGAACACTTACAAAAGGATGATCCTTGCGCCAAGCTTTTCTTTCTTCGGCCAAACGTGCACTCGCTATACCCGACATTATTCTGAAAACGATACCATAAGTTAGCACTTGTGTCAAGGAAACCCAGTATAGCAGTAAATTGAGGCACACTAACTTTATTAACCGATAGCCAAACAGGAAAAATCTGTGAAAATACTATCACGCCAACCACAGGGCGCGAAGAAACCAAAATCAAGGCAAGCGCGTCACAAAAACCATGCATAAAAATCTTTCACCTATACAAATGCGCACAACCTAGGACCAATAATTTTATGGAGTTCCTTTCAGTTTTACGCATGTCCGTTTTTATTAGTGTGCAGTTGCAGATTTGTAATAGTGTGCATGACTATGGAAGTGACTTTGCTGCCGAGCCGAACTGGCTTCGGCCCAAACTGGTCCGAATCAGGAAAATACACTTGAAAGCCGATTTCATTCCTGATTCGTCCCATATTTAACAGGCACGTTTTAGTGACACATAACATAACTGATGCTGATGCTGATTTTGGCCATGTGCGGGTTCGGAATCGCGAACCGAGTATGCCACACTAATTCAATGTAGATGATTCTACCAATCGAAAACAAGTTTCGAAAAACTATACACATTTTATAGAAAAGCTACCCACTTTTTTAGGGTTCAGTAAACAAAAGGTACCAACGGGACCCTAGTACTAGCCCTCCGCTGTCTGTCTGTCTGTCCATCTATCGGGCTTTATTGTATCTCATGATTCGTAAAAGGTAGACACTTGCATTTTTCAGTATGTATTTCATTTGCCGCTAAAATAACACACTATCAAAATAAATATTAAAACTAATGGGCTCCACAAAAAACATGTTTTTTAGTCATTATTTTGCTCCACTCACGCGATGCTAAAATCTAAAAATAGGGTTAGTGTTCGCTGCGCTTTCCGTTGCCTTAGTTTCTTGGTGATTTTGGACAAATGCCGCTATAAAACCTGAA